>CM075883.1:26909406-27146906 GCA_038021265.1 Cyprinella venusta | reverse complement strand
CCTGAAAACGTGTAAAAAAATAAAAAATCGAAGGAGGAACCCGAATCAAATCTAGACATCAGGGACTATTTTCACAGCAGATAAGAAGAAACCACTTAGCAACCACTCAGAACACCTTAGCAACCACCCTAGGGTGTGTTTCCCGTACAACGTCGTACACTCTTAGAAGAAAAGGTTCTATATAGAACCTTAAAAGGTTCTAAAGCGCTACGTATTTGGAACCCCTAAAATGCAATGCATGTGAATGATCACAAAATTCAAGATATGGGGGTTAAAAAAATATAATTAATCGATATCAGATGAAGAGTGCCATTTCAGTTTTTATCCTCCAAAAATCTACATGATTAAAATGTGATATTAAGTTACTTTTTTAAATATATAAAAACATAAAATATAAAAATAAAAAATATATATATATACTTTAATATATAATGTTTTATTTAATATATATAAAATTTTCAAGTATTTTCTATTTAAAAAAAAAATATGTATACTTGAAATAAAATAAACATTAACAAGATGTTTAGATAATATAAATTACAGACATGTCTCTGAGGAATATTTCACATTTTTTCAGCTTTATTTACAGATTCAATGTTCTCTCGTTCTTGCACACTAGAGCTCGTTCGCACATGCTAACTCTTCTAAAACTGTGCTTTGAACCTCTTGACAAACTTAAAGACGTAAATTACATTTGTATGTATTATAAATAAAAGAGGTTGTATCGAATGTCAGCTTGTATATTTGGCTCAAGATAATCATTTATTATAGCTACACTGTGTAACTCTTTAAGTTTATTCTTAGCTAAAAACACTTAGTTCTTTCAAAAATATATGTGCTCATTAATGTATATTTACTTCATTCAAGTAATAAAGTATTCTTGTGAGTGTATAATATGACATTGAAAATACATACGGGTAAGGGGTTCTAATGTCGGTCGCCATGTTGCCCCTCCATCTTGAAAGTACATTAGCCAAAAATGACCAGTCATACCCGTTAATTCAAGCTTCGCCTTTCGCGTTTACGTTTGAGTTAACACTCATGGACGAGGTCGAACTGGAAGCCATGTTAATCTTGGACTACATTGGCCACCGTAGGAGTTAAAACGAAATCGGAATTGAGAGGAACAGAAACTAATATTCACTGGATGGTCATATACCTTTTCACCACTAGATGGGAGTAAAAATCACACAGTGTAGCTTTAAGTCCACATGTCTGCAAACCACATCTGTCGTTACAAACACACAACTCTGTTTGCGGATGTTAATTAGGACGATGTTTTCGGGAAACACCGATTCGTTGAACTGCTGATAATGACGGAACTAGCGACCAACGATGCTTTTTAAAAACACACCCCTGAATGAGACCTTTAACGCTGGTTTATAATGTGAGCCGTTCGCTGTTAGGTTGAGGATTCGATGCCAATGTGTTGAGGATTAAATCTGATCCAGAAACCAAAGAGTTACTAAGATCATAATCCCAGCGTTCTGTCAGCGGTGGCCCTTTACCTTCACACAGATCTGCCCACAATTACAGCACAGAGAGCGGATAACTATTGCTAACAATACTCAGAACAATATGATCCACAGCGGGCCTGCTGTCACCATCTGCAATTAGGAGCCCGCTTTCCTCTTTCTCTCGCCACTCAAACACAGAGTCCTGTTTTAAGAGTCTGAGAGAGAGAGAGAGGGGGTTCGGCATCCTGTCTGACACACACACACACACACACACACACACCACCACCAGTTTAATAACCAGCTGCCAGTCAAAGGCTTCAGCTGCATGAACACAGACAGATCAAACCTGAGAAATTCCAACATTCTAAAAGAACTTTTTGTGGAATGGAAAGATTCCACTGATGTCAAAGGTTCTTTACGGAACCGTCGATTCCAATAAACAAGCTCTATTTTTTTAAATCGTGTAGCAAAACATCAAAGCAAGTGAAAAATACGTCATAGAGAACAGAAAATCGGAACAGGTTGCAAAATATGACCAAAACAGAATATAAAGATGTAAACGAAGCACCTGAAGAGAATAATTTCATCTTTTCTGTACTTATAAGTAGGGTTGGATATCGTTTGAATTTGAACGATTCTGATTCCGATTTCGATTCCTTCTTTCGATTCCGGTTCCTAACGATTCTCGATTCCGATTCTTTTAAGAGGCAGGGCCAAAAAAATTAGCTAACCTTGCTAACCAACGGTCTTTCTGAAGGAAATAATCCTTCTGTCACACATTTTGCATTTTGCCGAGATTTCGTTATTTTAAGAAAAGTGAAGCCACGCTTTGGACCGCCGACGTAAGCGACTCATGTTCGACTCGAAACTAGGAATCGAAATTTTAACTTTTGAACGATTCCGGGAAAAACGAAAAGTTAGTCCCGGTTCCAATCGATACTCAATTCTCGATACCCAACCCTACTTATAAACACTCCAAATGTACAAAAAAAAATGCATTTAAGGGCTAAAAAAGTGGATTTAGCATGATATGTCCCCTTTAAGCGTGTAACAAAACATCAAAGCAAGTGTCATTTGTTGCAATGAAAGATGCACAAACAGAATTTACAAGAAAACACTTGACAAAAAGAGATTTGAAATCAATCGAATTGGTCATTAGATCTAGTGTTTGTGTTTATGTAGTATTGCGGAAACAATAGTGAAGGGCAGCTGTGATTTGTCCTATTAATATAAATCAATTTACACTATAAATATTGAAATGTTTTATGCTCACTTTAAAAACCAATTCACATTTTGGTGACACTTTAGAATAAGGTTGTTTGTTAACATATGTTAATTCATTATTTAACATGAGCTAACAATGAAACATACTAAAGCATTTATTAATCTAAGTTCATTTCAAAACTTACTAATGCATTATTAAAATCAATAGTTGTAATGGTGTAAGCTAATGTAATAACATAAACAAACATTAATAGATACTGTAACAAATTGGTAGTTAATGTTCGTTAATCCACTTACTAATGTTAATTAACGTTACCTTTAGGGCTGCAGCTATCGATTCTTTTTGTAATCGATTAATCTAGCACTTAATCGATCGATTAATCGAGTAATCGGATAATTTGTTTATGTGTGTTTTTAAGCAACCAAAACAAATAATGTATTACTAAAATGACAAGGTGTTTGCCTTTTATTTCTTTAAAAAAATAGAGGTATTTATTGCAACTCCAACATTTGGCTCCACAACTAATTATTTAAATTTTTACCCATTTAGTGTTTATAAGTGCCAGTGCCAACAATTATATAACAGTACAGTTAAAACAATTTACTGTAAAACCTGTCACATGTAGCCCATAACATGAACAACTTTGAATACAAACTTAAATAGTAAAGCCCATTTTGGCCTTCCCAGTTTTGTCTTCTTAATACAACATTACAAAAAAAAAAAAAGGATTGCACCTTCTGCAAATTACCCACCTGGAAACACAAATAAATTAATATAAAATATCTACCCAAACAGGTACACAAATGTATACAATTTAAAAAAAAATAAATGGGAATAAAACAATTATAAATAAGAATCAGACTTTTTCAACTGTAATCTCAAGACAAACATCAGAGAGTGTGTGTGTGTGTGTGTCTCACAATATTTGTTCCTCCATCACGTCCCGGTGTATACAGTGAATGTATGCTGAAATGTTGTTGCGTGATTACATAAAAGTTTAAGCATGATGAATTGCCGCAATTGGTTTGACTGGCGCATGAGAGAGACATGGGTTCATGCGCTCGCTTCTCTGTCGTCGTGCGCGAGCCGCGGAGGAGCTCAACATCTCGCATGCGCGCTCCCACTACTAGATTACAGGATATTTTAACTTGCGAATTAATATGCGGCGGTAAATCTAGTCGATCGCGAGTGGCTCAACAGGTAGATCTTTAGGCAAACTCATCTTTCAAGCATTTGACTGAAGGGATTGACACTTCAGCGTGAGAAATCGGGGGTATCGCGTGAGTGAGAGCTCAATTGCGCGAGTCTCACGCTGAATGTGTGAGAGTTGGCAGCCCTGGCAGGTATAATTTGCAGTAGACACATTGCATCTTGTTCTCTCCCTTTATAAACATATAATGATCCCAAACTTTCTTCTTTCAAACATTCTCTGCCATTTATCAAGTCAAATTTATCATGCGCTATGGTGTGCTTCCTGAACAACGGTCCGCGTGAAACAATCAGATCCCCGCGTGCGCATATTGTGCGCGTCATAGGAATTTAACGAGGCTTCGAGGCAGATTTTTTGCCTCGAGGAATTTTTGTAATCGAGTAACTCGAGTAACTCGAGGAATCGTTTCAGCCCTAGTTACCTTATTGTAAAGTGTTTCCCATATTTTATTGTGAAATGTCATATTTCAAAATCTAAACATGCAAAAGCAGCAGAGAATTAATAATAAAGGCCTAATTAAATGTTTTCAAGGCCGCCATATAACAAAACACTTTGAAATCTGTTGGTTTTAATAAAACCGCTGGGACATAAAGTGGCCAAAGTTGAAGAAACATAAATATGAAGTGAGAACAGGAGAGGATACAGTGGTATTGATGGACTGGAGAGTCTGCGGCAGGTAACAGTCCACACTACATTAATCACAACGGTGGAAATAACTGCAGGTTCCCGAGAGAGAGAGAGTGGGAGAGATTGCAGGACTTCCTGCTGTGAGCTCAAGATGCTCTTTAATTGGATGGAGGGATGAAAAGAAGGACATGGAGAAACTCTTGCTCACCTTTGCGTCATGTTTTATTCATGAAGGCTCTTGAGGATCAGTTCAGATTCCAGCACTTTATATGTTTGTGTGTTTTAGGGCTGTTCAAATGTCCTGCTGCACAGTTTATTTCACTGCATTAAACACACTAATATTGTAGAGCAAGTACTATATTGCATATTTCAAGTGCTTGACTGTTTCATCATCAAAAAATGCACGGTTTATTATCACCCGATATATTAAAAGTTGGACTACTTGATAAAGTTTAGCAAATTTTTGTGATTATTTAAATTATTGGTTGTTTTACTTTAAGATGGCAGTATTTACAATAATTTATTTTGTTTACAAAAATAAATATTTTCTAATTTTTTGTAATATTTTTTAAATATTTAATAAGCATTAAAAGCCATCTGTGTGTTTCCTTATTTTAGAAATACAAAGATGGGATTATGCAATCTTTCATTAGAAAAAAAAACATACATATTTACAGTAGAAGCCTTGCCAGTGACATGACAAAGAAAAAAAATAATAAATAATCTCTCAATAATCGTAATCGTGGTAACTCGTTCGATTAATCGCGATTATGATTTTAGCCAAAATCGTCCAGCCCTAGTATATTATCACCCAATACATTAAAAGTTGGACTACTTGATAGTAGGCTACACCCTACTTTACCTGCGTGCAAATTTTGTGATTATTTAAAATATCGATTATTTTATTTTTAAGACGGAAATATTTGCAATAATTTATTTTGATTACAAAAATAACTATTTTCTAATTTTTTAAATATTTTTAAATATTTAATAAGCATTAAAAGCCATCTGTGTTTTTCCTTATTTTAGAATCACAAAGATAGGATTATGCACTCTTTCATTAGAAATAATATATACATATTTACAGTATAAACCTTGCCACTGATATGAGAAAGAAAAAAATTAAAATAATCGTTCAATGATCGTAATCGAGGTAACTCGTTCGATTAATCGCGATTATGATTTTAGCCAAAAAGTATATTATCACCCAATATATTAAAAGTTGGACTACTTGATAGTAGGCTACACCCTACTTTACCTGCATGCAAATTTTGTGATTATTTAAATTATTTATTATATTACTTTTAAGATGGCAACATTTACAATAATTTATTTTGTTTACAAAATAACTATTTTCGATTTTTTTAATATTTTGAAATATGCACTCTCAGAAAAAATGGTAACACTTTACAATAAGGTTCATTATTTAACATTAGTTAATGTATTAACTAACATGAACTAACCATGAGCAATACATTTGTTACAGTGTTTGTTAATCTTGGTTGATGTTAGTTAATAATAATAAAGTTGTTCATTGTTTATTCATGTTAGTTCACAGCGCATTATCTAATGTTAACAAGATTTTAATAAAGTATTAGTAAATATTGAAATTAACGTTTACAAAGATTAATAAATGCTGTGCAAGTGCTGTTCATTATTAGTTCATGTTAACTAATGTAGTTACCTAATGAACCTTATTGTAAAGTGTTACCGAAAAAATACATACATATTTACAGCACAAGCCTTGCCAGTGACATGAGAAAGAAAAAAATTAAAATAATCGCTCAATAATCGTAATCGTGGTAACTCGTTCGATTAATCGCGACTATGATTTTAGCCAAAATCGTCCAGCTCTAGTATTATCACCCAATATATTAAAAGTTGGACTACTTGGTAGTAGGCTACACCCTACTTTACCTGCATGCAAACTTTGCGTGATTATATAAAATGTTGCGAAAGTGAGTACACGCTACTTTTGCGATTACAAAATCGCGTTTCATCATATCGCGATATTATATTAATCGTTCAGCCCTACTTTGGAGACAGTTTTGACATGTTCACTTCGGGTGTACTCAGCTATTTTGACATTAATGGCTGTACGTTGAGTTATTTAAAGAGAAAAGTGTATATACTTCTACACAAGCAGCACATTGACTACTCTAATATAAATCCAAGTTTCATTTCTACAGTATAGTCCCTTGAGAAGATATACTAAAATGTTTGCTGAAGTGTGAGGGGTGTACTCTCTTTCGTGAGATACTGTAAATCCTGATGTGTTGATGCATGACTTCGATGTGTTCGGTTGCAGGTGGTGCCACAGAATGAGATGTCAAAGGATGCCACCAAAATCAGTGTAAGTGTGTAATTTCCTCCTTATTTCCCTCATGAACGTCTCTTTAGTGTTTGTTCTCGGCTGTCGTCATCTAAAAGTACATTGTGTGTGTGTGTGTGTGTGTGTGTGTGTGTCAGGAGGGCAAATAACTGGAGCATGCAAACACAACATCACACTCGCTTGGGCTAAAGGTGATTTGTTTGAAACTCGCTCGGCTCTTGCTGGTTGAGCCGCCGCAGGGTGTGTGTGTGTGTCATGTGTGTGTGTAAGAGAGGGAGAGAGAGAGAGAGTGTGTGTGTGAGTGTAATAGAGAGTTTGTATATGTGTGTGTGTGTGTGTGTGAATAAATCAAAGCATCTCTCTGCTGCCCCATAAAATATTCACAAGGACTTTTGCTTCCTCTGAACGCAGAGCTGTTGATCTGAGACTGAGAGTCGCTGCAAACACACCGTCCACCGTGACCGTCTCCACATCGCTGCTTTAACTCATGTAGATTTAGCTGTGGTCTTAGAGTTGCTGATAGCTAGTGTTTGTTTGTTACCGTCCTCAACATATGGTACGCTGTGGAGACGAGTTGATGTAAGTGTGTGTGTGTGGGGGTTTGTGAATGTATGTTTATTTATCCACCTGATCCACACTCAATCTGTTTCACTGGCAGACGCTTTATTGAGCGCCTGGACCCGCTGGGAACGCTGACCGCTTTACACACAGATTGTCCTGTTGTCTGTGTGTTTCAGAGAGAGAGAGAGATGTTGAGCGAATGTCTCTCGTCCGCCTCTGCGGTTCTACATCTGAATCATTTCACTCTCCCACTGCATTCACTTCCGCTAGGAATTAACCCATTTATCCGTTTAGCAGACGCTTTTATCCTAAGCGAGTTACATATGAGCAATTTATCATGAAGAGACAATAAACATGAGAAGTGCTGGTAATACAAAGACCAGGGAGAGTTAACCCTTCACAACCTGAAGCTAAAATAGGTGTTTTTCACATGTCTAAAACAGTGTGCTATCTTCATGATAAAAAATATTAGCTTTCAACAAATTAAATAAAATTTAAATAGACAAAAAAAAACAAAAAACGAGACTACATTTTCTGATTTTTATTTAGAAAAAAAAGCCCAAGAAAAATCACGAATGAAAGAAACGAACACTTTAAAGCTATAAAATGATTTTGTTTGTATAGTTGTTTATTTGTTGGCTCACTTGTCTCCTCTTATATTATTATCTTGTGTTTGTTTGTTTGATTATTATCATTATTTTTTTTCTCCATTTTACTGTTATGTTTGTATGTTTGTTTTCTTGTAATTATTTGTAATTGTATTGCTTGCTTAAAAAAAAAAGCTATAAAATGAAGTATAATACATCTATGTATGTCTATTTTTATGACATTGGGTTGCACAGTTTTCATTTTTGAAAAAGGAGAGCATGAAATTACTGCAATTAGCCGTATATTAAAATTATTGTAATAAGCCGTATATAAAAGGGCATGTTGTCTCCTGTCAGGGGTAATTTGAATGGTTTTGATAGTGCGAATGGTTGAGAAAAATTTCATTTTTGGGTGAGCTGTCCCTTTAAATGTGTATTTTAGGTGTTTTCTTTCCACTATTTGAAAGCTAAATGGTCTAAAATCTCAAAAACAATGGTTTTGCCTGTAGTGTCTCTCCTTAAAGGGATACTCCACTTTTTTGGGGAATAGGCTCATTTTACCACTCCCCTAGAGTTAAACAGTTGGGTTTTATCGTTTTCGAGTGTATTCAGCCGATTTTCTGATATTTAGAAGAATATCAGTAACCGGACAGTTTCTGGTCTCATTGACTTCCATAGTATATTTTTTTCCTACTATGGAAGTCAATGAGACCAGAAACTGTCCGGTTACTGATATTCTTCTAAATATCATAAAATCAGCTGAATAGATTCGAAAACAGTAAAACCCAACTGTTTAACTTTGGGGGAGTGGTAAAATGAGCCTATTTCCAAAAAAAGTGGAGTATCCCTTTAAATGTTCTCACAAAGTTTCTCTTTTCAAAAATATGATGCATGTTTTGACCTACTAGTCAGCCCAAATCAGTCGGAGTCTGTTTTAAATCAGCATTTTCGAGGCTGATTCATGATTTAAAACCCTGACCGATCATTTTTTGAGCAGATCTCCTGTCCGTTTCTCGGCAGGTGGTGAAGGTCGCCGGAAGCAACATCTCCCACAAGCTCCGACTGTCCAATGTGAAGCCGTCAGACGAGGGTACGTACGAATGCCGCGTCATCGACTTCAGCGACAGCAAGCTACGCCATCATCGCGTGCGGGCGTACCTGCAGGTGGAGCGCGCGGATCCTCCGTCCCACCAGGGGGCGACGTCACAAGAGGACGTTCTGCAGTCCGAGCACCACAAGCACCACGCTCACCACAAACCCGGCCGAGAGCTCAGGAAGAGGTCCGCTGATGATAGTACCACTGACTGCACGGAGAGCTGTGCGCTTTAGGTTCCTCTTATCGTTATTTATTACCCAATACGAACACCCGTACACCCACGTCATTCCTTACACCGACCCCCTGAAGTTGGGATGGTTCATCCAAAAATTTAAAATTCTAAAATTTTCTCTCCCTCATGTCTTTCCAAACCTAAAAAGTGAAGCCAAAGCGCCTCGATCGCCCCCAGGTGGTTGGCTCCAGTATAGGTAACGTAATTGACGAGGCAATCAAATTACACTTCAAATACATTTTTTCCAAAGATGTTTTCTGTCATTTTAGGTAGTTTTTAGTACGTTTAACATCTCGCGACTAAACAAAGGGTGTGCCGATGCACAAAACGCGTAATTTTAAAAAAAACGCCTTGGGTTAGTTTTTTTGGTTTAACGCGTCGCGTTAAAAACTGGCCTACCAGTGGGATTGTCGCTTTTGTGCACGTGCCTGGAGCTGCTAAAGTTACAGTACTTGGTGACGCTCAAGCACAAAACGGTCTTGCCGAGCAAACATTGATAGAAGAAAGACGACGAAGAAGAAGATGCAACGAGGCAAGAAGAATGTAGAGCTGCTGGTGTCTAAACACAACTACAAAAATCTTGATAAGTGGGAGTTGTTATGGATAGGAATTGCACGTGAATACTGGCTCTCTTATTCTTCCGTGTGACAAGCGAGTGTTAGGAGTGTAAAGTTGCGCAGCGCCACCTTGTGTACCGGGGTATTTCTGTTTTTCAATAAGCGCCATCTACATTCAGGGAGTGAAATTGCGTTCACTCGGTGGATCGCTAGTGAAAATTGCTAAAGTGGGAACACAAAAAAAAAACGCTTCGCAAACGCTGGCGAAAAGTGCGCGATAAGCGTCAGAGTGTGCACGAGGCTTAAGGCCGTATGTCCACCAAAGCAATTTTATCCAGCTGAAAACGTAGGACGCCCTGCTGAAAAACCTAGCTGTGGGCGCTTGAGAACGTTTTGGCAGCGCAGCGTTTTTTCAGTTGAGACGTTTCATTGCTATGATACAGAATATCCGAACCACAGTTTACTTGATTTCGCAGATAATTTGTTTCATGCTAAAAATTTATTTTGTTCGGTTAGCTCTGCTGGTTGATGTCGTTGCGACAGTTGGTCGGTGTAGTATTAGCCCCGCCCCTCCACCACTGTGATTGGACAGCTGGGAAAAAAGTGACAGTGATGAGCGCTACGTTTTACCTAAAGTTGAACATTCTTCAACTCTCGGCGACCTTTAAAAAACGCAGAGCACTTCAACGTGATAACAATTGAAAAAATACGCCAGCCGCGTGAAAAAACGCTTTGATGGACACACGGCAAAACGGGATGTGACATCATGATTGACAGCTGTGATTGACTGAGTGAAGTAGTTTTTTAACGCCAAATGATTGTTTGCTCTGGAGCAAGCTGTTAGTAAATCTGATCCATATGCTTTTTAGAGCTTTGTTTTAGTCTAGTATAGGTAAGTATTGGTAAGTAAGTCCTTGGTCAGTGTCTTCTTTCAAAGATCTAAATTAATAATTTTATGTTTTATGGTAGAAAGTGAGGTAAGCGGGTTTGAACACGAGGGCTGAGATAATAAATAAAAACTGAATTTTCATTTTCGAGTGAACTATCCCTATAACAACTGATGTATATTTCTGTATAAAAGCGAAGGTAGATATCTGTTCACCACAGCGAGTGCATGTGACAAACGTTTCTAATTATATTTGCCAATGAGCAAGAAACCAAATTGGACAGTTGATTTAAACTCTTTGGTCATTCTTAGTTTGATCAGATTCACGGTTTTGATACGACGTAGACAGTAGACGGCTAGGAGCGGCAGAACAAACGTGAATGTTTGAAATATTCTCCATCAGGTCTAAACGATGACATTTACATGCTGTAATATTACTATCATTGTTTACATGTCTAATGTTTCAGGCACCAGTCTGAGGGGTTTTCTGGACTGGCGTCACCGTTGGCACAAGTGCGATTTAATAGGTGCCAGCTTTTGCAAATATGTTTCATAAAGCTTTTCTGTCAATAGAAGGATGGTGCACACACAATATTACGATGTTTTGTGGTTTTTATGCAGCTTTAAAAGATCTCGAAAACACTCACTGTATGTTCAATGGTATTAATGACGGCTTCGTTTCTGGTTTCTTTGCTTTTTATGGTTTGATTCAATTGTTTTTGTTTGTTTATGGAAGTGATACATGTACAGATTGTGTATATTACAATAATCCTACAAAAGACTGGTTTCACCTTAATGTATGTATGCCTTTATCAAATAAATAAAAACATTGTACATTGATCATATATGTTTGTGTCCTATTAATAGATGATTTTTCTTCTTTTTTTATTTAATTAAAATAGTTTGTTGCTGTTCAACCTTAGTTAAACCAGACATTTTGAAATATTTAAAAAAGGCGCCACAGAGCGTGACGTCACATCTCGTCCGTTGAAGATTGTAGTAACCGCCCCTTTAAACGTCGTCAAATGGAGCGTTTGCGTCAGAGCGCACGCAATCAGTGATTAGTCAAATCATTTTGGTAAAAACAAAACAAAACACGTCTTTTTCCTGATTTCACGCTTGGGTTTTGTAGTAGTCTACATACATATCTATGGTAGCCTACACACATTTTTGTTTTTTTATATTTGTTAATGACAAGTTCCAGAAGGAAGGAGAGCGGAAAGAGTTTCGAAACAGTATTTGGAAAGCTACATCTTCCAACGGTAAGCCAAATGTTTATGTTTTGTTTCGATCGACAAAATTATATTTAAGCTCACGTTGTGATTACTTGTTTAATTAATTGTCAAGTAGGCTACATCCACACTAAATTTACTTTCCCTGGCCGTAAATTTAGGTTCGGGATTCTGGTTCTTAGCGCTAGTTTCTGAACACACACTTTTGACAGAGGTTGCGTCATTCAAGCTGTTGCGCTCGTGTTGATTGGCAGATTCATACACCCGTGGTGACGAAACACAGCGAACATATCTTTTCAAAATATTATATTAGACAAAAAACTTAAGACAACATGAGCTGTCGAAGATCATAAACGTTTTATGCAGCTTCTTAAACACGGTAAGTCTATATTCCTCAAACTCGCTTCTGCCATGGCGCTGCTCTGAATAAGGTCCATGGCTCTCGCTCGCTGCAGTTCCATTTTTCACCACTGATTTAGATTGGGGAAAACTGAGGGGCGCTGTAGAGCTGAGGAGGACTGTGCACCCGTTGACACGCAGTATCGTTAAATTATCATTTTCAATTTAAAACTAGAACTAAAACTAATTTTAGTCTAGAAACTATTTGTTATAGGATTCTGAACACATTTACAATTGATTATGTTTATTTAGAAGTTTATGTTTTGGATGAAAATGTTGGTGGGGCTCTCACTCTGCTTCACTTGACGATAACAACAGTGCAAGGATAGCATTGGAATAATTTTTGAGAACAGATTGGACAGTCTATGAATATCTGTTCATATTTTAAAGCAGTCAGTGAGAACGACTGAAGCGCACTAAACCAAAATATTACAGTTTAGTTTATCGTTCTTGATGTAAAGGGCAACATAATGTTAATTGCTTAGAGTCCCTCTGTGGTGAAAATCCAGCTTTTAATGTTGTTTATTTCTCTATGTGGTGTTTTTAATATGCTTTAAGACAAACCATGTGTAAATTCATGTCAACACCATTGCGAAGTATTTTCTGCTTATTGCTTAAAACTGCAGTGAACCAAAGACAGAATATTTGCATATTCATTGAACTGCATACTAAATGAGGCAATGGTGTCAAATTACATTCAAGCTATTTTAAGCCATGAATAACTTTTTTCCAAGTAAACATTTTTTTTAAAAATATATAATTTTGGTGATCAAAGATGAGTTTTAAGGGTTAAAAGTATTCACTACAGGCCAAGGGGACATAAAGTAAACTACTTTGGCTGGCTTTGGGCCTTTATTATAAAAAGCTCCAAACAGTGACAGTAAAATTGTAGATAATGATTGAAATTATTTATAACTTTCATTCTAACAAAGAGCTTTTCCACCTACTTAACCTCAAAAATCACCTCGATTCTTCATTTCATCAATTTGCTTTGTCGTCTTTAACGGCGGCGAATCCTTCAAACAAAGCTCATGTCGAGCGGTTTGACTCTATAATGATGCTCGGGCACTTATCAGAAGCGGCGGGAGGAAATTGCATTAGCCGCGTATGAGGCATGTCAGCCGGTCACCCCGGCGCCCGGGCCCGGTGAATAATAGCGCTCTGTCAGCCCCGGCAGGAGGATAAATAGCAAAGTACAGTACAGATAACACTACAGCAGGCGAACACAAAGCATACGAGGCAGCTTTAATGTGACTCGCACAGGCCACACATTTATTAGACTGTCACTGAAGAACCCGCGACCACACCAGACCCAACCAACAGGTCACTACACCAGAACCTGTGTGTGTGGTGTAATAACTATAATAATGATGGTAATTTGGCAGGAAATATTATTTAAATGCCATTTTTTGTAAGGAATACATGTTTTTTTCTCAATCAGTTTGTTTTATTGTATATATATGGCAATCTACAACTTTTAACAGTATGTCCAAAACATCTTCCATTCATACGTGTAATCAGTGAAGATCAGGATACTGGACTGATTCTAGCGTTCAGACATAAGCATCCCTGTTATTGTCATCTAGTCTCAGGAGTTTCATCTGTTCGCCTGCAGGGAATCAAACTCCTCCAGTAATTTCAGGACGTTGTCGGTGAATTGGTCTCTGGGCTTGTCGGATCCACTCAGTATCACGGGGAGAAGCTGTGGATGAGGCGGCTCGTACGTTACAGGACAGAACAGCTCGTTCAGAGTGAACCAGCACATATCAGTGTCCAGATCCGTCAGGGAACGGAACACACTGCGGATAGACACGTCATACGACAACTATTAGGGTAATTCATACTGTTAAACCAGGGTATTGTGGGAATGTGTAACAGCACAGAGTGAACTGGACCAAGTTTCAGCTTAAAGAGACAGTTCACCCAAAAATGACAATTCTGTCATCATCTACTCACCCTCAAGTTGTTCTAAACCTGCATGAGTTTCATTCTGTTGAACACAAATGATATTTTGAACAATGTTGGTAACCAGACAGTTGATGGCAAATGTTGGAAACTGTCTTGTTATCAATATTCTCAAACATCAATTACTCATACAGGTTTAGAAAAACTTGAGGGCGAGTAAAAGATGACAGTACTGTGGGTGAACTCTCTCTTTAATGCCCAATTTGTAAATTAATATGTAGACATAAGTGTAACCTGTTGTTTAAGAAATATTTGCACTTAAATACTATATATATATATATATATATATATATATATATATATATATATATATATATATTATATAAATATAAATATTTTTTAAATATATATACATGCATGTGTGTGTATTATTTATATATAAAAAATAATTATACACGGCACACACACATAAATTATATAAACACAAACTTTTATTTTGGATGCGATTAATCACAATTAATCTTTGCACAGCCCATATATATATATATATAAATTTCTTTTTTATATATATGTACAAAATAAGTGAATTTCACTGATATAAATTTGACTTATAATTATATATTTATTTATATATATATTTACTTATAAAAATATATATATTTTTATTTCACTTATTTTTTTTAAATATTTAATAAAAAATTAAGTAAAAATTATTTGTTTGAAAATGTGTATAACATTATATAAAATTATATTTGCTAATATTTTATACATACTAACATATCTGTCAGGAAGAGAAATCAATTTAGCTATATTTGCCATATATATATATATATATATATATATATATATATATATATATATGGCAAATATAGCTAAATATATATATATATTATTATTATTCTTTTTTTTCCGGATAATTTCAGAATAGTCGAATTAATTGGTCTGATGGATATATTGGTCTAATCTCTCAATATCACCAAATATTACCCAAAAGATAGATGTTTTGTTTTTTCTATTTGATAAATTACTACAGCTGACAGCAGAAATTAATATAAAACATTAATTAAATATTAATAATCAAATTGTTTAGTTCCTGAAAATTAAAAAAAATAAAGAAAGAAGACGTTTTAAAAAAAATAAATGTTAAATTCCAGTTTAGCTGGGTTGGGCTTTACCTGAGACACGCCTCCTGCAGTTTGATTGGCTGTCGGCAGCTCAGGTACGGAAGACACGCCTCACACACTCGATCCAGATCCTCGTCCACTGCACACACACATTCAGAAGAAAGATTATCTTCAAACGCCACAGGACTGAGAATATCAAGGGAATGAAAAACTGAAGGAAAATCGGCTATAAACATTCAAACGCAACAATAGCAAACAATTTAAGACATGTTAGAGTTCAAATCTATTTGACACCATGTAGTACACTATTATAGATCTGCTTTGATTCTCGGGTGACTGGAAACTCGCAGCAGAAACGCAGTGAACGCGTCTGCGTCATAATGGCCACAGATGTTCTAATATATTCTAATAGTCTCCATGGCAGCATTATCCTAATTAATTAATTAAGCAGCGTGATGTAGAGCCTCATTACTCTAGAAAAATGGAGGTGAATGCAGAGGGACGGCGAGACCAGAGAAATGAAGGATGGAGGGAGAATAATAATGTGTGTGTGTGTGAGAGAGAGACAGCACTATAGCCAGCTGGGAAATAAACAGGATGACCTCTCGTCTTTCTGTCTGTCTCTCAGGTGTCTCACATAACCATGGTAACTCTATCAGTATTCAGTATTCCCTCCACACACACACACTTACTCAATCACACCAACCTGTGCACAATCACAATCGCACAAATATTTCTCTCTCCACATGGCAGCTCAATTAAACGACAAATCACTTCAGCGTTTGCTCTGCAGATCCCTCATACGTCACGATTACAGAGGCACGAATTAAACTTGAGACTGTTAATCGATATTTGTGTTTTCAAAGAGCATTTTTACAGGCGTATGCAGAAGGCATGCAACACGTGAGCTTTTCCGTCAGAAACACACAGAGATGAAGAACAACTGATGGACAGAGCTTCTCCAGAGCGGAGCATGATGGGGTCTGTCACAGGAAGCTCTGGGGCTTCAGATGGACAGGAACACACTTCATCCTCACACTGGGATTGGCTTTGACATGTTCACTGCAGCTGGGATCAAACACTGACGCCAGTTTGCCATCTAGTGGTTACGGCATGCATGCAAATGTAGGATTATTGTGTGTGTGTTTCATAATCATAAGGTAAGATGCATTTTTTTGGGTGGGGGCTTTAAAAAAATGTTTGAGCTTTTCTGACATGTTAAAGGAGTAGTTCACTTTTAAAAAAACTTTTGCTGATAATTTACTCGCCCCCATGTCATCCAAGATGTCCATGTCTTTCTTTCTTCAGTTGAAAAGAAATTAAGGTTTTTGATGAAAACATTCCAGGATTTTCTCCATATAATGGACTTCAATGGGGACCAAACGGTTCAAGGTCCAAATGAGAGTTTCAGTGCAGCTTCAAAGGGCTTTAAACGATTCCAGACGATGAATAAGGGTCTTATCAAGCGAAACGAGCGGTCATTTAATAAATAAATAACAAAGTTTATATATACAAAGTTTATTGTATAAGCTCAAATGGTCGCCTTGATTCAAAAAAAGATTCGTTCATTTTGATGAACGAGTTTGAACAGGAGAATCACGAATGCACATTACATTTGTGCTTATAAAACGTATTTATTTTTGAAATGACCGCTCATTTCGCTAGATAAGACCCTTATTCATCGTCTGAAATCGTTTAAAGCCCTTTGAAGCTGCACTGAAACTCTCTTTTGGACCTTGAACCGTTTGGTCCCCATTGAAGTCCATTATATGGAGAAAATCCTGGAATGTTTTCATCAAAAACCTTCATTTCTTTTCGACTGAAGAAATAAAGACGTGGACATCTTGGATGACATGGGGGTGAGTAAATTATCAGCAAAAGTTTTTTTTAAAAGTGAACTACTCCTTTAATCTCTCTATTCGGTTATTATTATTACTGATATAGAGTTCGTCAGTTCTAGTGTTAAAACTGTTCGGGAACCCCAAATGGTCTTGTATTAAATCACTGCGGGAAAAAAACAATCTTTTCGCATCCTTTATTTTAAGGAACGCTGAGAAACTTTGATGTTCTCTCTCAAAACAAGGATTGTAATAGAGTTTTTCCTTCTTTTAGTATTCTCATCACTGGTTTTGTGAGATAACGCAAAGTTACCTGGGGAAATCAAAACTTTGAAATATTGTTTTTTCCCTCTTCCAAGGGGTTTCTGCATGTAACCAAGGTCAAAATGACATATCAAGCCCACTTTAAATGCTACAGTTATTTTTCAAGCTTGATATCCAGACATTCAGCACATTACTATAAGTAGATGCATTTTATGTAACAGTTAAACTTAATATCTAAATTATATGATGTTTCTTAGGACTGAGTGTTGCATTTTCAGCTATATTTATACAGTTATGTGATTTGTTATGATGCTGACACTGCACAACCATTATATCACAATTATAATTGTACACAGCCATTGTACATCACATTTTAATATGACTTAATGTGGGACAAACAATCGCTGAATCTGCAATACTGTTGATTTTCTAAATTAATAGCTTATTATTATTAAGTGCTATTCAATATCAGCAGGCGTTTGGGACACGGATGTCCTCCAGACTTACTGAGGTCCAGCTGGACACACAGAGGTCCGAGGCCCTGCAGCACAGCGAGCTGGAGTTTGTAAGCCAGTGTGTGTGTGTATGCGGGCCCGGAGCGAGCGCTGATCTCCGCCTGCTTCATCAGAGAGGAGGTGAGACGGGGAAGAACCTCTTTAGACACGCGTCTCCTGAGGAAATCTCCACACGACTGTCCGAGAACACACAGCACCTGAGAGACAGATTCATGGAGGAACTGATGATCTTCAATATACTGCTCCAGTTCATATATACAAAGGTTTGGATGTTTTTTTATGCTTTTTAAGGAAGTGTCATATTTACTGAGGTTGCATATATTCACTCATATTGTGAAATATCATTACAATTTAAAATAGCTGTCTTCTATGTGAATATATTGTAAAATATCATTTATTCCTGTGATTTTTTTTTTTTTCAAAAAAAGCTTTTGCTGATAATTTACTCACCCCCATGTCATCCAAGATGTCCATGTCTTTCTTTCTTCAGTCGAAAAGAAATTAAGGTTTTTGATGAAAACATTCCAGTATTTTTCTCCATATAATGGACTTCAATGGGGTCCAAACGGTTCAAGGTCCAAAAGACAGTTTCAGTGCAGCTTCAAAGGGCTTTAAACGATTCCAGATGTTGAATAAGGGTCTTATTTAGCGAAACGAGCGGTCATTTAAAAAATAAATAAAAAAGTTTAAGTTTTATAAGCTCAAATGCTCCTCGAAGGCGAATTCGTTGAATGAACCAAATGACTCGAAAAAGGATTCGTTCATTTTGATGAACGAGTTTGAACAGGAGAGTCACGAACGCGCATCACAGCAATATTATAAAACTTAAAAAAATTATTTATTTTTGAAAAGACCGATCGTTTCGCTAGATAAGACCCTTATTCATCGTCTGGTGTCGTTTAAAGCCCTTTGAACAGTTTGCACTGAAACTCTCATTTGGACCTTGAACCGTTTGGACCCCATTGAAGTCCATTATATGGAGAAAATCCTGGAATGTTTTCATCAAAAACCGACTGAAGAAAGAAAGACATGGACATCTTGGATGACATGGGGGTGAGTAAATTATCAGCAAACGTGAACTCCTTTAATATTTTTGTGAAAACCATGATACATTTTTTACGATTCTTTGATGAATGGAAAGTTCAAAAGAATAAATAGAATTGTCATTTTGTTCTGACCTATGCATTCGCAGATCATAAAACTACAAGATTGTGTTCATCCTATAGAAATATCCATGACTTTTAAGGTTTCATTAGTTTCCATGGCCGTTTAAAACACCGTCATAGTTTCCTTAATGTTTTGTAGGTAAGTGGATAGAAGGACATCGTCTCACCTTGAACGCTCGCGGTACAGCGAGAGGGTCATCGTTGGTGAGGCGCTGGAGGAGAGCAGGCCAGCACCGGTGCACCATGGGAAGAAGCTCATCCTCTTGCTCACGTAAAACACACACACACAGCTCCAGGATGTCCAACACCTGTAAAGGCACATGCAGATTTTACTAGCCTTGTGCTCATCTCAAGAGAAACAGGCCTGCGGCGATGTAAGTATTAAAACAAAAATTTGAAGTTATAATACGTGAACAGAAGAGATTTACGACCTTGAGTCGGGTTCTCAGGTTGGAGTCGGAGAGCAGGTGAATGCATCGCTCCATCACGTCTTTTGCAATCTGGATATGAAGAGGAAGCTCCTTTTTCTCAGCAGGACCTTCCATGTCCTCATCAGAAACGGACGCTGGTGGAGGAACGTCTGAACAGGAGATACAGTTCAAATTGGAAAATCGAATTGGTAATTTTCCGCCGCCTTAGGAAAGTTCAATGTGCATTAGGCCCCTGTGAACATCACCATGCAAACACAAATAACAGCTGAAGCCATAATAACAGCTCATTCGGGGAATTTGACTCAGTGTGGTGTTGGTTTAATGATCAGAAATCTGAGCCCAGAGTTGAAAGTCTCAGCATGAGGAGGATTAAAGATGAGCTTGAGTGATCATAATTCTGCTCTATTATTGCATCTGTACCCTTGTGTAAAGCACTTACCGTAGCTTGTTCCAGGAGATAACATGTGACTACCCCTGTTTCAGATCTGCAGTTATGAAGGAACCTTCAGAAGAACGAGCGCAACTGTTCTAATCGCTTATTTTTACACGGTAAGGTCTTCCTGGGTCAATACTGTCATCTGCTGTGCAAGAATTAAATTACAAGCAAGCATGACTATAACAGAAGGTGCAAGGTGGTATTAACCGTCGTCTTCTGGGTGGTTGCTAGGGCGTTGCTATGTGGTTGGTTTTTAGGTAGGGGTGTAACATATCGCAATGCAAAAATTATACCAAATTTAACGTGGACAGTGTCAATCTGTATTGTATATAGTTCATCCAAAATGAAAATTGCTATGAGAAAAAATTTAAAGTTTACAGAGTTTTAGTACTACATTAAACTATGATAGAATGTTGAATAGAATGTAATATTTTTGGGTCCTGAAAATGCCAAAAGCCTCATGTTAACAGTAAAAGTGGCTTATCGTATTTAACGAATCATGACATTAGGGTATCGTTACACCCCTATCCTATTACACCCCATATACTTTAGCATTTAAGCATTATTTAGCTTAGGTAAAGAGCTGAATCATACAATTCTATGATATTTTGTTCTTTATATCTCAGGGGTCTACAAAATTCTTCCAAATTTAAGAATTTACTCTTTTTTTTTAGGTCAAGAGTGTGAATTTGAATTGAATTAGCAACACCCCCACTAGAAGTTGATGTAGAAATCAAATTCGAATGAGAAGAAGAGAAATTGACTGAACTGCATATCAAAACAAGTCAACACAGATAACGCATCCTAGGAAATTAAGGTCCAAAAAGTCTCATTAAATATTGGGAAGTATACAAGTAACCAGAAATGTCTCTAAGACATTCTCATTTCAGGTTCAAATGGACCACAACCCTGATGGATTTGGCTGAAGTCCTAGTTTTATCATCCAGGTAAGTATGACTGCTTAGAACATCTTTCACATTCAAGTTTAATTCTTAAAGTTAGGGCTGCAGAACAAACATAAATAAATCAAAATTACAAACCTAGTTCATCTTCCTCCTCTACTCCAATGCCTTCAGCAAGCTCCTTCTGCTTCTTATAGTCCAGGAGAAACTGCCTCAAGTTCACACACTCTTTACTCTGGGTCTCTTTGCTGGATGGCTTCTGGTATCCCATAGTAGCAGGGAACCATCTCACTGTGGTAAAACACAGGCTTTTTCAAACTCCAAAGAGTATATTTTGCAACTAATACGTAATAGTAGCATTGTTCCAACCCTCTGATGCTCTTCGGTCATTTTTGACCGACATAATTTACGTTGGTGCCGAAACTTGGTAAATGTTTCGACTAGGGACGCACCGATATAAACATTTTGGCCGATAATTCTTTATATTTGAAAGCCGATAACCGATATATCGGACGATAAATCTAAATCCAATTTTTTTATATAATTTTTGAGAGCCTGATTGGAAAAACAAAAGTCTCACAATTAAAATCCATTTCCCAATCACACAAATATAATGTTCTTATTATAATTTCATGGAGCCAATATTTTGCACTTGCACTTTATAGGAAACTATATTTTCCTTTTTGATTCCAATCATTTTTCAAGCAATTAAGATCAATCCTGTTGAACAGTGCGCATATTAAGTGTCTCAAGTGTTGAAGGAAATAATTAATTATTTATCAGCTTTATTATATCAGACAAATTTTATTATCGGGCCGATAACGATAACATAAAAATGAACAAACATCGGCCGATACCTATATGGAGGCCGATATATCGTGCATCACTAGTTTTGACACTTGCTATATGAACACAAAAACAACTCAGGGAAATGATGACTTGAAAAGGTTAAATGGTACTGTAAAAAATAATCACACTTTAGCTCCTCGCGGTAAAAAAATTAAATAGTATTTTTGTCCATTTTTCAAAACATACACGTCAAATTCTATTCGTTTTTTTTAAGCTCACTTTTTAAAACTTTTCTCACTTAAGCAATAATCTGCCAATAAATCTGCGCTCTGAAGCATTTAAGATTTACGCCAGTTTAAGTGGGAAATTAAATTTTCAATGCTCAAAAAATGAATAAATGGATTATAAATACAGCGTACATATAATTTAGTATTAAAAACTCCCCCAAAATACAAAATGTTAAATAAAAAAAACATTATCAAATAAAAGTATTGTACATTAATTTAATCGACAAAAAAAAAAAAATCGGTCATTTTTGACTGACACGCGAAGAGCACCAAAGGGTTAAATAAGTAAATTTAAGTAAGACTCACCAAGTGCCTTCATGAGTAAATGCAGGACACTACAAAACTGTGGCGTTCTCTGGTCATAGCTGAGATCGAGTGCCGTTAGCACGTCCTGCACCACATCGGCCACTAGAGGCAGCAGACTGGCATCCGAGTGAGTGAACATGACCGCAAGAACTCTCGGAGCATGAGGGTGAATGCTGGGTCTGGCGAGGTTTAGAGAAACGTCATTGAGGAGGTAGTCTGAATTCTTGATGACCAGCTCCATGGGAGAACTATACTCGCAAGCCTTGCAGAGGTCGCACATTGCGTTGAAAGCCGCTTGGCTGACGAGAAGCGACTCATCTCCGGCCTTCTCCAGCACAGGGTATAGGGATGACATGAGAAGCAGACGGAAATCACTGCCTAAAGCCAGGGCGAAGCCTCCGATACCCTCCAACTGGATGCAGATTTGCCAGATGTTGCTGTTGAGTTGGTGGAGCGTTGGGGTTTTGGATTCGGGAAGCAGTTGGAGGCGGTTTCGCTCTGGATAATTGGGCACTAAGGAGGTTGTAGGCTCAAGTTTCCCTTCCAAGGCCTCTGAGATTGTAGGGAGATGCCAGTTGCTCAAACTGATGTACTCCTCGATGATCGACATGATTGAAGATTTCAAGTCTTCTCGATTTGCTCTAGACTGGTTCATTCCTGAACTATCAATCCTAGAGTTGTCCGTCTCCATGCCAATGCCTGCAGCACCAACAATCACCTCATTGAGGACCAACGCAGCTTGCTTTCTGTAAACCGAGGACTCCTTGTACAATTCCATGAAGTGGTCAACCAGAAGGTAGAGGT
Source organism: Cyprinella venusta (assembly GCA_038021265.1). Taxonomy (NCBI): domain Eukaryota; kingdom Metazoa; phylum Chordata; class Actinopteri; order Cypriniformes; family Leuciscidae; genus Cyprinella; species Cyprinella venusta. Next base: position 27,123,738 of record CM075883.1, on the reverse strand, counting down.
TTCCGTAGTATCCCAACATTCGGCAGATCTTCCCGAGCGCTGAGAATATCCTTTCGTCTGTGAAGTAGAGGAAATATTTCCTCTGGGATGGGACTTGGTGCACATCAGGTCCGAGGTCTGTTGAAGACTTAAGAGTTCTCTCCTCGATGATTTTCACGTCCGTAACGTCAAGCTCCGTCACCTGCATCAATGCTTTGGAGATCCGCTCAAGGTGGACCGATGACCTTAGTACCGCATCAACTTTAGGTCCCAGAATCTTGAGGTACCCAAGGAACACGTTAAGGACAAAGAGCTTCCGTTGGTCGTCCGACGTCCTCATGAGTCGAGGTAAGGATGACGCCAGGCTGTGGAGGTTTTCGGATAGAACGTCTGTAAAGTCCTGTCCGCCATTGGCTTGACCTTTTTGTGCCACTTCATTCAATGCAGCATTGCACCTGTTCTTAACCTCAGGCTCCTCATCGTTGATGGCACCAACCAATGCTTCCAGTAGAGGACTAACACATTCACCTATAGACTGGCTGCATTGAGAAAGGAGAAGATGGGATAGATTGACCAACTCAAGCCTGACTCTCCAATGCGGGTGGGAAGAAGTGCAAGAAATGATCTTTTGTAAGACTATGGCAAGCCGCTGGGAAGTGGTTTTGCACCAAGATGGAGTCCTTTTGACAACCAACTCCTCAACCCTCCCTAGATCCCCAGCTGCCCTGTCAATGTCGGTTTTCTGAAGCTGCTCGTCGGCCATTACCAATCCTATCGTTTTGTACCAAACCCTCATCGCCTTCATCGTGACTGCATGGCCTTGTCTCATGTCTCCGCTTATTACCTCACTCAGGGCTCGAGAAATCCCAGGCAAAAATGTGGCGAGGGCACTTCCAAGAAGATACCTCTCGTTTGGTCCTGGCTCGATGTGTTCCTCCTTGCAGTTGCATTGTAGAAATAACGAAAGGAGACATTTAAGGGAAGCTAATTGAACTCCCCTTGCCTTTTCACGCTCCGCGAGTGCCAGAAGTAGCGACACGGCCGCTCCAAGTCCGGGCAACATGCTTGGCTCGTAGAGTTTAAAAACAATGTCGCCGTAGGCCGAGTGCAAGAGGGTGTCGAGGCATTTGAGCACGGCCAGCTTTAGTTCCTCTGAGGAAACGGCGGGCTTTCCCGGGTCTTTTGGGGAGCAAAGACAAAGGCACAACTCGGAGAAAAGATCCCGAAGAGAATCCCAACTCTGTACGCATGTGTTCTCCAGCACATACGTCATGGTTTCCATGACCACCTGGATAAATCCCTCCCGCTTGGAGCCGGGGGTTTTGAGGACAAATCTGAGGGGAAACAGGACATAGTCCTGGAGCTGTTGGAGAGCTCCATCGCTTATACCGCGTAGATGAACGCTAAGAGCTTCTACGTTCGCGGATGTTGGCTCTTTGGTTAGGAGGACACATGATGGGCGGAGATATGCAAATGCAATCTTTGGGTCTTCGATCTGATGGTCAGCCATTCTCTGTGTATGGAATATGAAATCTGCAAAAAAGATTATAAACGTATTTCAGGAGAGAATTTATGATAAAGAGAAAAGTTATTTCGATATTATGCCTGCGATTTCGGCAAACCTATAAGATCATTACAAATCACACTGTACAACATGGATCTAATAAACTTGGGTATGATTAGCCTCGCGAGACCATCCTGATCTCGCGAGCTTTCAAGGTTTCACTCGCAGATCAGTCTGGACACTCTCCGTTAAAGAAAATTTGGGAGCAGTTCACCAAACGAACGTCCAATCAGCATTGGCTTTGAGGCGGGTTGAGGTGTGACGCAACGAGAAGCGCGACAGTTCAGTCTAAAGAACATGACGGCTTCAGCGGATGAAACTAGCATCAGCGTGGCTATCGAGCAAGTTTTATCGGAATTACAGAGTATTTCTTCACTGAAAGAAGAGCAAAACACTGCTCTGGAGGCTTTACTCAGAGGAAAAGCTGTTTTTGCTCTTCTCCCGACTGGTTTCGGCAAGAGTTACGGTACGTCAGATGCTTCGTTGATCTGATTGGCTGATTTGGCCCGTCTATCACCAACATAGGCCAATCAGCTAACCAGTATTTTCGCCCCTTACCAAAATTACTTCAACGGAAGGTTTCCAGATGGATATGCGGAGCAAATCCATCTGGCGGAGTCAGGTTAGGGTATGATATGTATGTAGACTGTGTGATGATGACACCTATTTAATTGTAGGTTAGTAATAGAATAGCCTAAAAGAGTAAAAACGTCATTAGCATGCGCTACCTAATCGAATTAACGTTGAACCAACGTCGGTTGAGGCATTCTTCAAAGCTAAATAAATCGAAAATTGGTTTGCTATCAGAACGTTGAAACAATGTGGATTTCAAGTTGATTTTCTGTTAGTTTTGAAAGAAGAACGCGTCTGACGTTGGTTCAATGTTAATTCGATGAGCAAAACAATGTCAGATCAACGTTGTTTCGATGTCATGTTTCCACGTTGATTCAATGTCAGTTTGCTATCTGGGTACTCATAAACAAATAGGGCAAGATGCACCACACTATGGCAGTTGTGGTTTTATGTGCGATGAAAAATAGAAGAGGAAGCAAAACAGGACAATATGGGCGTGGTCATTTCTGGGGAAAAGAGGCTAACTTGGCAGGCCAATGTTGCAAATGGAGCTTCAAGTAAGTAGTTTTAAGTTTTAGCGCCATGTCGCGTTGATCAAAACGCCATTTCATGTGGGATTTTTATTGGCTAGTCAGTAGACGCAGGTCATACAGCTGCAAACACAATCATTATTATGCTAAATTTCTGACACCATCAGAAAATGATCGCAGGCGATCTTTGGTCGCATTTTTTATTATTTACTATTATTTGAACCTCGATGTAGAACCACCACAACCACAGAAATCACCATGATTGGTCATCTATCGTCTGGGACAAACCAAAATCATACAATCATGTTTAACGGGGATTGCAATTATTCAGAGACGACTTAACAGTATGCTTTTCTGAACTATAGATTTCAGAAAACATCGAAAATAGTAGTTAGCAATATTAATTGATTTTACAAATTTTATGGCAATTAAACAAAGTATTAATCACCAGTTAGTAATTATTAACTGACTGATTGAAGATACATTTTGGTTATGCAAACAAATGCAAACAAACAGGCAAAAAAGGGGGGAGAAAAAAGTTTGAGAATTAGCTACCAACTATGAAAACGTGAAATTTCATGTATCATATTTGCTTGTGTGCATAATTAATAAAATTATGCCTAATCAGTATATTTAAAACTTAAATGCAAATAAAACTTGTCTAATTGTCAAGTTTAATTTTAATATAAGTGAAGAAAAAAAAGCTTATTGAATAATTATTTACAGCCCCTCCCCTGAAAATCCCCATAATACGTACTCTGAGTGGTTCAGTCCAGCGAAGTCATGTCAGCAGCAGCACATATGCAGTTTCAAGCTTATATAACATAACATTCAAGTTTTGATTAATTTTTATTAAAGATAAAATTACCTATAAATCCATATGGAGAAAAACAATCATCTATATCAGCGACCAAACAAAGGCTGGGATTCATAAACCCCCTTTGAAAGAAACAAAGACAGACATCGCTTGCGAATTATTGCTATTTCTGTTCAGAGCGACACAAGAAGTGAAGAATACAGTTCTGTACAACAAGACACATCCAGCATGATGTCGCGTGTCGATGACGTCACGCGCGCGCGACGCTCGTTTGTTTATCAACCCAACTTGCAACAAAATCCCATCGTGTTCAAACATTCTCCAAAAGTTTCGAGGAATATATACAGAGGTTTGTACCTTATTAACTCGATTTATTAATATTTCGACTTAAACTACCATTCTAATCGTCGGTAGTTGGTACTTGAGGGGTTTCCGCGTGACTTGTGCCATATTGAAGTTAAATCCAGATTAGCCAACTAAAACTGCTGACAGGTGAGAATGCATTTACCTGTATTTTTAGTTGTTGGCTTGATTATTTTCTGTAATCTGCTTAATTTGCTTTTTCTGTATTGATCTTGTTTATTGCATGTCTCAGAAATGATGCATTACAACTTATCAATAACTCGGACTATGCACGGAGTTCAAACTCTCTAATATCTCATTTATTAATCACACACATGTATGCAACCACACTACATCTTTATATAGTCACGAAGTTTTACTGTATGAGGTTATTTTTCAGAATACAAATTCTCCATGTGGTTTCTCTACAAGTAGGTCATGAATCCTGCATGCATAATAATGATTGAAAATTAAGCTAAATGCTTTTCAAAAGTAGTTTAAGATGCTGTATAGTATATCACACCACAATATTTAATGTGCATGTATGAGATTAGGTGAATATATTTAATATCAAACTTCTAGATTAAAATGAATGTAACCGTATGAGAGAATGTGTGTATTTTAGTACCATTTAACATTTCTTTTCCAGTAGTCCATTTTAAATGGCCCTGCAGTAAAAGTAAATACAAATGTTCCTTGTCTAAGCCATAATATAGTGTAATGTGATAAAATATAATAAGATAATTTGATTTTTAATTTAAAAGTAGTTTCAGATGCAGAATAACAAACATTTATCAGTGTCTTTATGACATATCAAGTCGACTACCCATATTCTTTATATACAGTATTATATTATAATGAATGTTAGGGCCACATGTTTTGGCGTCAACGTTTAAGTAAGTAAATGCAACTCTGTGTCATGAGAGGCTTCAGGCGTGTGTGTAACCGGATGTGTCTTCCTAGGGTTGTCTGGAGAGAGAGCGATCAGCATGTCGTCGTTCTCCGAGTCCGCGCTGGAGAAGAAGCTGTCTGAACTGAGTAACTCGCAGCAGAGCGTTCAGACTCTGTCTCTGTGGATCATTCATCACCGCAAACATTCATCGCTCATCGTGCGTGTGTGGCACAGAGAGCTGAAGAAAGGTACGAGAAATCCTCATTTATGTGCGTCAAGACACAGTTCTGATGCCTGTACTGAACTATGATGAGAAAAAACGGGTGTGCTTGAGCATTCTGACCTTTTTAGGGTCGCATCTGGTGAGATGCGAGAAGACACGGTTCTGATGAATCTTCATTTGTGGGTGTGACGGAGGGATTCCTGGTGCTCTTTTTGACTCCTTTACATGTTTTATAAGTTCTCAGCTGGTCAAAATACCATCATGTAGCTACGCTTAAACAACAAGCTCATTTATCCCGGAACACAGCATCGTTTTGGATGTTCGGTACGGTTCGTCACAAAATAAACTTTATTAAAAAAAAAGCCGACCAGACAGGGTGCGAACGTCTCCCTATGCCTTTAGCTTCGGTGTTAAAATGCTAATGTGAACGCTAAGCTGACCAGGACTACATTTTCATTATTTTTATTTTTTATTTTTATGGTCTGGCCAAAGAAACCAAGCAAACCGAACCACAAGTGTGAACACAACCTAAGACCAAACTTTAACTTTCTGAGTTTAGTCTGCACAAGACATGGTTAGGCTTCAGAAATGACTGAAATGCTCAAACATTTAAAGGAGTAGATCACTTTTAAAAAAAGGAAGTTTTGCTGATAATTTACTCGCCCCCATGTCATCCAAGATGTCCATGTTTTTCTTTCTTCAGTCGAAAAGAAATTAAGGTTTTTGATGAAAACATTCCAGGATTTTCTCCATATAATGGACTTCAATGGGGTCCAAACGGTTCAAGGTCCAAATGAGAGTTTCAGTGCAGCTTCAAAGGGCTTTAAACGACACCAGACGATGAATAAGGGTCTTATCAAGCAAAACGAGCGGCCATTTTAGTCAATGACTCAAAACATTTGTTCGTTTTGATGAACAGGAGAGTCACGAAATCATCACAGAACAGAGCAAGGCGAGCATTTGTGCTTATAAAACTTAAACTTTGTTATTTATTTATTAAATGAGCGATCGTTTCGCTTGATAAGACCCTTATTCATCGTCTGGAATCGTTCAAAGCTCTTTGAAGCTGCACTGAAAGTGTCATTTGGACCTTGAACTGTTTGGTCCCCATTGAAGTCCATTATATGGAGAAAATCCTGGAATGTCTTCATCAAAAACCTTCATTTCTTTTCGACTGAAGAAAGAAAGACATGGACATCTTGGATGACATGGGGGTGAGTAAATTTTTGAAGTGAACTACTCCTTTAAACTGTGCCTTTGCTTTAAAGTTAATGATGACTAAATCGAATAAAATGTGTTTGTTGTTCAGCTAAAAGAAACAGGAAGTTGACGTTCCTGTATCTGGCTAATGACGTGATCCAGAACAGTAAGAAAAAGGGTCCCGAGTTCACCAAAGACTTCGAAGGCGTCCTGGTGGATGCCTGCTCACACGTGGCCAGGTAAACCCACCCTCACATGTGTGTCACCCGTCCGTCGGCTGGATTGTGTGTGTTCTCATGCGTGTTGTGTGTGTGTGTTTCTCTGGCAGGGATGGAGATGACGGTGGGAAGAAGCACATGGAGAGGTTGCTGAATATCTGGCAGGAGCGCAGCCTCTACCGTCCAGACTTCATCCAGCAGCTCAAACTGGCTATCGAGGACTCGGACAGTCCCAAACACAAGCCCACAGGTCAGGAGAACACCAGCACACTGCAAAACACACAGTATATACTGGGCACGGCCACATATTTCACTGACAGTGTATGTTTAGTGTGTCATACTACACATATTCATTTTGCAATATGGGCATTGTGCTCATTAAAACATGCAAATGTCATTTTCTTCCGGATTTGTTTATTGGTTTTTAAGCACAAAAAAGTGATATCAGTAACAAAGCATAGACATATCTGATAATCTAAAATGTTCTCAGTGCATTTAATCATGCTTATTTGTGTATAGACTAAAGATGTCTGTCTTAACGCTTAACGCAAAAAAACTGCATCTGAAATCGAATACTTGCCTATTATATAATAGCTTGCGAAAAACAGTACGCTAACATATGTCTGAATTCAACCAGCCGCATACTATCCAGGGTTTCGGCGGGGTCTTAAAAAGTCTAAAATTCTGAACTTTAAATTTAAGGCCGTAAAAAGTCTTAAAAACGGCTAGATTTTCATCTGAGGTCTTAAATTTGATTTGGTCAGGTCTTAAAAAATTTTACCCTCATTCATTTGCCAAAACTATGGCTGCAGAAAGTTATTACAAAGTAGTCGTAGCGTACAAAGCGGAGCTCTAGTGCAGGGGTTCAAAGCGGTTCAAACACGCCGATCGCGTGCTAGCATGAGCTCGTGGCTTGATACGGAAAAAAAATCGGCTGAATTTCACTATCAATAATAAAAGATAAGGGGATGTGAATGTCAATAATTTATCATTTTTTGACTCAATCTTTTTATAAAAGACCATTTAAAGGCTGAAATACGTGAGGTTTATCTGCTTATAAAACATTTTTTGTGAAGACTATTTTAACTAGATAACCTGTTGCAAGACACTCCTTAAAAATCTGGCCATCATTTTTAATGGTATTTTAATGTAAACAAAAAGTGCATATTAATGCTAATTTTATTTATTTGCTGCGTTTAGACATACATTTGGCAAATTGATTTCATAATAATCATGAAATGAATTGTTCATGCCATTTCATCTCTAGGTATGATCAACTATAATTGCGTTTTTACAGTATAAAATGCAAAGTACAAATTTCACCTACACACACACACACACACAAAATAATTTTTTACAAATATTATTTTTTTTAATTTTTGGTAATGCGTCGTCTAGGTCTTAAATTTCAATGTTTATGGTCTTAAAATGTCTTAAAAAGGTCTTAAATTTGACTTACTGAAACCTGCAGAAACCCTGACTATCTGTCCTAAATAGCATTAAAGATAGAATCAGAGTGTCCCAAATCATATTATTGTGTGTTGAAATGAGTTTTCCAAAGAAATCTGGTTGGGTATTTTGCACTTTTTTATGCGTAAAGCCAATTAAACCTGGGAGAAAAATAAAATTTGCATACTGTGCACAATATGCATACTGCAGAAATTAGTAGTATGCATCACTAATCAAACTAAAGTTTTCATTTCTCATGATCTGGATGATGTTTTCATTAAAATTAGCTTCGAATTACATTAAAATCTAGAATTGAAAAGCATGATGAAGTGCTCATCACATGTTCCTCCTGTAATTGTTCTTTAAAAGCATCCCAGAATGCACCTGGTGTGGTTGTTTGACGAGCAGAGCTGCAATTTAGACACAAAGAAGCTCTGATTTTATCATCATTCCCAGAGTCCCGTGTGTTTCATGGCTGCACTATTGTTCTAACACTCAGAAAATAGATGAGTGTGTGTGAAGTAACAGTTGTGTGGTCTTTTGACGGCAGATGATAGAAAAAACTTGAAGAGGAGCTACCAGAAGGTGCAGGAGGAAGAGGAGGAGGAAGATGATGATTACAGAGTTCAGTACTCTCCTCATGAGACGGACGCTGCCGCTCCACAGCTGGTACGACTCAAAAAAACACGATTCTAATGAAGTAACACCCGCTAACACGCCAAAAAACTGTAGCGAGTAACACTCTCAAATCACCAGCTAATTTGATGTAACTAAATATATTTACTCACTTATATTTGCTGGGGAAGTTTGTGTAAGCAAATCTGCACAGATTTAGAGCAAATACTCAACTCGAGTCATTATGACGTATTAAATACAGAATCTGCTCATATCTGACTTACTCGAACACACAACAGATCACGGCACGCTTGTTCATTTCCACTGAAGCAATAGAGAAGATTAATAAGCATTTGGTGAACAGAAAAGACACTGTGTTTTATATGTTGTTTGGACTGTATTAATCTGTCCATCTAAAACACATTTTTGGTAATGAGGATGAAAGGATTTCATTTGAATAAAAAAGGATACATTATATATATATATATGTATATATTAGGGCTGTCAAAACGATTAATCGTGATTAATCGCATCCAAAATAAAAGTTTGTGTTTACATAATATATGTGTGTGCACTGTGTATAATTATTTTAGATATATAAATACACACACATGCTTGTATATATTTAAGAAATATTTTCATGTATATTCTGTATATAGATTTATATATAATTTATATTATATATAAATATAAATATTTTATATATAAATAATATTTTTTTTCTTAAATATACATGCATGTGTGTTTTATATATATATATACAAAATAATTATACACAGTGCCCCCACATATATTATGGAAACACAAACTTTTATTTTGGATGCGATTAATCGCGATTAATCGTTTTGACAGCCCTAATATATATATATATATATATATATATATATATGGCTGTGACGTAGTTAATCTGGTTTAATTCTTATTCTTTCTTTTATTTCTTTTCTCATTTTTGGCTAGTAGAAGTTCTGAATGGCCAGTCAAGTCACCTTTATTTATACAGTGCTTTTTACAGTACAGATTGTTTCAAAAGCAGCTTTACAGAGTTATAATGTTGTAATAATACTGTTAAATATAAAATTAAAAGTCCCCAAATTAGAGCCAATGACGACAAAGGTGAAAATGGCCAGTAACTTAAAAATGTAGTAGCCAAATTGGCCAGTGAGTGAAAAAGTTCATCTCTAACCCTTGATTCTTTGGTCAGTTATGGTCTTTGTTTCCACTGCTATTGTTGCGATGATGCCATTTTGAACATGGCTCATATTTTTATTTATATAGCCCTTTTTTTACAACACAGATTGTATCAAAGCAGCTTCACATGGATAACATGAAAGTAGTACAACACAGATCAATAATATAGTTGAATATTAAACTAATATGATCAGATAACTCATCTGATCAGATCTCTCCAGATTAGTGAAGATGATTGATTGTGAGTGTCCTGATCCCGCAGACGGAGGATCTGGTGAAAGCGCTGCAGGATCTGGAGAACGCGGCGTCTGGCGATGCGGCCGTGAGACAGAAGATCGCATCACTTCCACAGGAAGTACAGGACGTTTCCCTTCTAGAGAAGATCACAGGTGAGTCCTCACAGGCGACCTTGTGTCCGACATTCACCCAGAACTGCTTTTTCCATGTAAACATGCATTAAAAGTAGAAGTGTAACGATACACATATTCGCACTGGTTCTGCGGGAATTAATCAAAATTAAGTGAGTTGATACTTAAAAAAGCTAAATTATCTGCCAATGGGGTAAGAAAAATAATATTAATTCAAACCGAATCAAGATGATTTTTCTCACCGCATTGGCAGATAATTTTGCTCGTTTTAAACACCCTGGCAACCATCTAGCAACCACCTAGCAACCACCCAGAATACCCTAGCAACCACATAGCAACACCATAGCAACCACCCAGAATACCCTGGCAACTGCCTAGCAACCACCCAGAACACCCTAGCAACCGGGTGGTGAGTTTTGCCACTGCAAGCACCACTTCACATTTTCTTCTGGAAATGTACATTGTAGTATTGTGATTACTATTCACCCAGATAAAAATTTGCTTACTTTTTATTTATTTCTCCAGAAAACAAGACTTAATATTTTTTGTCATGCTTCTCATCTTATAAATGCATCTTAATTTTTAGAATTTTTTTTGACATTTGGACTGGAAACAAGATAAAATACTAAGAAAAGCATTTTCTGCAGTGTGTTGACCCAGGTTTAATGTTAACCAGTTCTGCGTGTGATGAAAATGATGCGTGTGATTCTGTGATGACTCTCGCTGTGCTCTGCAGATAAACAGGCGGCCGATAAGCTGTCGAAGACGGTGGACGAGGCTTGTCTTCTGCTGGCCGAGTATAACGGACGGCTGGCCGCGGAGTTGGAGGACCGCAGACAGCTGGCCCGTATGCTCACAGAATACATCCAGAGCCAGAAGGAGGCGCTCAACGAGAGGGAGAAGAAGCTGGAGGTACCACAGACACTCATCAAACTAGTATGATCATCTGCTGAATATCAGAGCCGCCGCTTTCAACACACTGGACTTCACTTTAAAGACTTGTGTTACATTCCAAGTCATCCAATATCTTTGTGTGACTACAAATCAATATTCACTTATAAATCTTTTTTTTTTATTGTGCTTGAGCCTAAATTTGGGTTTAATTCCTCATAGAAAACTGGTTTCAGGAGACTTTGAATATAGTGACGTCATGTTCACAACTCTTATGATACTTTTGAAATTGTAATGAGAACAAGCTCTGATATTCGGTAGCGCTTCCTTTTGTGTTTCATGGAAGAAAGTAAGTCAAAGGAATTTGGAAAGACAATTTCCTTTAAAGGAACACGCCGACTTTTTGTGACTTTTGCTTATTCACTGTATCCCCCATATTAGTTAGAAAAGTCCACACACACCCTTCTCATCTCCATGCTTGCCTAAAAAAACTTTTTAAAAAACTTTTGCTGATAATTTACTCGCCCCCATGTCATCCGAGATGTCCACGTCTTTCTGTCTTCAGTCGAAAAGAAATTAAGGTTTTTGATGAAAACATTCCAGGATTTTCTCCATATAATGGACTTCAATGGGGTCCAAACGGTTCAAGGTCCAAAAGACAGTTTCAGTACAGCTTTAAACGATTCCAGACGATGAATAAGGATCTTATCAAGCGAAACGATCACTCATTTAATAAATAAATAGCAAAGTTTAAGTTTTATAAGCAAAAATGGTCGTCTTGCTCTGTTCTGTGACGTGCGTTCGTGACTCTCCTGTTCGAACTCGTTCATCAAAATGAACAAATCTTTTTCGTGTCATTTCGTTCATTCAACGAATGAAATGAACTAGTTGACTCTGGAAAAGATTCGTTCATTTTAGGAGAGTCACGAACACTTGTCACAGAACAGAGCAAGGCGTCCATTTGAGCTTATAAAACTTAAACTCTGTTATTTATTTATTAAATGACCGCTCGTTTCACTTGATAAGACCCTTATTCATCTCCTTGAGTCGTTTAAAGCCCTTTAAAGCTGCACTGAAACTCTCATTTGGACCTTGAACCGTTTGGACCCCATTGAAGTCCATTATATGGAGAAAATCCTGGAATGTTTTCATCAAAAACCTTCATTTCTTTTCGACTGAAGAAAAAAAGACATGGACATCTTGAATGACATAGGGGTGAGTAAATTATCAGCAAAACTTTTTTCAAAAGTGAACTACTCCTTTAAATTTAATTCAAAGTGTCATTAAAAAGTCTTAAATTGTACTTGTTTATATCTGTAGACACCCTGTAATAGTGCATATGTACTCCAATACATGCATGCATGTAATCATTCACACATATATTCATATAACCACCCGTATGTGCATGTCTGATCCGTCCGTTCACTGATTATCATGTGTCCTTGCAGGAATACAAGCAGAAACTGGCTCGTGTCACACAAGTGCGTAAGGAGCTGAAGTCGCACATCCAGAGTCTCCCGGATCTGTCTCTGCTCCCGAACGTCACCGGCGGTCTCGCCCCCCTGCCGTCCGCCGGAGATCTCTTTTCCACCGACTGAACTCTAAGTCCTCTAAGACACTGGCGTCCTCCGACCCGCAGAAACACCCGAGGAGAGCGACTGATCGAGATCCCTCGCACACTTTTGTATTTCAGTAGTTCTCATGCCAGCCAACAAGGTTACGAACCTCACAGAGATCCAGCCGCCGTTAAACCGGACTCAGAGTGTGGAGATTTTGTTTTGGTGTGACTTTGCTGTGGAAAGCAAGCCTCTTTTGCTTTTGTCATCTACCTGTAGGTTTTTAGTTTTAACGCTCCAAGTACAATTTTGCTTCATTTTGGTTTTGGAAGAGACTAAACATGAGGATTCGATTTTAAAGCCCTCGCAGTTCTTTATATCAAGAGAAATGAATTATGAAACCCAAGCTCATCACCAATCTGATATATTTTGGTTATCTGTTCTTCTTCAAATGATTATTTTGCTGATAAATACAACAGATGTGCCGATATTTGTGGAAAAATACAGTGTGATCCCATTTTCTTCTATAGTCACTGTATGTTTACAGTGTTTCTCATTAAATGACCGAACACATTCAACAACTAAATGCGTTTTGATACGAGTGAATTCTTGATTATCAGAGGGATGTGTAAAGCGTCTGTGAAATATAAACTGGTCCATATGTGTGTTTAGAATCTAGACAATCAAGCAGAAATGATAATGAAGTTAGCTTTTTCTACGGTTCTATCTATTTATACATACACACACACACAGAACTGAAACCGGGTGAATGAAATGGGATTTACAAACAGGAAAGCCAGACGAAAACCAGCACTAACACCTAACAGAAGAAAACAAGATTACAGTGGATTAAGGGGAGAAGCAGAAGTCATATCAACTCAATTACATGAACGGCCATCTGCTATTTAAGAAAGTTGGAAACAGATAGATGGGGATTATTGTTTTTCATTAGTGAAGTCAATGCCTCAACTTACTCAAACTGTCATAAAAGTCAGAGGAGGAGCAATAAAGCACTAATTGAGTGTTTTTTGTTGTTGATGAATCATTTTTTCCCCTCAACATTAAATGATACTGTTTTATCTGCTTGATCTGGGAAAAGACATGCCATCATTATTAAAAAAGGGATCTTTAAACTGAAGGTGTCAAGATTGCAGGCAGTGATGTGATGATGCCTGATATCCAGGAAGGTTGAAACCAAGTATTTGAAAACTAAAAATCTTACCAAAAAGTGTTTTAAGATCGAAAAATAAGATTTACAGTCTTGCAAAACTTTTTTGGTAAGATTTTTTAGTTTTCAAACACTTGGTTTCAACCTTCCTGGATATCAGGCAACTTTATCTGTTCTTTTTCAAATAATTATTTTGCTGATAAATACAACAGATCTGCTGATATTTGTGGAACAACGTGTGATCCCATTTTCTTCTATAGTCGCTGTAACAGTGTATCTTATTAAATATGACACATTCATTCATTTGATGAGTGAATTCTTGAGTTTTAATATGAATAAATTGCTGTATTATCACAATACCTCTATCTAAAATTACAATTTCTAATGTTTAATCTGCAAATGAATGGAACATGCATTTATGTGTTTATGCTTATGATCATCAGATCTAAAACATCATGGATAAGGTTTTTTGAAAGATGAAGACAGAAGATTCAAAGTGATTTGAATCGGACACACTAAGCGGAAGTCACCGTGTGCTTTGTGCCCATTTTGTCCACATTACACATCTAAAATATGCCATTTACTTGATTTCTCAAACCCAGATCTTTCACAGGATTTTTAATGACACCGGCTGCAGTGAGATGATAATCACAACATGGATTGCTATTCTTTTTTTGCAAGATAAAAATGAACTCATTATCTTGGCAAATATTGTTCCAAAATCATACAAAAAAATAATTTTCATAGCACGTAATATTCATACAATCACATATTTGTGGTTAGAAAATAAGAAATAGCTATAAATCACTTTTTATGCATGTAACAGTGCATGTAACAGGTGTTTTTGCTACTAGCCTGTTAAAGGAGTCCTCATATTGTCTCATTCATGACATATCAATTAATAAGATTAAACATTCTAAAATACACGATACAAACAAATAATTGATCATGTTGTTCAATTGTGAGTACAACGTTTGACTTGTTTAAATTATGCTAGCGCTATGCTTATGTTCATTCCACAAAGTAAAAACATGCGCAAAACAGTAGAATAACAGAACGGATAGCTAACATTGTAGCATCACTGAGATGGAAAACCGCACATATACCGGAAAAAAGCGGTCTAAACCGGCCATAAAACAAACATTTTGCTATTGCTAAAATTTCTGGAACTTTCTTCCACAATGCCCATCCCTGTACACGGAAACGTAGCCTAGTAAGTTACGCACGCCACGCACACACCTAAATGTGATTGGCTGAAACCTGAAACTAAGTAGACCTCCCTCCTCACATCAAATTCTGAGCGATAAAGTGAGCGAGAGAAACAATTTTCCCATTTTCCGTAGATTATTAACGTTGTACCGGAGATGACAATCAGAGCTCTAAAAATGAGTGTATTCTTTGCGATACTAGTTGGCCTAAACCCTTTAATCGCAGGTAAGCAACTGCAGTTCTCGGATATTTAAACATCAAATGGTTTTATAATTAAAAAAAACGTGACTTCTGTACACTGACTTACACAAATTCATTTGTTTCTAATCAGGTGGTGTGAGTGTCCATGACACAGACCAGGTTAAAAGGGAACAGAAATGGTCCCTAGTCGAAAATAAATCCGGGTCGGAGAACATCAGTCTACGCAAGTTAGACCTATATGAAGCAAGTGCAGATTGCAAGCAACTATATCCAGAGATCCTCAGATACTGTTCCCCTGAAGAGCAGAAGTCTGGATGTGTTAACAAGAATGGCTCGACTTTTCTTTTGGAGTTTGAGAAGAGCGGTGTCTCTTTAACTCCTCTTCTTAATGCCAGGGACGGATGCTACGTTGCCAGATACACATACAGCAACAACTCCATAGGTGAAAAAGTTTTCGAAGTAAACGGTAAGTACTATTATCCTGTCTAAAGTTATGTTGAAGTGGTTTGTTTTGCTTGTCGAGGGTGAATTTAAAACTACTTGTTTGTTTGGTGTTTAGCTACTTGCGTGAAACTCCACTGTAAAATAGATCCCATCGAGTGGCCATACGTCCGGATTTTGGCCGGACAGTCCGGATTTAAAGCTCACTCATCTCATTTGTCCTCCTTTTTGGAGTTGATCTGAATCGGCCAAAAAAAAAAAAAAAAAAAAAAAACGCTCTAGAAACTTTATTGAGACGCAGCAGCAGCGTATAATGCCGTAAGATCCATAGATAAGATATGTATGGTAAGATCTCTAGTCAAACACCTGATTGCAGGGTTGCCAACTCTCACGCATTGAGCGTGAGTTTCAGTGTGAACCCGGCCGGTCAAATCCCTTAAAGACGAGTTTATCTATAGATTTACCTGATGAGCCACGATTAGTTTTACCGCAAATTAGTTGAAAAATACATTAACGGCGCGGACGCAAAGCCAGGACTGGAGCAAAAGCCCGTTCCTCTCTGCACTCTAAGCGTTCTGGTATCACTCCGCTGTAGTCCACTAGGGGTTTTCCAGTCTCACTCACCGGAAAAAAACTGCTCCGTGTTCAATCTAATTTAAAAAAGATAATCTTATGTTTTATTTTTTTTATATATCACAAACGTCTGAATTTATAATACTATATGTAATGCTCTGGAAAGTATTCTACATGTGTAAAAAATGTTCCAGCTGCTTATACAAGGAAACAGTATGGGAAAGCGCACCCAGGTAAAAATAAGAATTTGACAAATTCTACAAACAATCTTAGTTTGCCAACAGTTATATATATATATATATATATATATATATATATATATATATATATATATATATATATATATATATAATGGGGGCCATAATAAAATTTTATTTTACGAATGGGAATATGAGTATTATATGAAATATGAGTATTGGGTTTAAAACCATACAGATTCTCGAAGGCTGATAAAACATGGCTTGGTGGACACATGATGACCCTATGGTGCCAGATTATTTGTTTACACCCCCATACAGTAGCTAGCCTGCTCATAACTTAGAATTGTATTATAATTGTATTTCATATAAAATTAATCGACATTCTGAGATCGATTTGCGCTACAGTAGCATTTTTTTTTTTGACAAGGCACAAACCTTCAGTACACCGGACCAACTGATTTTCATGTTGTGTATTACTGTTTAATTCTTTAATAATATGGCAAAATCATATGGACTATCCTCTTATACTATATATATATATATATATATATATATATATATATATATATATATATATATATATACTATAACAGGATAGTCCATATATATATATATGTATATATATATAAAGTATAACAGGATAGTCCATATATTTATATATATATAGTATAACAGGATAGTCCATAGTATATGATTTTGGCATATATATATATATATATATATATATATATATATATATAAATGCTGAAATCAAATTGTTTTATGCAAACTACACCATATTCTAGTCTACAAATCCCTAAGTACCACTGTGGTAATTTTCATGTGGTTTTATTGTTTCTTTCTTTAATAATTATATGCCAAAGACGCATTCTTGGATGAAATGTGTTGATCCACTTCATATTGTCTACTGTAGCCTACTATTAAAACTTGTGTCCGCGGTCTCCCTGAGGCTTACATTATTGTCAGTTTAGTGTTAGGGATTCATTTATAGCAAAAAAAAACAAAAACTATATTCTATGAAATCTATGCTTTTATGTCTGAAAACATTTTTTTCTTATTTCATTTGACACTCAAATTAAGTTTCTGCTTTAAGTTTGCATAAGGGACATACGAACTACTACTCTAAGTATCGAAATAATATTTTTTGACAGTTTTTACTGTGAATCAAATGGTCTTGTGAGGCTGAATTCTGTGAGATTGAGGTAAGAATGCAGATATTCTGCTTCTGCGCTGATTATTGTGAGGGAAAGAACTACACCTTCTTTCCTGACTTTTACTTTACATTTATTTTTCACTGCGCTCAATCTCCGTCATATCGCCCAGCCACCCTGTCCCCTTTCACTGTCTAGCATTTTCCCAAAACTCTAGAAACTAGCTAGCAAACTTTTCCAAATACCCATGCTTTAGAAACTGAAATCTGTTTACAGGTTTGTCTTGAAGAACTTCATTTCTCTTGTTGTTTTTATTGTTTTGTTATTGTTGTCCTATACAGGGGAACTGCCCCGTACCGTCAGCACAGATCCTCCATCGACAGAGAATCCTGAGGACAATTCCACAAGAGGCACAGACACACCCGGGAGAGATGATCCATCGGGCATCACATGGGAAATCTGGTTGGGCATCGGAGTGGGCATCACAGGGTTCATCGCAGTGTGCGTTTTGACCTGGTGGTTTATTAAGGCAAGTATAATCATAGGAAAATGTAGCAACACTTCTGTTTTTTGTAGCCTCAATAACAGTAGTGATCAGTGAAGACAATGTATTCTCAGCTTTATTTTTTATTTTGTAAAAGATATTTTGCTCAGAAAGGATTTCATTTAAAGCCATAGTAGATCATTAATATGTCATTCATTAGGTACATTGATTCATTATTTACATTTATTGATGTAGAAACCCTGTTTTGTTTATTTTGGTATTAACCTTGGTATTAATTGAATTGACTGTGATTTAAACGTTCTCCTCTCCCTACAGAAGAAAAATTGTGGCTCCAAAAAAGATTGTAAAATTTCTCTCAGAAATGGAAACACTGATGGTGAGTTCTGTAGGAAACTTTTCTTTCCTTGTAGAAAAGTTAGCAACTGAGGAGACCAGGAGACTTTTGAGGTATCTTTCACGCAGAAGTTCTTTATTGCGTCGCTGTAGTCATCTCAAAATAAGTCTAATTTAAAAGAACCTTAACATTCTAATTTATACATTTCAAAAGGGGGTGGGATTACATAAAGGGGTAGACACTGAAAACAAAGCAAATGTAAATGATTCAGCTGGTTACCTGAGTTCATCAGGTAACACCGTGTACCTCAGAACCTTGAGATGCTAATCCTATCAGCCTGATTAGATCAACAAAAGACCCAACTGATGTGACAAAAGGTTAATGTCCGAAAACCTGATTGCCTCAAAATGGAAAACATTGTGTACTTATTTCAGTTAAAATACTGTTAAACCTTTATGAAACATATAATAAAATTTGTAATCTCACAGTTCACAAGATGAAGGGTTTGTATAATAAAAAAATATCATGAAGTTTCTTAGGGATTTGACATTTTACAAACTGCACTATTGACTTGTCATTTCCTGTTTTATGGTTTTCTTCTCACTTGACAACAAAGAATCTTCCTGCTTGCTGCTTTCTTTATATTTTAAAGAAATAATATGAGCTAATATGAAATATGCAAATTGAAATTGAGCTAATACTGTATTATGTTTGCTCAAATTGATTACCAAATATTACACAATTGGCATATACAAGTCAATCATTGAATGTCAGACATTAAAAAGACTATTAAAGTGGAGTTTGTTTTATTTTTTTAGTTTTAGTTTTGTTGAACCTTACATCACTGCACAAATAATAAGGGTTAATTCACTGGCACAATTACTAATGATGCATAACACTTTTTCTCACAATAAGCAGGTGAACAACAGACTCCAGCTTCCTTTGAGATGAAGGAAAGGATTTCTCGTCTGGAAGATGAAGACGATCGTCTAAATGGGGTCCTGATATCAAATCATACATCCGCCGGACAAGAAAATGGAAGACCTGGACTGCATGTACAGAATGATGACTATAGTGAGGATGATGATGATTATAATGATAGTAAACTTAATAATACAAATAATAATAGAGATAGTAATTTTTGGAGTCATGATGATGAGGATGATGATGAGATTAAAAGTATTAATACAAATAATAATTTAAATGATAATGATTATGATGGTGTTGCTAACGGTGGTGATGATGATGATGATGATGGTATTGCTAGTGGTGATGATAGTAGCAATGTTTAATATTAGTTTAATAATCAAACGATGTAAAAAAGAACACTTGTTATAAATAATAAACAAGACCAAATACTTAATTTGTTCATATTTTATGTCTGAAAATGCAAACTGAATCAACATGCATCAATACTAAATTTGATATGTATTCTAATCTTTATGTTCACAACTCGTAATTTTCACTTTAATTAATTTCCTTTTCTGCAATACATAATTTGGACACAGTCATCTCTGACAACAGTTCACTCTAAATTGGAATGTAGGCATGCATTTTCTGTAAAACTGCTTTGAAACAATTTGTATTGTGAAGCGCTACACAATGAAAATGAATTGTTAATATATCTGCATGTCCAAGAAGGAAGGCAGAAGAGGAATTCAAAAGTAATTATTTACAAATTATCTTTTTTTTTAATGCATGTCACATTCTGGTTGAGGAGAGAAAGAAAAGGTGGTGAGGAAAGGACCTATTTGTGGTATTCGAGAAAAATAAGAATATAATGAGGTAGGGAGAAGAAATAAATATACAAAAAATACAAAGGCACAGTAAGACCATGACCGGCCTCAGACTTAAAATAATATATATTACATGTGTGTGTGTGTAACAGAGTTTAAATAATGTTGTTAAATTCACGCATTACAGTTTTTTACAGTCACTTGGACACATTTCTCAATACTTACTTTTTCAAAACTCTCCCACAGCTCTCCAAACCAACTTTCAGCTCGGCACAGCAGTTCATTTCACTTTCAAAATTCAGTAAAACTACACTTAATCATTTCATGTCTCAATTCAACACATTCTTCCATTAGACTAGCAAAGGTTGACAGACAACAAACACACTTTGTCACCCACAAAACAATGACCTAAAAACATTCACAACAGGTAGCATAATCCAATGTTTTCTTCTGTAAAGCAAGCACACCTCTCTGTTTATAACCACTGCAATAGAGAGCCTAAGTCCCGCCCCTCCGCTTCCGCTCATGGGACCTTATTTCGGAAAAAATATGAATGGTAGTCAATGGCGAGAGACAACTTATCTTTTTATTCTGTCTGAACTGTGCCCTCAATTACATATATGATGTTTGTCAATTTAAAAGATGATTCTCAAAGTCAAAAACGTCGCAGTTTGTCATACAACAGAAGAGTAACATTTAGTTTTATGTGAAAATCGCTCTGTGAACTACATCTCCCGGGAAGAGAAACGAGATCCGCTGCTCGTGTGTGTGCAGTCTGGTACAAAACACTCAGGTAGGACGGCGTAACGTTACGATTATAACGCAAGACTGTAGAAACAATGACAGACAGCCTCAGTAAAGTTAGCTTCATTCATTGAGAGAAAATGTGCGCCTTTGGGGTTTGTAGTCTTTGTAATTACGTATTATTTCACAGTCTTATACCTCAACGGTTTTACATCAAACTGCGACTTTCTTTACTTTAAAATGTATCTTTTAAATTGACAAACATCATATGTGTAATTCAGGGCACAATTCAAACCAGATCAAAATATTACCATTCAATATTTTTCCGAAATAAGGTCCCATGGTGGTCGACCGCAAGGGAATGAATCAGACATGATGATGCGTCAATATATTTTGTCTTCTTTTTTTTTTTGCACAATACAATTCCAAAATACAATAATTTATATATCCACCGATACAGATACAATCAGCTGTGGTTTGTCCAATTATTTTTATAGCGTTTAATTTTTAGATTCGAAATATATTTCATTATATTAATACTGTAGAAATTTAGTAAATTGCTGTCATATTCAGTTTTGTATTATGTTATTGTTTTGAACTTTGGTTTACCAGTTTTGAAAACAGTGTGTAAGCATATGCAGATTGGCCTGTTTCCCTCTCGGGAGCGAATAGAGTGTTGCGCATGTGCATTTTTAAAAAAATTGGAGAGGGCGGGTCTTCTCTAAAAAAAAAAAAAAATGTGGAGATTGTATACGTCTGCTCTTGGCCAATGAGAGGGGGTGCTACTAAAAAAATTGAGCTCAACCGGAGAAAGGAAGGAGCGTGATTTTGTTGGATTAATTGGAAGGATTAATTTGACAGAAACTAATACCTCTATGCGCTGTCCGAACTTAGTTGGTTACCAGTTTCATTACGTTTTGTTTCGAAATTTCGACGGAGGACTCGTTGGGGGCTCATGGCGGAAATTTCACTCAGGGCCTAACGGAGGAGGACTGATTCATCGAGCATCGTCGACTTGCGATTTTTTCATGCTGATTTTTTTTCTTTCAGTTTGAATACAATTATTTTGGACCTTCGACTGCCCTCGCAGATTACCCGTGTGCATGCAGATGAGTGAGTACAGTTGGACTGAGATCTGTGGAATATCAAATCATTTGGAGGAAAAGTGCACGGTTCATGGCAATTTCAAATGCTCTGGTTTAGAGACTAAGTTTGTGGGTTCTCACGTTTATTGTTGAGGTATTGAGTGTTTCATATCTGTTTTGATGCATGTGAACAAGATTTGTAATGAGGGAACTGATTATTATCAAATACTCGGTTTGGGGAAACAAATAATTTAAGAGTCATTTGATTACTGCTGAGTCAATTTAAGAGTCATTTGATTACTGAGTCAATTTGTCATTTGATTATCACTGAGTCAATTTAAGAGTCAATTGATTACCACTGAGTCAATTTAAGAGTCATTTGATTACTACTGAGTCAATTTAAGAGTCATTTGATTATATTTTAAGGACATTTTAGTTATTTTGGTTCGAAGAAGTACATTTATATGGCCATTTAAGTATAAATTGATATTATTAAGAGCAGTGTTGGGAGTAACGCATTACAAAAGTAATTCATTACAGTAACATATTACTTTTTGCTGTAACGCAGTAGTGTAAGGCATTACTAATCAATTTTCAGTAATATTTACTCGTTACATGTTCAGTGAGGCTTGCGTTACAACAGACTTTTAGTTTTAATTGTAAAAAAAAAAAAACGCGAGACATTAACGAATGAAAAATGCAAATAGGCTAAGTTACCTGTTCGTGGTCAGTCAGCAGCTGCGTGTGGTGTCCAAGTTTGTAAATAAAGACTAAATGGCAGTGTCTGATATATCTGTATAGCGATTTATTTTTTACAGGAGTGCCGTGAGGCATGATTTCGGCCTCTGTGTTCGCACCATAGACTGTAAACAAAGATGGACGACGCCCCTTCGCTCTTTTCCATCAGAGAGAACTGAGGCCGCCAGTGTATCGATATGGCGCTGACATCTCGAACTTGAGTCTGCGCACTTGCGTGTTTGGGGACCAGTCATGCGCAGTCGTTAGCAGGAAGTAAAGCCGCAAAATCAAGGCCCCGCCCTCATTCTCGCTGAATCAAACGCAAGCACACGCCCCGCACTTTCATTAAGTTGCCTCTGATCTGCTTCGTTCCTGTCCAATGATGTCTGCCGATTGCAGAACCTTGTTAAAATAAGGTAAATACAACTACTAACCACATTATCAACATTATTAAAAAACGTTCGCTGGTGCTTCAGTGACTACCTCGCACAGAGAACCTGTCAATCACAGCTGTCAATCATGATGTCAGAGCACCGTTATTTTATCATCACATAACTAATTAAAAACAAACTTATTTTAAAAACGAACACTTGAAATTACATAAACGTGATATAAACGACAGTAAATGACAGAAACTATCTTTGTAAAAAGTATATGTGAAGTGTAATTTAATTGTTTAGTTGGTCTCGCGTCCCATTGAATAACATGGGGAGGCGGGGATTATGAGCTATACTAGGTCCAGTCACAGGGGGGCGATCGAGACGTTTTGGCTTCACTTTTGAGGGCCTGTGCGGCACGCTTGGTTCGCACTGGCCAGTGCAAAGCGCCTAATGGGTGAGATGGATGTATGCGCATTAGGGCTATTCGTTCTGTGTTTTCTTTCTAAACAGTTAGGCTATGTTTAGGTGGTATTTTTCATGTTTTCCTCACGCAATCATGTTTTTGATGCGGTGGTGATGCGTTCATGTTTTAAGGGTGGCGATAATAAAGCTCCTAAAAGCTGATGAAAAAGCAAAGATTATGAATATGTCAAATAAGCCTGTAGCAAGGAGATATTTGAATTGTTTAGTAATAACGATGAAGTTGACGATGCTGACTTGCGATCTTCGCTGTATGTGAATGCGTGTGTCTGTTTGTGAATATGTGTCTGTTTTCTTTCGTTTTGAATTGTTCTGTTTACTTAGGCATTTCAATATAGATATATTTTTCAGGTCTCTGTAGTAGGCCTAATTATACGTTTCGGTAAAGCCTATACTAGAAGAAAAGGTCATTGTGTCATCTCATGAAAGTATCATAATCACACATAAGCAGCAGCTCTTCTCTTCTCTGAGCAGATCGTCACATGATCAACCAGAAATACAAAAGTGGCGATTCCCACCAGAGCAGACAGAACCAGTCGAATCAGAGCCTCAGTCCCGCAACAATAATCCAGACAATCTAAAACGGAAGAGACTAAACATCAGTCACATTAAATGTCTTTGTTTGTGGAAAAACTGAAGCAGCAGAGGTCACTGTGGCAGGAAGAGAGTTCTGTGGTAAATGAGTTTGTACCTTCATGTCTTTGGCAGATCTCTTTCGTGAGAAGACGGGTGCTCTTGTTGCTCACTGGATTTTCAGCTGTGCAGCTGTAGATCTCTGAATCATTATAATGAAGCTCTAATGGTAAACTGAGGATGATGTTGAGATCAGGATTGCTGGTCTGTCTCATCATTTCACTCCCTTTATACCATGAGATGGACACGTCTCGGTCATTTCTCACAGAGCAGACCACAGAGCAGATCTTCTGTGGCAGCAATGATGTACCTAGTGGAAATCTGCTATGAGATTAATTCTGAACATTTTGAAAACCTTCACAGGCTCTTTCAGGGGTCAGGAGTGTTAAACAGCGCAGTTTTCTCTCCATTGCTACTTTGACACATTACTCATCCCTAGATAAAGGAATGATAAGGGGGGTTGAAAATTCCTGTGGTTGAAATGGATTTGGATTAACCTGTTGTATTTAAGTGTGGGATTGCTGCTACTCTGTGTAGTAGTTTTCTTGGTTTCCTGGCCTGGGTTTTTTTAATGTTTATGATTTCCTGCCTGCTTCTCAGGTAGAGGGAGCCATTTCTTTTTTTGTCTTCTACCATTTTCTTTTTGATATGGTGTCTGTTTTGTCCTTTGATGACTGTGCTTTCACTGTGGTATTTTAATTAAAATTGTAAAAAGATGTTTGTTGTTGGTTTATGTGTTGCAGTGTGTGAGGCAAATGTTGGTCACACCAGATACTAGGGCTGCACGATGTATCACTTTAACATCGATATCGCGATGTGCGAATCCACGATAGTTACATCGCAAGGATGTGCGATGTCACTCATATCGTAGTTAATCCGTGATTCGTGATCAGTAGGCTAAGTGCCAGCAGCTCCCCGGCCCGTAAGGCTTGTGATTCGCGGATTAAATGCAAAGTTTAACCATCATAGTGTGCGTTTATCAATTTGCAAGTCCTGTCAGTTTAAACATCAAGCGCAAGAAGACTGGAACTTGCACGTTATTTTCTGTCAGTCTTACTAAAGCGCATTTTTGTCCCGCCAAAGCTTGACCGGTGAATGATCTGTGATGCAGATGACGATGAGTGACTTCTGCGCTCGTTTAAATGAGAAAGTGAAAGTCCCAGTCGCGCGTGCAGTCTCACCGTCTTCAAACTGTCTTGATCTCTCTCCCAGTCTCGCGCATATAATGATTTGAGTTGACTAATATCTTTGAGAATACATGACGGTAAATGGTCGGAAGACAAGTTTTTTTTTTTTCTGAATTACCACTGGTTGTGAATTGCCGTTCCACATCCAGATGACATTACATAAACCACACTTTGAATAATAAAAAAAGCTATGATGAAATGTTTTCTGTGTTGACACAAATCTTGTGCGATGTTCTAACCTGCCTGGATAATCACACAACGTGTGGCGTGGTCCGTTAATGACGCGTCAGATTCGCGAACTAATGACTCGTTTGAACCGATTCACTTTAATGAATGGTTAAAACAACTGATCTATTCAACACTGAACTGAAGATACATAAATCGGAAACACTTCACAATAAGGTTACATTTATTAAAGTATAGTAATAATAATAATAATAGTAATAATAATAGTAATTCATTACATTTATATAGCACTTTCTCTGCACTCAAAGTGCTTTATATAGGGGGAAGGGGATCTCCTCAACCACCACTAATGTGCTGCATCCTGTTAACATTACCTGTTAACAACATTAGTAAACATTCAATTAATATTAGTTTCTATGCAAATTTACTCCATGACAAAACCACCCCAGTCATTCTAGAATGATTCATTCTTTCCAAATAGAGCTATTCAAGTCATCTGGGGAAATTGTTCTAATATCGCAATATATATCGTGGAAATATAAAATATCGCAATGCCATTTTTTACCAATATCGTGCAGCCCTACCAGATACTGACTGGTTTTCGGACCCCCCAATCCAGTAAAACTGGATAAGCTTAAGGAACACCTGTGCAATAATCATGTTGTATGTCTAATCAGTACATTGATATGCCACACCTGTGAGGGGGATGGGTGATCTCGGCAAAGGAGAAGTGCTCACTAACACAGATTGAGACAGATTTGTAAACAATATTTGAGAGAAATAGGCCTTTTGTGAACATAGAAAACAACATGACATCACGACTTTTGCGTAAACATTCACGCCAATTTCGAGTCAAGTTGCGTGTTATCTCTACGCATTTTGAGCTATCCGCGTGTATGTCTACACCATTAATGTCCGAGTGATTCCGCGTGTCTGTACACGCCGTCAAATGTCCGCGCGAAACGAAGCAAAATGTAGATCTACATCTGGGGAGCGATCTTTTTCTCTGGGGAGGATGGTAGGGGAACACTCATAAATGCCATTAACCCCAGTGACGGGTAGGGTTAGGAACGGGGTTGAGGTAAGTCATATATTTATACAGTTATGTAACGTTAAGTCAACGGCGTTCATAAACATGCTGAAAAGCGATTATGCGTCTTGATAGCACGCCAAAAATGGAAATACGAATTGGCGTGTCATACACACGCTACTTCATGAGATCAGTCTGTAGAAAAAGTCTCATCTTTGAGTTCAGCTCATGAAAAATGGGGGCAAAAACAAAAGTGTTGCGTTTATAATTTTGTTCTGTGTATTATGATAGGAAATATTATTATAAATTTGTATCTTTTTTAATGTACTGCATCTGGTCAGATATGGAGCTTTGTACGGCATCATTTTAAATGTCCATATATGTTGCATAACTATTTCTCTATTCTGCTAAATTAATATACAGAGAAGTTGGGGGACTTACCTTGAGTCTGGTTTACACTGAGTGACCTGATGGTAGGTACAGAAAGAGCCCCTTTAAAAAAGACACAAACGCATTGTATATTAAACTGGAATTGGCAGGGAAACCAAAGAAGCTGGAAGGTGAACAATGCACGAATGTGTGCAAAGTGGCTGCTAGCATAATATGAAACGATGAAATGACAAATATAATTTGTCCTGGGAACCAGCTCAGCACTTATAGTGGCTTCTGAATGCCAACATTACAATTACCTTTCCCTCATTTTTTTATGTCATAAAAAAACATTTTGTCGTGTGATAAGCCAGCATCCCAATTCGTCATATAACTGACGTTTTGGGACGTCTTTTGACCGTACGTCAATATTCGCCTTTTTAGGGCCCCCTTAAACGTCGGTAGATGAGGTTATGGGATCCTAACTCTACCCCAGACCTAAACCTACCCCTAAACCTAACCCGTCACCTAACTGACATTAAAGGTAAAGCATCAGTTGTATGACGGCCCGGGATCGTCATCTATGACGTTTAAGGGGGCCCTAAAAAGGCGGATATTGACGTATGGTCAAACGACGTCCCAAAACGTCAGTTATATGACGAATTGGGATGAGACTGTGTTAGATAAGCAGTGTTTCTAAAAAGACAGGTCCCCCGGGACCATAATATGTCCTTGAGTGATTGTGTCAAACAGATATTCCCTAATTTACTGACGGCTATTCCTTACCCTTATTGATAGTTTTAATTATTTTATACCAGCTGCAGCTAAACGTACCATAAACATCAACTTTGAACCTTCTTGCATGTATGGATCCACTATGGAGAGAAACTTCATACAGTCCAGCGTCGCCGGTGCTGATGTTCCAGATGGTCAGGGATCCAGTCTTTGGGTTTAATTTCACTCTGCCGGTCAGTCTCTCCTCATAAAAAGGCTTAAAACCGTGATACATCTGTGCGATACGGACCGTTTGATCACCCCTTTCTAACACCCATGTTGCTTCTCTGAGACTCTCAAGCTCGGCGTCTCCTGTTTGCAGAGTGAGAACATCTCCCTCCATCACAACCTTTAACTCATCCCACTCGCCAGTCACTAAATCTGAAAGAGTTTGAAAAACTGGTTAGATACAAACTAAACCTACAATAAAGTAAAGACGTAACAAACCCCAACTACCCACAAAAAAGTGGAACGCGCGTGTTACTTCCTATACTGCCTATAACAGTCATTAGCAGAATTAGCACATACTTTTTCTGAAAAAATAGGTTACCTGTTAAACTATGACATTTTTCATATTATTTTTACTGTGGCAAGTAAACGGGGAGTAATAACTGATTTCTAGACTTCTTTATAGAGATTTTTACATGGAATTTTACACAAAATTACATTATGCTTCTTTATATTTAAAAGATGATACTTGCTAAATTAAACATACAATATAGTGAGGTCATGTGACAATGAGGTTTGTTGCATAATGAATATTTTACATATTTGTGTAAAAGATGACAACAGAATTACGTTGAAACATTTTATGCAGTCTTAAAACAAACAAAAACAAAATTATCACAAATTATTGTAAAATGTGATGCACTGCCTTAATTACACATGTTACTAGTTAACACTACAGAATCATTAACACTGTTTAAATAATATTCATTAATTCTACAAATTACATTTCAAGGAGTAAAAACAAACAAGCCTAAACTAAAAAGTCATGTTGAAAATAAAATAGAATTAAAAACTATAATAAAGCTGCTGTAAACTTACTATGCTGTTAAAGCTTGCAATAAAAGTACAAAGGAAACGTTAAAAAAGCTGTGGCAGGAAATGGTCGTATCACCTTCTTGCTTTTATTATAATTCTATATTTACATTATGCCGCTGTCATGACCACACCGAATGAATGATTTAGTTTTTCATGAAACTAGTGACAAAATTTCTACATATAAAACCAAAAAGAATAATTTCTTATCCTCAAAGTTTCATGTTTCTCCAGACTAACTAATGAAACTTGAAACAATGAGGTTTCAGAACATGCTTTTCAATGCATTCACTTAAACAATGTGGATCAGTAAAATATATTTCAAAAATATTTTTTTATCCTACCCTCCACACTGATGAAAAACACGATGAAAACCCAGATGTTGATGGTCATTATGAGCAATTATCAGGTATTATTATAAGTTGTGCTGTAGCTCTTGATGATCAACCTCAACTTGACTGATGAACATTCAGTGAACATTTAAAGTCTATGACTTTCATCAGGAAGTGACACATTGACCACAGAAATGTTACCTGCTGGAGTTAAAATCATTTCAACAACGAAAGTTAAATCACTAATACAGACCATCAATGTGTGAGCTATAACAGCAGCACTCACGAGCTAATGCAACTATAGACATCACTGTGTTAGTGATTACATAGTTATTATCTTTAAATAAAGCAACATAACATCAGTATTTTCTGAAGCACAGGCTCTACTCTTCAGCACAATGATGATCCACAAAATCAGACAACAGAAACCCTTTAAATCCCAACAGAAAATTAAACACTAACAGATCGCAGCACAATCCAGTTTAACTTTATTTTTCCAAACAAAAGTTCATAATTAGAATTAATAGAGGTTTAGATGTTGGTGTTTTATTGCAAATAAAAAACAATAAATTCAAATAATAAGCCGGCATTATGGAGATCAGAGTTTGCTTTAGTTGGGCTTTGATCCTTCACTTTTCAATTTCATTTTTCTCTGGCTGCTTTAACTGCGGGGTTCTACTAGCATGCAATTAATGGCAAAAATGAAAACCAAGAGAAAATCAGATTAGATTACATTGGCTACTCTGTCATCATGTAGTGGCCTGAAAGGCCGGTGGCCTTAACTTGGCATTGTGTTTTGTAGCTCTACAATAATACTGCATAAAATCTTGCAGTCCTTTTGATTTTGTTTTTCATCAGGATCATGTAGACACCCAGACATTGAGAGACACCATATGGATCTCAACAATGGTGACAATCTACAAAATATTCAGATAAATTGATAAACTCAAAACAAGCTACTCACAAAAACATAACCATCGTTGAGATTCATATATGTGACCCTGGACCACAAAACTGAGATGTATACATCTAATGAAAGCCCAATAAATAGCCTAAGCGTTCCATTGATGCATGGTTTATTAGGATAGGACAATATTTGGCCAAAATACAACTATTTGATAATCACGTATCCAGGGT
Organism: Cyprinella venusta; assembly: GCA_038021265.1. Classification (NCBI taxonomy): domain Eukaryota; kingdom Metazoa; phylum Chordata; class Actinopteri; order Cypriniformes; family Leuciscidae; genus Cyprinella; species Cyprinella venusta. Next base: position 27,093,699 of record CM075883.1, on the reverse strand, counting down.
TGGTGAGTTACTGAATACATGTAACGGGGTTATGTTATCAGGATACAAAAATCCAGTAACTGTAATTCATTACAGTATACTTAAAAATATTTAGTAATCAGATACTTTTAGAAAAAAGGGGGGTACTTTTAGGATTACAATGGTTTCATTTAAAACTACATTTTTATTAGCATAACACTATATGCTTGATCTCGCGACCGGGACTATAGCACCGTTTATACAAGCAAATTATTTATAATGTAATTATTTTAACAGGTACCTATTATGTTAATATATTTCAAATTGTACATCTGTTGTACATAAAAATGATCATCACATTTCTGGCAAAATATGTTCTTGTGCAATGTTACATTTAATTTTGGCATCTGTGGGTTGATTTAACATTAATATTTATATTTTGTTAAAAAAAAACTTAATTATGAGAAGTGGCCTTTTTTTCCACTTGAGCCTCTGCCCCTCAAAATGTCTGTGCATGTCCCTGCTTGTTCCCACTGTGCAGGCTGGTGGTGGTGGTGTAATGGTGTGGGGGATGTTTTCTTGGCTCACTTTAGGCCCCTTAGTGCCAATTGGGCATCGTTTAAATGCCACGGCCTACCTGAGCATTGTTTCTGACCATGTCCATCCCTTTATGGACACCATGTCCCCATCCTCTGATGGCTACTTCCAGCAGGATAATGCACCATGTCACAAAGCTCGAATCATTTCAAATTGGTTTCTTGAACATGCCAGTGAGTTGACTGTACTAAAATGGCCCCCACAGTCACCAGATCTCAACCCAATAGAGCATCTTTGGGATGTGGTGAAAAAAAATTGGTGTATAAATGCCACAAATGGAGAAATTAAATGTGTGGTATAGATACACACTTTCACAAAATCGTGTTGGTTCTATCTTTTGATATATTGCTTATTCAGATATTCATATACAAAATATTCTGGGGAACATGAAACTTTTGTGAAAATTATCAAAAATGCTGGCGGTGGCCATCAACTAAAAAAAAATAAAGCTCTGAAAGGGAAAGAGTTAAGAAACAATGCAGCATATTCTTAACTTTCCTTAAATAGGAAAATGTGAAGAATATGGCACTTAAGAGAAATGTTATTCTTAAGAATGTTTCATGAATCCGCCCTCTGATGTAAAAAATGGTCTATGGACCAGGTCCTAGTCACACCCTTGGAGCAAAGTACAATACAACACTAGTAAAACGTGGATTGTTGAGAGCACGCACTTGACTCATAGATAAGTGTGTTGGTCTCTTCTTTATCGCCTGTCTGCTAAACTTTCTCTTTTGTTACTTCAATGAGGTGAATATGTGATGGCGTTTAGTTCAGGTAAGAATCTAATTTGACTAAAGATGAATAACAAGTTATAAAGTTTTCTTAAACGTCTAAACCTATTGATACTTGTGTCAGTGCCACGATTAATAACCAAAGTGTAATTTCAGAGCAGGCATACAATTTAACCAAATAAATGTAGGCCTACCTGCTAAAATAATTGGTTGTGTTTTGTCGTTGCTGTTTGATTATGATTCATATCTTTTAGACGTGCATATGTTTTGGGAAAACTTTTTTTCCTTTAAAAATCGTGAGAATATTCAGCGTGGCATGTGGTAAATGTGTAATAGTTTTAATACTGGTATAGGGCAAAGTTAATCACCAGAATTTTGATACACATAATTTTATCACCATGATTTTCAGTAACATTTATTCTTATTACTTCATTAAAAGGTGTAACATTTTTTATTCACTTTTAGGATTTGACAATGTTTCTACACATTTTTACTAATATACTAACAAAGTACTGTAAGACCAAACAAAGGAAATGCATACATTAATAATAAACCATGATAGACAAAGACAGTATGATTTGAATGATGATATGAAAAAAATACAAAAAAAAAAAGAAAAGAAAAAGGATAACAACAAAGTTGATTGCTTTTATTCAGAGTTTATATAAGGTTTCTGTGGCCTGATAGTATGATCTGGTTGGTGTTTTTCTGGCAAAATTTTCAAAAATAGTCATGATCAGAATTCAATAATACAGTGAAATTTTTTTTTCATTCAGTGCCCACATTATTTTTTACCATCTATTTTTCATACAACAAATGCAAATGGTTTACTGCTAAACTCCAAAAAAGAACAAAGAAGCACCTTAAAAGTAGATCATACTGCTGGTGTGTTTGAAGGGACATGTTAAAATCAATCAGTTATTTATTTTGCACTATAATTTTGCCTATAGTGGAATAATCATGTGTAGAAAGAGCATTGGCATGGAATAGGTCACAAATAAAGTAATAAAGTTTTATGAAATGGCCATAAGGAAACTGTCTAATCACCAGAAGCAGATTTAAGAGTACAAACTACAGTATTCCAGTTGAATCCAGTTTCTGTTTCCCATAAATAGGGAGAGGAGGGGGAGGGGTTGGTGAGGCTGAGGGTTTATGGTGAGCGTGAGGGTTATTGCCATGGCAATAACCATAAAGTCCCTGAACAAAGTATAACTCATTCCTGAACATTAAGCATTAAGCATTCTAAATTGTATTTTGTACAAAAAATATTTTGAATGGGTATCAGATATTTATTTAGGGTAAAATCGGGGTATCAAACATATTTCAAAATGGTCAAAAAGGCAAGGCAAGGCAAGTTTATTTGTATAGCACATTTCATACACAGTGGCAATTCAAAGTGCTTTACATGGAAGAAATTTAAAATATTCAAAAGAAATCAGAATAATTAAAACAGTTTAGAATAAAAGAAAAATCATAAAAATAAAATACAGTAAATAATTAAAACAATTTAGAATCAAAAATAAAATGAAGTACATTTTCTCATTTGACAAAACACTGGTGTATCATATCTGGCAAACTTGCTCTGAGATTTCCCCATACTGGCTTTTCTCTACTTCCCCTGTGGATTTACTGTCGACGCGTCTCCTAATCTGTCGGACGTCTCCAACAGATCCGATCTCTAACCCGAGATTGGCCGGGGGTCACTGAAATCTTGACCCGGCTCCCCGATCACGATCAACCCCAGATTTAAAGGACAATGCAAAATGAAAACATGCATAAATTATAACAGAAATGATACAGTATTGACAAAGAAAGATCAAATGGATGATTCAATGCCACATACTATGATTCACATAAGTATTTATATCTGTCGTGGTCAGATTAAGTCTAACAAAAGGGTTGAAAATACAAAATCTTGATCGTTTAATTTTTTTTTTTAAATAATGGATGTTATAATGTAGTTAATCACCAACCTTTATGCTGTTTTATTTGCAGAGAGGAGTGCCTGGGAAAGATCATGCAGTGATCACCCTAAAAGTAAGCAAAACTAGTAAAGATGTAAATAACATAGCAAAAATTTGAAAAAGATAGAGCAAAAAATAAATGTAGTACATGATTACAACTTGAACTTGACATTTGAAACTGCTATTGTGTGTGTGTGTGTGTGTGTGTGTGTGTATTTCATCTGCAGTTTTAAAGCGGCACAGTCCCTCCTTTGACCGGCCTAACAGTAAGTCAACACTTTACCTCTCAATGGGTCTCATTCATGAAACATTCGTAAATATACGAGTAAATATGAGAGTGATTTGCGCGTAAAGAGACCTTCCCGAAAACTCTTCTCCTGATTCACCAATACTTCGTAAACGTCAGATGTGATAGTGAAATGTGTGTGTGTGTTAATGAATTCCAACCAGTCGTAAATGGGATGCGCGTGCACGTTCATTCTCAATTACCATAAATCCCGCCCATTATATCTGACATCTATAGGCATTCAAACTGGAGAAGGACCACCATCGCTTGTGTTTTTGTTGATGTGTTTTTGTAATTTGTGATGTCTTGTATGATGTTTATTTTATGAAACAACTCTGCACTGTGCCCAAGCAAAATTTCCCCTCGGGGACAATAAAGTTCAACTCAACTCAACTTAGATCTGCTATTAGGCTATTACTTATGGAAGCTTGTTTCCGCCATAGAATGAAAAATAAATAAGGTAATTGCGACTTTTATCTCACAATTCTGACTTTTTTTTCTCACAATTGCGAGTTGTAAAGTCAGAATTGCGAGTTATAAAGTCAGAATTGCTAGATATAAAGTCGCAATTGCGTGATATAAAGTCAGAAATGCATGATATAAAGTCAGAATTCTGAGATTTTAAACTATTCTGAGGGGGGGAAAGTTAGTATTTTTTCCCCTTAGAATTGGCCTGATAAGTCGCAATTGCGAGTTTATATCTCACAATTCTGAGCAAAGATGTCAGAATTTCGACATATAAACTCGCAATTATGTGTTATAAAGTCAGAATTGCGAGATGTAAACTCGCAATTGTGAGAAAAAAAGTCAGAATTGTGAGATAAAAAGTCGCACTTCTGTCTTTTTTTCTCAGAATTGCGACTTTATATCTCGCAATTCTGACTTTATATCACGCAATTCTGACTTTAGCCTATATATCTCGCAATTCTGACTTTATATCTCGCAATTCTGACTTTATATCTCCTTTATATCTCGCAATTCTGACTTTATATCTCCTTTATATCTCGCAATTCTGACTTTATATCTCGCAATTCTGACTTTATATCTCCTTTATATCTCGCAATTCTGACTTTATATCTCCTTTATATCTCGCAATTCTGACTTTATATCTCGCAATTCTGACTTTATATCTCGCAATTCTGACTTTATATCTCGCAATTCTGACTTTATATCTCCTTTATATCTCGCAATTCTGACTTTATATCTCCTTTATATCTCGCAATTCTGACTTTATATCTCGCAATTCTGACTTTATAACACGCAATTGTGTGATAAAATGTCACAATTATTATTATTATTTTTTTTATTCAGTGGCGGAAACAAGCTTCCATAAATTAGTACAGGCTCTCAAAATAGAAGTAAAAAGAAAAAACTTGATATTAGCCTATATAAAATATTTTTTCAAAATGCTGTTTAAATGTACCCGATTAAGGTGAATTAAAATGCAGCCTTATTAATGAGCAAAATTGGATGTTAAGCGCACCATTTACGCGTGGCTGGGAGCAGGTGTAGATTTCTTGCGTACCAACTAACATTTGGAAAATACGAATGTTTTAATGAATCCGAAAATTTACGCCAGAACCATTTTACACATGATTTACACACAAATTCGTTCTGCTCGTGTTTCATGAATGAGACCCATCTTTACATGCTGTGTAGTCAAAAATTCAAACTCTTCTAAATCTGTCAGATAAAATATCAAAACATATTTGCACACTGTCATTTCACTGCACATGCCTCACACCCACTCTGCTAAACAGGAAATATGAAAACAGCGAACCTCTAAATAAATATTATCAGATGTATTAAACGATAAGTTAGTCCATAACATATTTCATTTGCATGTTGAGAAGCATTGCACACCCCATGACTTGTATTTGTGTTTATTACATTTTGTTCCATCTGTGCAGGTCATCAAGAATTATCAATAATTAATTTACAGATACAGAATTGTGAATTGTGAATAGATTGGAATGTGTTAATTCTGACACTGCTTAAGTTGTGTTCTGTGTTCCAGTGAGTGATTTGAGGATTGTTCTGCTGGGGACGAATGTAGCAGAAAACAGCAGAGTGGTAAACTTCATCTTAGGAAGAGCAGCGTTTGAGAGTGAAACTCCTGCTGATGTAGAGCTACACATTGAGAAACACAGAGGAAAACTGAAGGACAGAGACGTCAGAGTCATCAACGCTCCTCAACTGCTGCAACCACATCTGACAGTCTCTCAGATCACACAGGGAGTGAAAGAGTGTGTGGATCTGTCTGCTCCTGGACCTCATGTCATCATACTTGTCCTACAGCAGAACAACTTCAGTAAAAAAGACAGACATAGAGTGAAATATGTGCTGAATGTATTCAGTTATGAGGCTCTTAAACATACTGTAGTGTTGACTAATGAGGAAGAGATACACAATAAACGTATTCATCAATTCATAAAGAAATGTGGAGGTGGACATCTTCGGTCCGATGAAAGAAAATCAGGATTGCATTGTGAGATTCTCGAAAGAGTTCAGAAGATGTTCAAAGAAAACCAGGTCCAATTTCTTGTCTGTGACTTGTATGAGGAAGCAAGAGAAGTATCATCAGAGGAAGAAGAGCAGAGCAGATCTAGAAGTTCAGTCACAGCAGAAGAAGAGGGAGATCGTGAAGATGATGTAAAAACAAAAAAAAATACCTTGTGTAAGTAATGTTGGCAAGAAAGTTAGTTTAACCCACACATACACATCACTTCCTTCAAGAGAAAGAATAAATTGAGAAACTAAAAAAAAAATATTTATAATGGTAAATTAAGATTAAGATATACTAAATTATATTATATTATTATATATTATATTATTATAATTATTTGTGTACTCATAACCAGTGTAATTTCTTCATTCTGTCTGCCGCGACGTCGCAGAAATAGGAACCGTTTCTAAATTAGAAACTTCGCGTGTCGTCGTCGCGTCTGGTTAGGACAAAAACTCTGATTAACATGGAAAAGATACCTTTTATCGCGTGTCGCGGCGTCGCGTCGCGTGTAGTTAGGACACGGTGTTAGTCTTATGGACCATTAACTATAGAAAGTTGTTTTAGGGTTTAGTTACACTTTAATAAGCATTATTACTGTAACAATGTTAAAGGGATAAAATTTAAAGGGATAGTTCACCCCTAAATGAAAACTCTGTCAGTAATTAATAATAATAATAATAATAATAATAATACATCACATCTTGTATAGCGCTTTTTTTCTTAACACTCAAAGACGCTTCACATGGAGAATAAAACAAAAACAAAAAGGGGATTTTAAGGAAAAGCTAGTTTGAAAAGGTGGGTTTTGAGTACTGATTTGAAGTTTGGCAGTTTCTAATGGATGTAGGGAGTGAGTTCCAGAGGGTAGCAATAGCAAAAGCTCGATTCCCCAAAGTCCGGCGATTTGTGTGGACGATCAGAGTAAGGTGATTTGTGCCAGATGAGTGCAGGTTACGGGTGGGTTGGTGCTGTACCAGAAATTCAGTGAGGTAGGACGGGGCCAGGTTATGGAGGGACTCGTAGGTGAGGAGGAGGAGCTTATATTGAATGCGATAATAAACAGGTAGCCAATTGAGCTGCTGGAGAACGGGGGTGATGTGTTCCCGGGACCGTGTGTGGGTGAGGAGGAGGGCGGCTGAGTTGTGGATGTATTGTAGTTTTTGTATTTGATTGGTTGGAAGTCTGTAGAGAAGGCTATTGCAGTAGTCAAGTCTTGAAGTTATGAAGGCATGAATGAGGATTTCAGCTGTTGACAGGGTGAGGGAGGTGTTGCTGAGGTGGAAAAAGGATAGTTTAGTGATGTGTCTGGTTGATGTGTGTTCGGTATTATACCAAGGTTTCGAACAGAGAGGGAGGGGGAGACATTCTGTTCGTCGATAAGGAGAGTAAAGTTCTGAATAGAAGAGAGGAGTAGTATGTAAGACTTTCGTTCTTCTTCAGAACGAAAATTACTCTCCCTCATGTTGTTGATCCAACCCCTTAAGACTTTCATTCATTTTCGGAACACAAATTAAGATATTTTTGATTAAATCTGAGAGCTGGATCACTCCACCATAGGCTTCTTAAGGGATTGAAACAGGCCTTGAGATTCTCGAGATTTAGTATTAGTTAAACTACGCAAAGCTTCTTGGTTGTACGTCACACGTATCACACACATGACCAGAGCCGGCCAATAGTGAGCCTCTCTCGCGGCCCTCGGCCTCGTCCTGCTCTCCACACAACAAAACAAAACTATCAATCAATTTTAATTAATAAAAAAAAATTATAAATCACATGAACACATTTATGTAACTCATGTAATTGACCCAATGAACTTATATTACATTTTCATAAAAAGAAATTCACTTGTCAATTGTAACGGTCACCAGCTGGAGTGCTCTTGAGAGCCACCAGAGGGCACTCCACATGCAACTTTTATCACTCTATCACAAACGTCTCAGGTTAAGACTGTAACCATAGTTCCCTGAGATAGGGAACGAGACGATGCGTCAATAACGCTGTGGGAATGCCCCTGCGTGAATGCGTCTGAGCACTTGTGTCAACTAGCCCAATGGCGAGAATGAGCATCACGGGCGGGTGACATCATGACCAGGAAATGATAAAAGCACATCTGGAATCGCCCCGTGTCAGCTTCTAAATAAGCCGAAGCAGTCGATCTCAGGGACTAAGGAGGTATAGCAAAGTGACGCATCGTCTCGTTCCCTTTCGAGGGAACTCGCGATGCATCAATGACGCTGTGGGAACGAGAATGCCTGAACGCCATACGTCCGAGAACCTGCCTGTTACGATGTCAAGACATGAGAACTCTGCACCCCGGGGTACCAACATCCAAGTCATAAAATCTGACAAACGTAAGTGGTGAGGACCAGCCAGCTGCGTCACACACCTCTTGAATAGATACACCTGAAAGTAAGGCCTTAGAAGCCGCTATACCCCTAGTAGAGTGGGCTCTGATAGATGAGCGGCCTTCCGCTCCCCAGCTCGTGAGAGAAGCATCTGTCGAGAGTGAAACTCGATGGCAAAGAACTCCTAGCACAGGGCTTTGGGAAAGGAACAAAGGTTTCCTCCATATAACCAAGGCGCAGAGGCACCGCCGCGTTATCTTGATCATACTTAGTGGCTTCCCCCTCGGGGGAAAACCCTTTGGTCGTGAGCCACCACTGTAAGGGTCTCATGTACAGCAGGCCAAACGGAATAATGTTGGACGCAGCTGCCATCAGACCTAGCAGTCTCTGAAACTGTTTTAAAGTTGGCGACTGGCCTAACCTTATCTCTTTTACGGCTGTGACAATCGAAGCGACACGGGCAAATGAGAGCACGTCCCCTGATTATCACTGAGTCCCACAATACACCCAGAAAGGTGGTTTTCTAAGCTGGAGAAAGTACACTTTTCTTGGCATTCAACCTCAACCCCTAAGTTTCCATGTTTGCGAGAACGCCATCTCGATACCGAACCGCCAGCATCTCCGACTCTGCTAAGATAAGCCAATCGTCAATATAATTCAGAATACATATGCCCTGCAGCCTGAGCGGGACTAGAGCTGCTTCTACACATTTTATGAATGTGTGGGATGATAGAGATAGGCCGAATGGAAGAACCTGATACTGGTATGCTTTGCCCCCGGAAGCAAACCTTAGGAACTTCCTGTGCTGAGGAAGGATGGAGACATGGAAGTAAGCATCTTTGAGATCTATTGTGACAAACCAGTCCTTGGATCTGATTTGGGTCACTATCTGTTTCAAAGTCAGCATCTTGAACTTCAACTTCATGACTGAACGATTGAGAAGACGAAGATCTAAAATGGGACACAACCCCCCCCCCCATCTTTTTTCGGAACAATAAGTACCAGCTGTTATAACCAGCTGTCTCTGTCCGCCAGAGAAACCTCCTCTATAGCATTCTTCGCTAAAAGTTTTTAGCACTTCTTCTTCCATCACCAGAGCCTGCTCTGGGTGTACCACTGCGAGTAACACTCCATTGAAACGTGGTGGATGAGAACTGAACTGGACTCTGTACCCCTTCTCGACTATATGCAAGACATTACATTTACATTTATTAATTTAGCTGACGCTTTATCACAATATTTATCCGACTTACAATTGCTATATATGTCAGAGGTTGTACGCCTCTGGAGCAATTAGGGGTTAAGTGTCTTGCTCAGGGACACAATTGACCCAAGGACCCATTGAGATACAGTATATTTGGCAGAATCATCCATTCCAATAAATATTCTTCTAAGGAAACCAGCCTGTCGAGCTGGCCTCTGGTGTAATAACAGTCATTACTTCGGTGGCCTGAAGCATACTGGCAGGAGATGTCTGAACTGACTGAGTTTCAACCCTCCTCAGAGGGCACAAACCTGACGCCACGTCATAACAGAGACGTTGGGTCTGGGATTCTCTGGATACCACTGCTCCTTGAAGCACCGAGGGTGTCAGGGTTGGCAGGACGGTCTCCTGAGGGCACCGGGACGGGGTAGGCACCATAAGATGAGGTGAATACTGCCCGACCCCGGAGAAGGCTGCTCTTAGAAGCCTGACCCCATAGACGTCAAGACCTCTTCTTTGCTAACAGAACAGTCCTCAGATCAGCCTGCTGCTTAGGAGGCTTCGGCTGAAATTGTCGCCCAGCGCCCCACGGTTTTTGGGGTGAAGCGTGTGAAGCGACACTCTCCTTCTGTTGCACCTGGTATGAGGAGCTAGCCAGCTGGGGCTTCTCACGCCCAGCAGCCCCAGGGGCCTGTTGACGGCAAGGGAGATAACGTTTGAATGTCTATGCCTGTTTTTTAGCCTCCTGAAACCTCTCAACGACAGTGGTTACTGACTCACCCGAAGAGGCCAGAAGGCGATAGCGGGGCGTCCAAAAGGAAAAATGTATCTTTATCTTTTATATCCGATAAATTTAACCATAAATGCCTCTCAGTAGCCACATTCGCTGCCATTGACCACCCAATAGCATGTGCGGTCTCTTTGGTGGCTCTGAGAGCTAAATTGGTGGCCCGATATTATTCTCAAACTACTTCAAGCCCCGCCCCCTCGCTCGTCTCTAGGTCCCTCAGCAGGTCAGCCTGGTATGCTTGCAAAATGGCCATCGTGTGCAAGCATGCCCTGGCCTTACCTGCTGCCATATATGCTTCATCCACTAAAGTATATGACATTTCTAACGGTTTAGCGGGCAGCACTGGGGACTTCAAGGACGATGCCGATACTGGGGAGATATAACTGGCAAGCGGCTGTTCTGCTGGCGGCATTGTCCTATAACCATATCCCTTCAGCCCCCTAATATCAGAATAAATGTGGACCTGGGGGCTGAAAACTCTCGATGAATAAGGTTTATTCCACTATTCCACTTCCGTCCTTCGGATGAGACGTTAAACCGAGGTCTTGACTCTCTGTGGTCATTAAAAATCCCAGGATGTCTTTCGAAAGAGTAGGGGTGTAACCCCGGCATCCTGGCCAAATTTGCCCAGTGGCCTCTGTCCATCATGGCCTCCTAATCATCCCCATATACCAATTGGCTTCATCACTGTCTCCTCTCCACCAGTAGCTGGTGTGTGGTGGGCGTTCTGGCGCACTATGGCTGCCGTCGCATCATCCAGGTGGATGCTGCACACTGGTGGTGGTTGAGGAGATTCCCCTCTCTATGTAAAGCGCTTTGAGTGGCGAGAAACGCGCTATATAAATGTAATGAATTATTATTATTATCTCAATAATTCTTTGTGCAGTGGAAAAATGGAAGTCCCCTTGGTGGAGGTACAGAACTATGATGAAAAGTGCTTGTCTAATAGACTTTTGGGACGAGCGCCTCGCTTCTCTGCTGGCAATTCAATATTTAATTTGGACACAGAAAGTACCTCCACTAGCTCCTCATGCGCTAGGGAAGAAGCTGGCGTTTCTTCTTACCCCATATCGATGCTCAACACGTCTAGTTCCTCAGAACTAGAGAGTTGAAGCACCGGTGCCGAAGTTTTCATTCACTGCGAAGTTTTGTATGTTGTTACACTGCATTCCCCAGCGTTTCTCCCTGGTTTCCTGTCTTCCGGTTTTTGGATTTCTTGCCTGTTCCTTGGATTATTCTTCTGCCTCTGACCCCTGCCTGTTTTGCCTGTTTTGTTTTTTGTTTGTTCGTTAGGACTGCCTACCTATGAATTTGAACTTTGCCTGTTTATTGGATTACGTGTCTGGATTGTCCCTATTAAAGCTGCATTTGGATCTTAACCGTCCTGTCTCTGAGCAGTTTCGTGACAGAAATATTTTATTCAGTTGACAGATTTGTATTCAGTCTGCAAAGACAATGCAAAGATCCCCCTGACAAGGAATCCAAAAACTGATGTAATTAGTCAGTTTGAAAAAATGAAATAAACTTTTTTTGTTTTATGAAAGAAAATATAATTTTTTGTGTGTGTGAATTATTTCTAAAATATATAAAGATAACAGAATTTTGTAAAATAATTTACTAAGTTTTTAATTGCATGTTATTTATTTTTAGTTAAAAGAAGACGGCGGAGTCCATCTCTTGACCGACCTGACAGTAAGTAAACAATATGATACTTCATACTATTCAATAATGAAAATATCATCAAAACCCCAGAATAGTGTGGAATTTTTATTCCTATTTCAATTTGTTAGATGCTGTTAAATGCTGCTGCACATTATGTAATGACTATTGAAGATGTATTAATAGTTATTGTAGAGGTTATCATTCTATTTAAATGAATAAAAATTTTATAAATCACATGAACAGTTTTAGTTGACCTACTAAACTAATGTCATGTATGATTTTCAGTGGCAGAGAGTGTGTGTGCTTTGCCGAAGCTGAATGCGGTTCTGTGTGGGAGTGACAGAACATTAAAATTCTCCATATCAAACCTCCTCCTGGACCAGAGAGACAGAAGACCCGAGCTCAGCTCAGAGTGTGTGAAGCTGGAAGGAGAAGCTCATGGACGTCTGATCACTCTGGTGGAGCTTCCAGCTCTGACTCGACTCTCACAGGAGGAAGTGATGCGTCAGGCTCTCCGCTGTGTGTCTCTCTGTGATCCTGGAGTTCATGTTTTCCTCTTCATTATTCCTGACGGTCCACTTACTGATGAAGACAAAACAGAAACAGAGGAGATCCAGAAAATATTTAGCTCGAAGATCAACAACCACACCATGGTCCTCATAATCCAGAAGTCAAAGCACAAGACAGAAGAACTGAATGATGCAATGAAGTCTGTCATTGAGTGTTTTGGGGGAAGACATAATTTCCTTGGTCCAAACCCACAAGTGTCCGTGTTTATGACTAAACTGGAGCAGATGATGGAAGAAAATAGTGGAATTTCTTTCTCCATGGAAACATTTTTGGATGCACAAATAAAGACATTTGAAGAAATGAGGAATAAAATAATGTTATTAGACACACAGATTCAACAGCAAGGTAATGATCAGAAAATGTGTGTCTCACACTCACTTTAAATGATAAAACTTAGACAGAAGAGTATTGCTCAGTTACTCATTCAATACTGGAAGGAAGAGAAAGTGCACATAGTCCGAGTCAGATTATTGCACACACAATCTCCAGAAGACTAGGAGAGACTGCGGCCCAGACCCAATAACCTGCTTTTTTCATCTTTTCTGCAGTGACTTTATGGATTTTATGCAGAATCTTTAAGCAGAATTTGGTTATTGTCCACCTAAATTTTGGTGCTCAATAAAGATTTACAGTTGCTGAAAAAATTAGATGCATTGAGAACTGTTTTGGAATCAGTTCTCAACGCCCACCAAACAGAGATTAAAATCAGTTTCAGTAACCCATAAAGAAATGTTAGTTTGAGAAGTAATTTTAGGAAATTGTCAGGGATGATGAATACATTTTATTCATGTCACAATAAAACATTCACATAATGTCAAATTCACATAAAATTCAATTTCAGTTTATTCTTTTGTATTAGTAATAATTCAGACATATTGCTCCTAAATGTTTGAAGGATTTGACTTTAAAAGACTAGCAACATGACTCAAGCAGTTTCTCTTTTTCAGATTCAAGCGAGGATTCGGATGATGTGAGGATTGTCCTGCTGGGAAAAACTGGAGTTGGGAAGAGTGCAACAGGAAACACCATCTTAGGGAGAGAAGCATTTAAAGCAGACGTGTCTCAAGAGTCAGTTACTAAAGAGTGTCAGAGAAAGAGGGCTGTAATTGATGGCAGACTCATTACTGTGATTGATACTCCAGGACTGTTTGATACTAAAGTTAATCAAGAAGAAATCCAGACAGAAATCAGCAACTTCATCTCCATGATTCTGCCTGGACCACATGTGTTTCTGTTACTGATACCAGTGGGACGATTCACTGAGGAGGAGGAAAACACTATCAAGATCATTCAAGAAACTTTTGGTGAAAACTCCTTAATGTACACTATAGTGCTCTTCACCAGAGGAGATGATCTGAAGAATAAGAAGAAGACCATTGAAGAGTATCTGGATACACCTGGATCTGCTTTGATGAAGCTCACCGGACAGTGTGGAAACAGATATCATGTGTTCAATAATAATGAGACTGGAGACCGTGTGCAGGTGTCTACATTACTGCAGAAAATCAATGACATGGTGACAGCAAATGGAGGAAGTTACTACTCATGTAAGAGGTTCAGACAGATGGAAAGAGAGAAACAAGAAGCACAGATGAAGATACTAATGGACGAAGTGGAGGAACTGAAGAGAGAGAGAGAAGAACTGAAGAGAGAGAGAGAAGAACTGCTGGCCAAACATGAAGAAGAGAAAGAGAAAATAAAGATGAAGATTGAGGAAGAAAGAAATAATCATGATGCAGAGAAGAAGAGAAGAGAAGAAGAATTTGAGAAAAAGATGGAAAAAGAACAAAAGATGTGGGATGAATCTTATCAGAGATTTAAAGAAGAGAGAGATGAAATCAAAAGAGAGAAAGAAGATCTTCAGGTCAAATTTGAGGTAGAAACAGAAAACATGAAAACAAAGATGGAGGAAGAAAGACAGAATCATGACACAGAGAGGAGGAAGAGAGAAGAAAAATACGAAAGAGAAATTAAAATGGAACAAGAGAAATGGGAGAAAAAGATACAAGAGGAAAAACAGAGAGGAAAAGAAGAATTCGAGAAAAGGAGGGAGAAAGAACAAAACAAATGGGACGAATCTTATCAGAGACTTAAAGAAGAGAGAGATGAGATAAAAAGAGAGAAAGAAGCTCTTCAGGTCAAATTTGAGGTAGAAACAGAAAACATGAAAACAAAGATGGAGGAAGAAAGACAGAATCATGACACAGAGATGAGGAAGAGAGAAGAAAAATATGAAAGAGAAATTAAAATGGAACAAGAGAAATGGGAGAAAAAGATACAAGAGGAAAAACAGAGAGGAAAAGAAGAATTCGAGAAAAGGAGGGAGAAAGAACAAAACAAATGGGACGAATCTTATCAGAGACTTAAAGAAGAGAGAGATGAAATCAAAAGAGAGAACAAGACAATAAAGAGAGAGAGAGAGGAAATAAAAAGAGAAAAGGAGAGGATAGAAAGAGAGAAAGATGATCTTCAGGCCAAACATAAAATAGAAATAGAAAACATGAAAACAAAGATGGAGGAAGAAAGACAGAATCATGATAGAGAGAGGAGGAAGAGAGAAGAAGAATTAAGATCGAATGAAAAACAATACAAAAGAGAAATTAAAATGGAACAAGAGAAATGGGAGAAAAAGATACAAGAGGAAAAACAGAGAGGAAAAGAAGAATTCGAGAAAAGGAGGGAGAAAGAACAAAACAAATGGGATGAATCTTATCAGAGACTTAAAGAAGAGAGAGATGAGATAAAAAGAGAGAAAGTAGCTCTTCTGGTCAAACATGAAGAAGGAAAAGAAAAGAGGAAGAAGATGATGGAGGAAGAAAGACAGAATCATGGCACAGAGAGGAGGAAGAGAGAAGAAGAATTGAATGAAAAAGAAGAACGATACAGAAAAGATATCAAAGAAAAAGAGGAACAAATGCAGAAACGTCAGGATGAAATGCTAAAACAGAAGCAAGATGAGTGGACGAAGCGGGAGGAAGAACAACGTAAGATTTATGAAGACAAAATTAAGTTAATAGAACAACAGAAGCAAGATGAACTAAAGAAAGCAAAACCTGCAAACTATGAAGAAGACAGAAGAAGAGATATGGAGAACATGAAACTCTGCTTTCAAACAGCCTTTTCTCTACAGGTGAGTGATCAATGTAAATCAAGGGTCAGGAGCATTTACAGGTTTTATAACCATTAAGAGTTGAGTTCAGATTCCCTCATTCACGTTTTTTTCCTGTATGGACAACACTACATTTCTGTCAGGACCACTATCGTCAAATACGATTGACAATTAGCATACAGTTGGGTTGGCGGGGTGGTTCTGTTCTGGGCGAGATCTCCTTGCGCATCCATGTAGTCTAGCATGAATAAGAGCAGCAATAACCCCCTAGGATAACAGAACAGAACAGAACCAACATGAATGTATACAGATATCATTAATTGAAAATTAAGTAAGTATAACTTAATTCGAGAATTTATTCTGATTCGAGGGGAATCAGAATGCCAAATCCTGATTGACGATAGGAGGAGCTGTGGATGTAGGAGGGTAACAGCTCCTGAGAAACGCGATCACCGCTAATACTACTGAAGGAGCTTATATGCATACAGTGATAGGCGTCGTATTCTTTTAGGTAGACGTGGATCAGCTGAGAGTCACTGATGCGAGCTTGACTAACGTGACCTGCCAGAACTGACGCTATGCTTGATGTTTACGACCTACAAACATAATCTATACTGGACCTGCAAATATAACACCAAAGAGAATTACATTTTCATCCTTTTGAAACGGGGACAGGGAACTAAGTTTAATTAATTTTGTCTATAATCTCCAAAATGCTTATGGCAAAACTATTTCTTATCTACATTTTTATTGTCATAGTTCCCTTTCGTAGTCACTCCGAGTTACGTCGGATGACGAGAATGGGGTTTCGCTTAGAAAGCCAATCATCTTCGAGTATTATAAAACGAGCCAATGGTGATGAAATGCCATGGGTCTGCGGAATTTGCATAGCGTATCTACGCCCCACCGCGTGGGTAAGGTGACACAAAGGCAGTATGTCCTCGCTGAGGAGCCGAGACTGAACTCAGGCGTCTACCCAGTGGTACAGCGGAAGTGGCAGGGAGACGTAATGTCTCTGTTCCCTACTCAGGGAACGAGGGTTACATCCGTAACCGAGACGTTCTTCATTGTATATATTTTTCTAATCTGTATATCAGGCTATTATCTCTGCTAAAGTGACAATAACCAATTACATTTATTTTTTTATGTGAATCTGTTCATATATTTACAGAAAGATGAAACTCTTGGGCCAAAAAACAAATTACAGCTCGAAGAACTCCATGATAGACTAGATCTGAAAAAAAGAAGTCAAGATAAAATGAAAACGGCAGACATTCTTCAAATCACCAAGTCTTCAATTCAGTCTCAGGAGCCACAGGAAGAGAATGAACTGGTAAACTCATTCCTACAAAAGCTGATTAACATGGACTACAGAGCGAGATACACAGCCATAAAACACAGAAAGAGAAAAGGTGACAAAGACAGTGCAAACCCTGATATTCACCCAATGGATGTTCAGATGGCCGTATTTCATTGTGCTGATGGTCTCCTGAAGCAGATGATGGTGACTAAACTCTCTCAGTGTCAGTATTCACTGCCTCTGCTTGTTCCTCATCCATTCACTCAGCAGATTGAGTTTCCTCTCTGGACATTCAGACAAATCAACAAGAGCTGGAAGAAGAAGAACACCAATAATGAAATCATCAGTCAAACTCAACCGGTCTACAAGGCTGAGACTCCAATGGTGGCTTTCTTCAGGTTTGGTTCAGTGTCTTCATCAAAGTCTGAGCTGATAAACGGCCTCATCAATGAGAAACACAACACGTTCTTCCACAGGAACTGCTCAGGCAGCAGCAGAACCAGATTACTGATGGACGGAGTGGTGGAGATCGCCTGGTACTGCCCTTCTGGGAAAAAGACTGACGCATTTGATGACTGTGTTGCTTTCTGTAACCTTCATGGTGATGCAGGAGCCAATGAGAAACAATATGAGATTCTGACCACGATGGCTTCAGTAAACGTCCTCCTCTTACCTGATTTTGGGCAGAAGAACCATTACAAGGGTTTGGTGAGATCACTCTTCAAATCTCCTCAACCTCTCATTTGTCTGCTCACTGACAGTGACTGTGATGAAACTGAACTGGGGAATGGAAAATTCATAAAAGGTCTAATGGACAAAAAACAATCTGAACTATCTAATCAGATAACAGAAATGATCAGAGTGAGTTTGACTGGGCAGAAAAAGACCTTCAAACTTGAAGATGTGGCCAAACACAGAGGGATCAGAGTAGATGAGGAGGATCTAGAGTGTCTGAGAGGGAAAGAGGCAGCGGATCAGATCATGGGATTACTGAGAGGAAAGGATCCATCAACAGTGAAAGAATCAATCCTGCCCTGTCAGGGGAAACTGTGGCATGACTGGTGTAAAATCAACAAAGAGCTGTATCATCTAGAAGGAGAAAATCTAGAGGAAGATAAAAGTACCAAACTCAAGAACATGAGAGAAATAAGAGAAGAGCAAGTGGCAAAAGGACAAAGTGACTTCATAAAAACATTCATTAAAACAATGATGTCACAGAAAGAATATGAAAAAACCTATTTCCTCAGATGGATGATGAACCTGTTGAATGACTTCACTTCTGAGAAGCTCTGTGCTCTTCATAAGGAGTATAATGTGACATGGAATGAAGTCTTAGAATTGGAAAAGACCCCTGACAAACTACTGAGTACTGAACAAGCAAACCTAGAAAACATATCAGAGCAAATCAAAAGAACAAGTTTTGGTTTGGAGCACATCCTGAGAGAGTTCGGTCAGATCTATGAATCATGTTCAACTGTGACGAAGAACAAGAAAGACAATCTTCAGTTTGACTTCTGTTCTCTCCCGAGTCTTGTAGCTGAGATGATGATCTCTGGATTTCCAGTGGAGATGATGGATGGAGATGCTGCTCATGTTCCTCTGACCTGGGTCACTGCTGTTCTAGAGGAACTTGCTAAGAAACTGGGAAAGCAGACCAGAATCTTTGTACTGTCAATTCTGGGGATTCAGAGCTCTGGGAAATCCACCATGCTGAATGCCATGTTTGGGCTGCAGTTTGCCGTCAGTGCTGGAAGATGCACTAAAGGAGCTTTCATGCAGCTGATCAAAATATCAGAGGAGATGAAAACTGAGCTGAAGTTTGACTATATTCTGGTTGTCGATACTGAAGGACTTCGTGCACCAGAACTGGCTGGAAGATCAACAATACAGCGTGACAATGAAATGGCCACATTTGTTGTTGGTCTCGGAAATATGACCCTGATCAACATCTTTGGAGAAAACCCATCTGAGATGCAGGACATCCTCCAGATTGTTGTTCAGGCCTTCATGAGGATGAAGAACGTCAGACTGAGTCCCAGCTGTGTATTTGTGCACCAGAATGTCTCTGATATCACAGCTGGAGATAAAAACACAGAGGGAAGGAGACGACTGCAGGAGAAACTGGATGATATGACAAAAATCGCTGCTAAAGCGGAAGTCTGTGATGCTGAAAGATTCAGTGATGTGATTGCGTTCGATGTACAGAAAGATGTGAAGTATTTTGCTCAGCTCTGGGAGGGCAGCCCACCCATGGCACCAACAAACCCAGACTACTGCGAGAACATTCAAGATCTGAAGCAAACTATTCTTACACACGCTTCAAAATCAGACGGCATAATGCTGACGCACCTCAGAGACCGTATCAAAGATCTGTGGGAGGCTTTGCTTAATGAACAATTTGTGTTCAGCTTCAAAAATACTCTGGAAATCACAACATACAAGAAACTAGAGACTGAATACAGCAAGTGGACCTGGAGCCTTTGGAGAGCCATGCTGGACATCGAAAACAAGCTTCACAACAAAATAGAAAATGAAGTCATTCATAATGTTGAGGAAACTGATCTTCAAACAGAACTAAATTGCAAAAGTGAAGAAGTGAAAAAGACAATGTCTGATTTCTTTAAGAAAGACAGAGACGCAGCTGTACTGAATCAGTGGAAAGGTCCATTTGAGATAAAAATCAAACAGCTTCAAGAAAACATTGTGAGAGAAACTATGAGGAAATTAAACGGGGTTCTTCAACAGCGTCACCTGAAGAAAAAGATGGATGCCGAGAGGACACATCATGAAAACACACTCTTTGAAAAGAGCAAAGAACTTGCTTTACAATTCAAAGAACGAGCAAATGATGAAAATTTCATGAAAACACAGTTTGATTCCTTTTGGAAACAACAGACAGCCAAGATCATCAGAGACACTCCTTTAGTCAGAGATATTGACATATTAAAGGATGTGAAAAACATCCTCATTCAGAACTATAAAAGTCTCCATTTGGACCGCATGAAAGAGAGCAGTGAGCAGAAAGATATGATCTCTTTGCCAAACTATTCAGAATATGTACAGATGAAGAAATCCAGTGGATATACAGCACCTTTAAAAAATGCCTACAAACGAGGTATAGAGATGATTGGTCTTGCTTTATCTAAAGAGGATGAAGCCCAGATAAGATCTTTAATCACAGACATCACTGCACACACAGATAAAATGATTCAGTCATATAATATTTCAAAGATGGGCTACAACAACAGCTGCATTCAACAACTCATAGATTACATAAACAAAAGAATAAAACAGCATGAGGAAGGGCCAAAAGTGAAATATGTCTTCAAGAGTGAATTCTTTGTGGATCTGGTACTTTTCAAATGTCACGGAGCAAACAAGACATTCACTGACCAATACGAGATGTTCAGGGAAGCCAATGATCCTGTTGTCTATTTTGAGAGGAAGAGTCAAGAGTATTACAGGATCTTCAAGAAATACTGTCAAGGAGCAACATCAGCTGCTGTTTGGGGAGAATTTGTATGTAATAAACTTAAAGAGCCCATTCAGCAGAATATCTACAAACAAACTGCCAGAGATTTAGCAGATGAGATGAGGACAAACTGTGAATCACTAAATGGGAACCGATCAAACCTGGAGAAACACATCTTGAGGAGACTGGCAGAAGAGGAGGATTTTGATGCGTGCATCACATACATTAACAATCCTAAAGAACACTTCAAGAATTTCATCAGACATGAAGTCAGTCAGTACATCACTGAAAGATTTGAAGATAGTGTTCGACCCAAGATGGAAAACAACATTAAACTGCTGCAGCAGAAGATCACAAACGCAGCACATCAATCCACTAAACAGGCTTTAAAGACTAATGGAGAAGCTGATCTGTGGTTGTTTTATTTCACACTCCAGCTCTCTGATGTGCTGGTATTCTCTGTAAGGCACTTCATTGGTGTGAATCATGATGATGTTAAAGTCAGTTTCTTAGAAGAAGTGATCATGAAAGAACTTCCTTCTATGATGTCTGACATACGCAGTAAATTCAACACAAAAACGTTTCCAGTAAAGCTGGAACACACAGACAGACCAGATAAGCTTCTGATCAATCACTTCTGTCAGTGCTGTTGGGTTCAGTGTCCGTTCTGTGCAGCGATCTGCACAAACACAATAGAAGGACATCCTGGAGATCACAGTGTTCCTTTCCATCGTAATGACGGACTGAATGGGTGGGGTTACAGAGGATCAACAAACCTATCTATCGACATCTGCACATCAGCAGTAGCCAGTGATCGATCTTTTTATCCAAATAGCTCAGATGATAAAATCCCCTTGAAGGAATACAGAAAAGGTGGTCCTGAATATGAGTCATGGAGTATCACTCCTGATCTCTCTGAGCTGCCCTACTGGAAGTGGTTTGTGTGTGAATTCCAGGAAGATCTGGAAAAGTACTATGAGGGAACCTATGAGGGACAGGGTCAGATTCCAGATGAATGGAGAAAATACTCTCGAGAGGAAGCTATTGAGAGTCTGAATAAATACATCTAATGAAACAATGAACAAGGACTCTGATACACAATACACAGCTGAAATGAGATTATGTCACACTTCAGTGAATATTGCATGTAGTAAACTAAATATATAGCATACTAAAACTGCTCAGAGAAGTAGTTCACAGAATATATTCAAGATTTTAAAGAAAGATATAATCACATTGTTCTGTTCAACACAGCAGTAACTGATCTTTACTTAAAGACAGTAGATGTTTAAGAATATACCAAATATGTACATTTTGATTTTATTATTTTACTTTTAGCCCACATTAGTTTGTCTGCTGTGGGTGTATTGCCAGGATGTTCTGCTCTACAAATTCCATTTATTCAGAGACACAAGCTATGACTAAATGCTTCTCACTATATTAAAGTAACCAGAAGCATGTAGAGTTGAAAATTATACATCGCTGTGAGAGTAAAACTTGCTCTTAGTCTCTGTTCTCAATTAAGAAGAAAAGTAATGGCTGTGCATTCCACTTTCTATACAATTATTATTATTACAATTCTTTACCTGTTAGCTCATGATTTTCTTTTTATACTAATGTATTCTTGGTGTTGATTATATACTCATATCTGAACAATAAATCTCTGAAGAAGCTTAAACATGGACACTGTCTTCTGTGTCTGTTCCTTCCCAAGCCTGTGTATTGCTGGCTGAAGGGGAAATAGATACTTTTGATAAAATAATGAAAGAAAATGAGAATGGAGCAAATATATTTATTGATTATATATCCATCCATCCATCCATCCATCCATCGATTTCTTCCGCTTATGGTAAATTATAGATTATATTACTATTATATCAAATAGATAATAGATATCTGTTTAACTAAACCAGGTTTGTGACAAGCGTGGCACCTTTAGACCTTCTTGTTTTAGCATAATTGAGGTCAGGGCAACACCTGGCTTGAACTCTTCATCGTGTTCCTCAATCCATTGCTAAACAATATGTGCATATAAACAATATACCCTGCTCACTTCCAGCAGGGGGACACCATTGACATGAAGGGGTTTCCCAGCAGAACATTGTCCAGAGAATTAACTGCAACTTATTTGTAGAACCATTTAACATTGACAAAATCTCCTTTGATTTTATAATTAGTGTGCAAAGAAATATGCTCGACACTGTCTGCAGCTACACTGAGCAGGATGAACACCTGCAATGAATTCACTTACATTGGTCCCACCAGAAGATGGCAGTGACTCTCAAAAAACTCCCACCTTTATTGTTTTCACATGAGATTAAAACGAGTGAAACTCATAAACAAGAAACTAGTTTTAAGAAACTAACCGAACGACAGACAGATGTACGTGATTAGCTTTTTTTTCTTTCTTTTTTTTGCAGCAATTAATGGTAGCCTAATGTGTTAGTTATTTTTCCTTTTAATGTCTAAGGGAAAATAAAGACTGTTCAAGAAAATATTTATATTTAAATGAATACAGAAAACTAGGCTACTATGCCTTTATTATATTAACTTTAGAAGCATTTGTTTGCTTAGTTTTTATTTTTGGGCTGTTTTTTGTGGATTTTTTAATTTCAATTCTTAATTTTTAAAAACGAATGTAGGCTAATAAGTACAACTAATTAAATAAATCTTTATGTAACCTATTGGTGCTTCAAATCGAACTACAATCATACGGATTTTAAAGAAAATAATTTATGACGCTGCATATTGAGCTATTTCTTTAAAAAAATATATATATATTTTAATCTATTTGATTTACAGTTTAAGTAGAAGGGGCGGGAACAGCGCGCGACCAGACGAAAAAAAGTGCGCGAAGAAGAAAAAAGAAGTGACGTGAAATGGAGCCGTTTCCTCGTTGAAGCCTGAAGGATTATTTGCGTGGATGTCTATATCGAGACGGGATTTTATCGTTGCTTGTGAGTAGGCTTTGACTAATTAAAACACTCGAAACACGCCAAAGCATAAACGATAGCCTTTCGAAAGACATGGGCGGTGCTAGTGTGGGCCGACTGGTTTTAAAATGATGACCCCTCAAATGTTTTCACAAAGTTTTCATGTGAGGTAATTTTTGCCACGTCGAAAATCATTAAGTACTCCAGTCTTCTCAATGAATAAGACGTAATCTTGCAATTAAATGCCGCAAATCGTAGTTTATTCTAGAATTTTGTTCTGTCGACAACTCTGAAGTAACTTAAAAGAGTTCTTTGTTTACGTTTGTTGAAGCTGCGCTACTCCCAGACAGTTGAAGTACAAGTAGGCTAATTAGCAGTATAGCTACATTAGCGAAATACTGACCGCATGCGGTTTTTTTGTTGTTGTTGTTGGACACGATGCCATTAAGTTTGTACATCAATCCATTATTTCCCAAGATAATTTCAGGAAAAATGATGTCTTTTACTTCCTTCGTTTCATTAAATATAATCTACCTGTGCATGGCATGTGTCAAACTATTGCAAAAAAGAGAAGAATAGCCAAGATCCCATAACATATTTGACTTCAATGATGTCAAATTGGTTCTTGTGATTGATCATAATATGGCAAGTGAGATTTGTTGCAGATAGCAGGTGAGCTTGACTGCACTTATGTGATTCTTGTTTCAATGCAGATTGCTGTTTTATAAATTAGATGGTAAATGTTCAAAGTTGAGAGGCATGTGTTGTGATGTTAGAATATTATATTGCGTGATGGCTTTCCAGGCTAAATGCACTTATTATTGACACAGCTGCCATGGTATAGACCACAATCTATAAACCATACAAGTACACCAAACTAAATGACAGGAAACTATGTAAATTGTGCAGAAACCTTATC
The DNA here is from genome assembly GCA_038021265.1 of Cyprinella venusta. NCBI lineage: Eukaryota > Metazoa > Chordata > Actinopteri > Cypriniformes > Leuciscidae > Cyprinella > Cyprinella venusta. Next base: position 27,069,350 of record CM075883.1, on the reverse strand, counting down.
TTCATTTGGTTTGGTTGTTGGTCATGCTGGTTGTTTAAAGAGGTCTGCCTTCATGTGCTGCATTTATATCGTAAACTCAAGTCAATCAATATCAGAACAAAAATGCAGGGTGTTTTTTGGCTTTTGGTTGATGTAAAAGCAAAGAAAATTGTACATTTCTGATATACTTTAGTACATTTAAAAATATCTCTCTCTCTCTCATATTTTAATCACAATTTATGGTTAGGCTAAAGTTAATCCTCTGGGGTATATATATATATATATATATATATATATATATATATCCGATGTATTACATCATCATGCAAGTCAAATTATTCAAATCAGGTATTTTTTAGATTTTTTGGGAGGTTATCATACAATGTGCTGGATACATTTTTAAAATGCTTTTTGTGTAGTTCATTATTTTATGAAATGAGGTTTACTTCATGGCTTAAATAAATTGCATGTTACTCAGAAACTGACATTTTTGGCTTGTCAAAAATGTTACATTCAGCTGTCACAATTAGTTGACATGAAAATCAAGTTTTACCAGGAATGGAGTAGTTTAAATGTAGTTTAAAAGTTGTTTTATTGTCTCCTAACAAAAAATCCCATGAAAATGCAGATCCAGGTTTAAATAACCAAAACCATTAATCACCCCTTAACAGATTTCGACTCATATAAATTGTGTATGCTGAGCGTGTGTGAGTTTCACTGTTCTAAGAGACTGCAAATACATAAAGCAAATGTAATGTCAACATTTTGAAGTTAGGGAAAATATTTTATTTCGTTAAAAATAATTTTCACAAGAAACCCATTTTTATAAATGCCTTATTGAGAAAACAAAATATACCCTATATCCAAATTTCCTCTAGAAAATCCCCCACAAAATAACTATATTGTGACCTCGCTATTGTGAAAAAAGCATTTGGTCATATCACCCACCTAAACTCTATAAGAATTGCCTCTAGCAAAATGACAGTTTTCCAACTCTTTTGAGATAGAGGAAAGGCTGCACAAACCCTGACATGATCCCAATGCATGCGGCCCCAGACCAGGATAAAACAAACGTCTTTGAATCTATAATGTAATAAAGCACAAGAGAGATAATCATAGGACCGTACATGAGCACGGCAGACGCCAACACGATCCGAATGATGCGAAAAGCCTTGAGTTTGTCTTGATTTCCTCCATCTTTCTTCTTGAAGTCGTCACTAGGTCCAGGATGCTTCAGAGCCTTCAGGACCATCAAGCAGCTGAACACTTTGATACTGAAAAAAACGAGAAGCTCTGGCAAGAGTAAGCTATGAAGTTCAATGATTTGCCCTAAAATGATTAATGTTGAGCTAAAGATCAGAATCCATCCAAAGACAGATACGGCAATCCTGTATTTCATGGGTTTGAGCTTCAGGAAGGTCAAAGGATGGAGAACGCCTATGTAACGCTCCAAACAGGTACAGCTCTGAAACAGAGGACGACCGACCAACAGCACCAGTGCAGGAAGGTATAAGCCAAACTTACAATCAGTACAATTAAAGAAATACTGCTTAACGACAAAAACATAGGAAGAAGAGTAGAAGACCTCAACAAGTGCTGCATTGAAGACGAAGATTTCAGTGGACTGTCCTTTAATCATCTCCTTCACGCTCAGCCATAATATGAAACAGTTCGCTGGAAGACCAAGAACCAGGTTGATTCCGAGAGAAGCGGCGACAAAATAGGAGGCTATAGCGTAGCACGAGCTGAAGTTTGCTGAGAAAATCCATTGTTGGCATGTTGAAGCGTTAGTTGCATCCAGCGTCACCATTTTTCCTTTTCCTTTTAATCTATAAGCAAAGGAAAAAGAGAGATAAACAGTTGTAGAAAACAATAACGGTAACTTTTTTAAAATTAAGAGCAAAGATTATTTCCTCACAAGGAGATCTTGATACGGTTAATGTTAGTTGTACTAAAAGGTGGGACTGAATGTGATTTGTTTTTTAAATGCAGAAGAACTGCATTACAGTGACTCTTTGGAGATTTTGAGAGTTTTTGAGCAGTTTTGCATTGATGCAACATTCAAATTCTGTTTTTCTAACATGAGAAAATGCACACCAGGCATGCAAACGAAAGGCAGTTTTTGTACAACCACTTCTATTTGTGAAGTGTAATAATTTTGCCTGTGTTCACAGTAATTATAATATATCAACAGTATAGTTGTGACAGTGCAAAATTGTCGGAAGCAATTTTTGCTTCAAAACTGGGATTTGGTAAGTTTAAGTCATGTTTCTGAAATGTTTCCCTATCCAGAAGCCGTATCACCCTGTAGCCCAAGACTGGTTGCCCTCTGAAGCTGAGCAGGACTGAGCCTGGTTAGTACCTGGATGGGAGATGGGAGAGAAAACCAGGTTGCTGCTGGAAGAGGTGTTAGTGAGGCCAGCAGGGGGCGCTCAACTGTGGTCTGTGTGGGTCCTAATGCCCCAGTATAGTGATGGGGACACTATACTGTCAAAGAGCACCGTCCTTCGGATGAGACGTTAAACCGAGGTCCTGACTCTCTGTGGTCACAAAAGATCTCAAGAAAGATGTCTTTCGAAAGAGTTGGGGTGTAACCCCGGCATCCAGGCCAAATTTGCCTAATGGCTTCTGTCCATCATGGCAACATGACATCATGACTTTTGCGTAAACATACACGCCACTTTCGAGTCAAGTGGCGCGTTATCTCTACGCATTTTGAGCTATCCGCGTGTATTCGCGTGCATGCTTGTATGTCTACGCCATTAACGTCCGAGTGATTCCGCGTGTCCGTACACGCCGTCAAATGTCAAAAGTCAAATGTGCAAAATGTAGATCTATATCTGGGGAGCGATCTTTTTTTTTCCTAGGATGGTTGGGGAAGACTCATAAATGCTATTGACCCCAGTGACGGGTAGGTTTATGGACGGGGTTGAGGTAAGTCATATTTATTATACAGTAATAATGTTAAGTCAACGGCGTTCATAAACACGCTAAAAAAGCAATTATGCGTCTTGATAGCACGCCAAAAATGGAAATACGAATTGGCGTGTCATACACACGCTACTTCACGAGATCAGTCTGATCATTGCCTCCTAATCATCCCCATATATACCAATTGGCTTCATCACTCTGTCTCCTCTCTACCAGTAATCTGGTGTGTGGTGGGCGTTCTGGCACAATATGGCTGTGTCGCATCATGTGGCTCTTTCTGTTGCCAGCCCAAGGCTGTGGAATACCCTTCCACCTGACCTCAGGTCTGCACCTTCATTTGATATTTTTAAATCTCGATTGAAAACACTTTTGTTTTCCATGGCTTTTCAATTTTTGAAATCTTGGCACTGCAGTTGTATTTTGTTTTATTATGTGTATGTTAGTTCTTTTCCTCGTTGCATTTTGTTAACAGTCATTGACTGTTGTCTTGTGTTCTGTTTTATTATGATTTGCTTGCTATTATCTGTAGACTGGTTTTGCAACATGACATCATGACTTTTGCGTAAACATACCCGCCACTTTCGAGTCAAGTTTGAGCTATCCGTGTGTATGTCTACGCCATTAATGTCCGAGTGATTCCGCGCGTATGTCTACGCCATTAAATGTCCGAGCGAAACGAAGCAAAATGTAGATCTATATCTGGGGAGGTATCTTTTTTTGTTCCTAGGATGGTAGGGGAACACTCATAAATGCCATTAACCCCAGTGACAGGTAGGTTTATGGACGGAGTTGAGGTAAGTCATATAATTATATATACAGTAATGTAACGTTAAGTCAACGGCGTTCATAAACACGCTGAAAAGCGATTATGCGTGTTGATAGAACGCCAAAAATGGAAATACGAATTGGCTTGTCATACACACGCTACTTCATGAGATCAGTCTGGGTTTTAAGTGTACAGTCCTTTGATCTACTTTGTAGTGGAAAGGACTCAGTAAAAAAAGCTATATTTGAGACATGAACTGTACACAAAAGCATTATCCTGCATTTATCATCAGTGTGTGAAGGGCTCAGAGACTGTTTCATGGTTTTCATCGACTGAAGCGAAAGTCGCTCGTGGCGCGAGCACGGTAGTTTACACAATGCTCATTCCCTCTTTTAGAGAACTGAGGTTACGTTAGGTAACCGATACGTTCTCTTATGAGAGGTTTTCCGGGGAACCCAGATAAGTGGGCGCAGCCAGTCTGTATAAGCATATGCACTGGTACACATATGCACTAGACCAAACGAGGAGGCGTTCTGTTAAATCGCAGAGGTTTCTTGATCTGACACTGTCCTGACGGTTCACGTAGGACTCCACTGGCTCACTGCAAAGACTATCAACACACTCTCAACAGGTAAATGATTTCTTACTTAAAATCTCTATAAATTTCACTTTCAAATTGCAACTTGTTTCCTAATGATGTTATTTTCTCTTTTAGTTTATCAGATCCAACTCTGTTCAAATGAGGATACTTCTACATTTCTCCACTAAATGACAAAGATATTGAATCGAACTCCATATTCTTAGATTTTTTTTTCAACATTTAATATATATATTATAATTATACTTTTACATGAACAAATGTAAGAGAGACACATTGTAACTGTCTATTTGTCTATTTCAGATGCGGTTATGTGACAGAATCTCATCGTCTGCAGAGAGAAACTGACACAAAATACACATACAATGATGGGCTATTGTAAGATATTTCACTTTTTTTTACATTTGTCAAAATTGAATTGCAAGATGATAGACATATATACAAATAATGTCAAGAGGGATTGATAGACACATAATTACAAAGCTATATCGGCTTGAGCTATGGCGAAAAAGGCATTTGTCAGCAGATTTATTTTTAATGGAAATAAGCTCATTAATATATAGGCTTGACTAACAGTAATGAGATTAAATACCACACAAAAATGATATTGTGATATACTGTATATCGTTATTGTGAAATAAGAATTTGGTCATATCACCTACCTATACTCTATATGGGAATTGCCTCTAGCAAAATGGCAGTTTTCCAACTCTTTTGAGATAGAGGAAAGGCTGCACAAACCCTGACATGATCCCAATGCATGCGGCCCAAGACCAAGACAAAAGAAACGTCTGTAAATCCATAATGTAATAAAGCACAAGAGAGATAATCATAGGATTGTACATGAGCACGGCAGACGCCAACACGATCCGAATGATGCGAAAAGCCTTGAGTTTGTCTTGATTCCCTCCATCTTTCTTCTTGAAGTCGTCACTAGGTCCAGGATGCTTCAGAGCCTTCAGGACCATCAAGCAGCTGAACACTTTGATACTGAAAAAAACAAGGAGCTCTGGCAAGAGTAAGCTGTGAAGTTCAATGATGCTCACTGAAACTATTAAGCTTGAGCTAAAGATCAGAATCCATCCAAAGACGGATACGGCAATCCTGTATTTCATGGGTTTGAGCTTCAGGAAGGTCACAGGATGGAGAACGCCTATGTAACGCTCCACACAAGTACAGCTCTGAAACAGAGGACGACCGACCAACAACACCAGTGTAGGGAAGTATATGCCAAACTTACAATCAGTACAATTAAAGAAATACTGCTTAACGACAAAAACATAGGAAGAGCAGAAGAAGACCTCAACAAGTGCTGCATTGAAGACGAAGATTTCAGTGGACTGTCCTTTAATCATCTCCTTCACGCTCAGCCATAGTATGAAACAGTTCGCTGGAAGACCAAGAACCAGGTTGATTCCGAGAGAAGCGGCGACAAAATAGGAGGGTATAGCGTAGCACGAGCTGGAATTCGCTGAGAAAATCGATTGTTTGCATGTTGAAGTGTTGGATGCATCCCAAGTCACCATTTTTGTGTTTTCTTTTTAATCTATAAGAAAGCAAAGTAACAGGTGGGGAGAATTTGAAAACAACATGTAAGCATTAAAAAAGTATAAAGAATTCCTCACAAGAAGCTCTTGAGATGGTGGATGTCAGTTTGACTCCAGACGATTGAAGATGGAACTGAATGGGATTTTGTTTTAAGTCCAGAAGAACTGCATTACAGTGACTTATTGGTGAGTTTGACACTTTTTTGAGCAGTTTTGCATTGATGCAATATTCAAATATTTTTTTTCTATCACGAGAAATGCACATCAGATATGCAAATGAGAGGCAATTTATTCCAACCACACTTTTATTGGTAAAGTGGGATAATTTTTTCTGTGTTCACATTAAATATAATAAATCAACAGTATAGTTGCGATGGTGCAAAATATTCAGAAACAATTTATGCACTAAAAGTGGCATTTGGGAAGTTCAAGTCTTGTTTCTGAAAATTCAAAAGTGCAAGCATTCGTATATCTGGCCCTAAACATGGCCTCTGCACGCCGGCCCGAGTTACAGAATAAGATATCACAAGCGTGAGTAAAAACAGCTCCTTTATTCATAGATGACTAGATTCTCGTAGGTCTCAATGTTTTGAAGTTTATCACTGGTAAAATCGATCATTATTTTTCTTTGTCCAGGCAGCATTGGTGTGAACTCCACTTTGGCGGTTGCAAACTCTTTAGCATTAACTGTTCCAACCCTGCAGAGAAAAAAACAAACAACTGTTACAATTATTTAATGTTATATTTTGGATTAAAAACAGTGCAGTAATACAGTACATGCAACAAAATTAGGATGGGTCTATGCGATTGCTATGATGTTCTGAATGGTTGCAACATAGACGGATAAATGGATATACAGATAGATATATAGACCATTTCAAAAGATGTAAACAACACTGGCCCAGAAGCACTTCCTGTTTCAGTTTTTGAACACTACATAAAAGCTGGGATAAAATACAACCAACAGAACATTTAAAACTGAATCAAAAAGTCAAACAAACATCTTTAAGAAGTTTTCTTTACATGTGAAATAAAGAAAACAGTTACAAACTGAAACAGGAAGTGCTTCTGGACCAGTGTTGTTTACATCTTTTGAAATGGTCTATAGATGTAGGACAATTTAATTGCAGCTTACTTTCCTTGTTGGTCATGCATACCGGTAGTTGTAGTTTAACTATTTAGTAGCTTCTACAGTTTCAAGGTAAGTTTCCCAACAGTGTATTCCTAGTACAGTATATATATATATATATATGTGTATTTGTTGTACTTATGCATTACCATTGAATAAATGATGCATTGACCAAACTGGTCAAGTGATGAGTTAAACTGATACCAGGTATGTCTCCTGGCAGAGCGAGGGAATGTAGTTTCACACCCCGGTCCTAAGTGATCAGATGACTTACTCATGAGTGATGGGTTTCCCGTCGGTCAGGTTGGCACTATGTATAGTGAACACACAGTTCTCCAGAGGCTCCGGCAGTGGATTCTGCAATGCTAAATCTGCCACCAGGATCTGGCCCACTTTCGGCACGCCCAGAATCTGCGGGGGAACAAATCACAACTTTTTAAATCTGTGAGTCATGCATACGTTATTCAAAAGAAATATGTACTGGCTGTCAATTCAGTGGGCAGTCCAGCCCTATTTAGGCAAATTAATTTAAATGAGCTTAATCTAATTAGCCCCTGAATGTCCAAATTGTTAAGCAAAGTCCAAGAACTAAGTCACTTCGCACTGCTTTTTCATAAAAGATTAAGGGTTTTTGTTTTAACCGAGACATTACCATTATTTTGTAGTTGTTTAATTAACCTAGAAAAAGTTGTTAGGTGGACATTTCTATTTAGATTTGGGGATGTTTGATCACAAGTCCATAAATGCAATTAATAGATAAAAAAGATTGGATGAAAACAGGCTGTGCCATGTTTGGTGGATCTTGCTCAACTCCACGAGTTGAATACTGTACGTCATTTTTGGTGTTCATTTGGGATTTGCTAATGTTGTAAAGCCCATATACTGTAAATGTAAATTGGTAAGATCAGTATAATGAAACCAGAAGATTAGATTTACGTTGAGGATTATTTCAGGGCTGTCCAGCAGGATGGTCTTCTTTGCTCTGTAGAAATCCCGTGTCTCTGCGTCGATGAGTAAAGCCATCAGTTTGATCATCCGGTCTTGAGTAATGGCTTTACTGTAATCCGCGTACTCCAGTCGAAGAGTTACCTTTCCCCCTGAAACATTAAATGGGTTTTTTGAATACTTATGAATATACAAGGTACAAGTTACAACTTATAGCGCTTTTCCATTAGCAGTACCAGCTCGACTTGACTCGCTTTTCGCTCCATTTTCCATTGCCGAAAGTACCGCCACAAATAGCACCCGGTCGTTTTAGCGACGCCTTTCTTTCCTCGTTGCCCTATCAAGCTCTCGCTGGATCCTCTCTTCGGCAACCAAACAAAGGAAAGTCTGCACCTCCTCGTTTGACCACGGCGTATTCTTCCGAGTTGCCATAATAATAGTAGTTAAGCCACGTTTCCACCGCAGGAACTTTCCCCAGGAACTAGGAACTTTGGGGTGGTACTCGCTGTGTTTACACCGCAGGAACCAGGGTCTAAATGAAGTTCCGGGTAAAAATTTACCCCCCAGAAAGTACCTGCTGGCGAGGTGGTACTTTTTCAGAGTTCAGGAACTTTCGGGGTGGGACTTGTGCACTGAACATTCTGATTGGTTCTTACCGCGCTATTCTTTCTGCCCGATGGCGCGCGTTCGTCCCATTCATCTCACGGTCAATGTCCGCTGATAACAAACCTCTACTTTTATATCTAGCATTACGAGCTTTCTGAATACGCTTTGGGTGCTCGTCTCTTTTCTGCCGTTTTGTTAATTACCTCGTTAGTAAACCAATCGCACACAAAAAAGCAGAAAAGCTTGAATCTCCTCCATACAAAACTCAAAACAAACGCACAGGCTAGAAGAGCAGTCGCACGCAGTTTAACGTCATCTTCCCGCCCCGGACCGGTCCTTTAGTAGGCTACGCGGTGTAAACGCAGTAAGCAAGCGGTCTGGGGAAAAAAAAGTTCCTGTGAAAAAAGTTCCTGGGACAAATAGTTCCTGGTAATTGCGGTGGAAACGCGGCTTTAGTTTAGTAACTATCTTAGGCCAAACTATTTAAAAATAGCGGGGTTATTCTGGATACTCCATCTGGCACGTGCAATGATGAGGCAGTGAATGGTGACGATCCTCTCTTACCAATCAGCAGTCGGCATCTTTTTCACGTCACATTTTAGTATCGCCTCAGGAGGTGGTACAAAAAAAGTACCCGAAAGCAGGAACAGGTACAACTTTTACGCCGTGGAAAACCAAATAAAGGCGAGCCAAGCCAAATCGAGTCAGGTCGAGCTGGTACTGTGTAGTGGAAAAGCGCCATTAACGAACCCGTCTCACCCTCGGTAGAAGCTAAATTCATCTCTGTAAACTCGCCCAGTCCACAGGTTTCTCCAAGTTTGCCGTTGTAGGACACCGCCTGAGCGTAAAACATGACCCGACAGCACTTTGTGACCATGGTGTTGTTTTTGAGCTCTGCGTAAACGTCAAAGTCAGAGCCGATCTGCATATCCGGGGTCACTCTGATCTTGATGTGTAAACCCGGTTCCTCTCCGGCCTGTGCCAGTCTGTTGTGATGCTTCGCCTTCTCATAAACCTTTCTCTCCTCTTCAGAACCTGAACAGAACACAGTCTTGATCATGACGAGGGCCAGGGAAATTTGTTAATGAACACAATTACCACTTTTCCACCAAAAAAAGAACTAGTTCGTAACTGGTGCTGGTTCAAAGTTGGTTCAGAGTTAGTTCAACTTGCGAACCGCTTCAGAACTATTTTGTTTTTCCACTGACTAGAGCGCCCAGGGAACGACGTCGTTATGTCACCGTGTACGTCGCCATACGTTTTAGCTAGAAACGCTTGCAAGTAACATTACTTTGGGATTATCTCTACCTCGTGTACCAAGAAGAGTTTAAAAACAATTGAAATATGTAAGTCTTTTAATCTTCTCGTTTGATATGTAATCATTTCTGATAAGTTATGTACCCCTGTCTTGTCTTTTTTCTTTCCATTTAAATGTTCTATATTGTGACTTTTCTTTTTTGCGTATAATGTCTTCAATAAAAAAATACAAAAATAGAAACGCTTGCGCCAACTTCAAGCATAACAATTACAAAGGCATACTCCATCGTGTTTCTGCAAATGTTTATCCTGGATTTGCGATCCTTTATTATGGTCAAAAAAAATGTTTAGAACACATCTAAACCCGCTCCCTAGCCTCGACGTAAGCATGGCATGGTAAAAGAACGGTTCTAGTCCAGCAAAGAGTTGGTGCCGCTTTGGAATCAGTTCTCCTGGCCGAGAACCGGTTCTTTGGCTGTCGAAACACAAAGAACTGGTTCGCGCGCAGGCACCGGCTCTGAACCGGCTCTCAAAATGCTTTGGTGGAAAAGGGGCTAATGAACAATTTTGGTTACAAAAAGTTTTTTTTGTTGAAAATTAACGATGGTTTCGCTAGATAAGACCCTATTCCTCAGCTGGGAACACGCACAGCCCTTTGAAGCTCTTCAAAAAGCCTTTGAAACTGCATTGATTTGGACTCGCTTGAAGTCCATTATGTGGAGAAAATGTTTTCCTCAAAAAACTTCTTTTTCCACTGAAGAAGGAAAGATGAGCAAAGGCATTGGGGTGAGTAAATGATCAGGACATTTTCATTTTGAGGTGAACTAATCCTTTAACAATGAAAGAACTGAATGTTGCCTTACCCTCTGGATACTTGTAGTTGTGTGTAATGTCCTCTCTCTCATCTCTGCCCACTGCTTTAGTGCTGATGGATTTCCCAACCTCCACAGTTGATCCTCCCATCTTAAAGACTCTCCCATCTCTCAGTTTGATGTACTCCACCACGTCTGCATTTACCTCGGCGTACAAGAACGGGATGTCGTAAGGGAAAGTGAGCTCGCCCTCTTTGATTGCTCTGACGGAGGCCGGACCACAACAGAAGACGCCTGAGGACAACAGAATTGAAGTTGTCATTGACAATGAATTTTCCTTTCAAGCAGTCATTGATTATTGGCTCACCATCACTCATACGCTGGGGTGTTGGGTCGCTCGCTTGCCAACCTTCATACCCAAGTGCCAGGTCTGAACGTGTCATCCAGTTCTCCACCCAAACGTGGAAGTTCCTGAGAAAGGACAAGGTACCTTTTTCATATTTGCTTTAGACTCTTTAAAATAAAGGTCCCAAAATGGGGGTTTCCATTATATTTTGGTTCCCCAAAAGTACATTTCAGTGAACAGTTCTTGAAAAAACACTTTAATAATCTGATGAACCATTTTCCATTACCTTTTGTGCAATGGAAAGTTCCCATGAATGTTAAAGGTTCTACATGGAACCATACCAATAAAGAACCTTTATTTTTTTAAAGGGATACTCCACTTTTTTGGAAATAGGGTTATTTTACCACTCCCCCAGAGTGAAACAGTTGGTTTTAACCATTTTTGAATGTATTCAGCTGATTTTTTTTTTATATTTAGAAGAATATCAGTAACCAGACAGTTTCTGGTCTCATTGACTTCCATAGTACATTTTTTTCCTACTATGGAAGTCAATGAGACCAGAAACTGTCTGGTTACTGATATTCTTCTAAATATCAGAAAATCGGCTGAATGGAAAACGGTAAAACTCAACTGTTTAACTCTGGGGGAGTAGTAAAATAACCCTATTTCCAAAAAAAGTGGAGTATCCCTTTAAAAAAATAAAGGTTCTTTATTGGTATGGTTTCATGGAGAACCTTTGACATTTAAGAGTGATGCTCCAGTTTTAATATCTAAAGAACCTTTTGTGGAATGGAAAGGGTCTATGGATGTTAAATGGAACAATATATTGCAATTTTAAGAGTGTGCGACTTACTGTAACTTTATCTGAATTAATATTGACTTCACCATACATACCATATGGAGTCTTCAGCAATGTTCTCGTCATTTTCGTTGTAGAAACGCTCCATTATTAAGTCGCCATTGCTGTCACGTGCTGATCCAAAGTTAGTGACGACTCTGCATGGGATTCCCAGAGCTCTGGACACTGGGACACAAATAAAGCATAAAACGGGGATCATAACTCATAGTTATCCAACATGACATCATGACTTTTGCGTAAACATACACGCCACTTTCGAGTCAAGTTGCGTGTTATCTCTACGCATTTTGAGCTATCCGCGTGTATGCGTGTATGTCTACGCCATTAATGTCCGCGTGTATGTCTACGCCATTAAATGTCCGAGCGAAACGAAGCAAAATGTAGATCTATATCTGGGGAGGTATCTTTTTTTGTTTCTAGGATGGTAGGGGAACACTCATAAATGCCATTAACCCCAGTGACGGGTAGGTTTAGGGACGGGGTTGAGGTAAGTCATATATTTATATATACAGTAATAACGTTAAGTCAAACAACGCTAAAAAGCGATTATGAGTGTTGATAGCACGCCAAAAATGGAAATACGAATTGACGTGTCATACACACGCTACTTCATGAGATCAGTCTGTAATTATCCTACTAACAGGTAGGATAATAATTGGGACAGGCATAGACCTTTAAAAAGTACACTTGATAACTGAAAAATTGAGTTTCTGAACCAGGGTTATCAAAACATTTAAATATATATAACATTTATGAATCTAGAAATGCCCCCAACCATGATTATAATTTTTTCTTGTGTTATATTCATAACCACGCCATAGCTGCCAAATCTCACTCATTGGCCGTGAGACACACTCATTTGATTGGTCTCACACCCACATGGCCACACCCACGTTTTCTCGCGCTGAAGTCTCAACCCGATTGGCAAATGGCATTTGATGACCCCCCCCCCCCCCCATTGGAGGATGTCACCACCCCAAATCCTCTTAACTCTCACTCCAAGCTATGCCACGCTTACATATAAAATTAACACAAACAAACCTTTTCCATACCGTTGAAAAAAACAGTACAATGACGCATCTGCTTGCTAATTGGTTAAATGATTGTTAATAGCCTTGTGATAATTTTCGTAGAAGTTAATGAATCACCTGTGCAGGCAACAGCTGAGAACACCCAGCACTGTCCGTAACGCACCGCTTCGCATCCGTTGTTACTCCACTGCCGGAGGATGGAGCAGCTGTCCTTCCAGACGGTGGGCTTTACCCCGTCCTCATAGTCACCTGACCACCTTCCCTCCAGAACCCCTTTATCTCCTTGACTGTTGATCTGAACAATACGAGACAACACATGGCAGGGAGGTTTGCGCTTGAAAGCACCTTAAACGTTTTCTTCAATGCTTGCAAGAATACAATTATTATATACTACTAGACTACATTATGCAGGGTCCTTAAAAGTCTTAAAGTGTCTTAAATAAATTTTTCACTTTTTAAGGTCTGAAAATGTCTTAAAATCTGAAATTTACGATAAGGAGGTCTTAAATTTCACGTACGGAGCTTAAATTTTAAAGTAATGACTAAAAGTTGACAAAAATGCAATGACTTTGTCAACTAAAACTAGACTAAAACTATGAAAGACAAAATGACTAAAATGTGACTAAGACCAATAAGCATTTTCATCTGAAGACTAAAACAAAAATGGCTGCCAAAATTAACACTGTCGTATCGTGCTGAATATTTTCCTTTTTTTTGTCGTGGTAAAGTCTTAAATTTGCCTTTTAGAGGAGTTAAAAAGGTCTTAAAAGTCATTAAATTTGCGGATAAAAAATGTGCAGATACCCTGTTATGCTTTTCGTGTCTTAAAATAAGCAGAATTTGATTGTTTTGCTTAAAGGAGTAGTTCAGTAGACTTTTGCTGATAATTTACTCACCCCCATGTCATTCAAGATGTCTATGTCTTTCTTTCTTCAGTTGAAAAGAAATTAAGGTTTTTGATGTTTTTGATGAAAACATTCCAGGATTTTTCTCCATATAATGGACTTCAATGGGGTCCAAACGGTTCAAGGTACAAATGACAGTTTCAGTGCAAACTGCAAACTGTTCAAAGGGCTTTAAACGATTCCAGATGATGAATAAGGGTCTTATCAAGTGAAATGATCACTCATTTAAAAAAATAAAAAATGACAAAGTTTAATAAGCTCAAATAGTCGCCTTGTGTGATGCGCGTTCGTAACTCTCCTGTTCGAACTTGTTCATCAAAATGAGTCAATTAATTTTCCCGAGTCAATTCGTTCATTTCGCTCATTGAATGAATGAAATGACACGAAAAAAGATTCGTTCATTTTGATGAACGAGTTCGAACAGGAGAGTCACGAACGTGCATCACAGAACAGAGCAAGGCGAGCATTTGAGCTTATAAAACTTAAACTTTTTTATTTATTTTTTAAATGAGCGATCGTTTCGCTAGATAAGACCCTTATTCATCATCTGGAATCAGTTAAAAACCTTTGAACAGTTTGCACTGAAACTCTCTTTTGGACCTTGAACCGTTTGGACCCCATTGAAGTCCATTATATGGAGAAAATCCTGGAATGTTTTCATCAAAAACCTTCATTTCTTTTCAGCTGAAGAAAGAAAGACATGGAAATCTTGGATGACATGGGGGTGAGTAAATTATCAGCAAAAGTTTTTTTTTTTTAAAGTGAACTACTCATTTAATGGAAATTTAGATTAAAAGCTAAACGTCAAGTTTTCGATTGTAACTGAATATCAGTTGAGCAGCTGATAGCACCTTTAAACTATAGTACAGTTATTAGAGTAACTTCAGTAATGTTTGAGGGCCGTTACCAACCATGGCACTGAGGACTCGAGTCACGTACACAGGGTTCCTTCTCTCAGAGCAATCCAGAGCTGCATCTCTTTTGTAATTTGGACTTTCATTCAAAATCTGCAGACAGATATCCAGTATGCCAGACTCGAACTATGGAAACAGACGCCAGACATGTCAGTGAGTTGTAAATTATTTGTGCACTAATAACATCCCAGTGCTTTATTGGCTGCTTCTGCCACTAAAAAATGATTGTATTAAAGGAAGCTGAGTTAAGGGTAGCTGGGGATGAACAGTGAAGTAGTCATTTGAGATATTGGAAAAGCAGAACCTGTCCAAAAGACCACGGTAGGGTCGTGATACGCTTGGGTAACCCACGGTAGATCAGCCCGTCCTGAGAGAGGACGTATTCCTCCCTCTCTGCTTCACTCGCCAGATAGACGGAGTCCTCTGAAACGGCCGACACAGATTGAGAATATTCATTTGAACTTGTTTATTGTCAGATTTTATCCAAAGTTTTACAAATCAAGACTAAAAACGCATCTTTTTAAAATGGCCTTTACTACCTAGTAGTGTGGTGGCACATTTATATCGATTTTATTTTATTTTTTTCTCTTACTTTTCTCCCATTTTTTATTGTATTTCTGTTATTGGTTGTTTATTCTGTTGTAAAGCACTTTGGTTCACCTATCGGTTGATGTAAGGGGCTATATAAATAAAGTACATTTACATTTACAAAGTGGCTAAAAACTAATTGAAAATGTGAGCGCAAGCAACGACATTACAATTCGACTTAAATTAGGAAACATTAGGCAAATCCAAATTATTTCATTTTTAAGGAAGATGAGTAAAAAAATCAAGTAATACTTTCCATCACGTAAGTTTTATTTATTTATTTATTTATTTATTTGTTTTTTACAAAATAAAAATTAAGATTTTTATATATATTTTAGGGGTGTGCAAAAATTAATCGCATCCAAAATAAAAGCCTGTGTTTACATAATATATTTGTGTGTGCTATATATATAATTTTTTTATATATATATAAATACACACACATGCATATATAAATAACGAAAATGTGTTATTCATATATAAAATATTTATATAATATAGATTTTGTATATATTTTTGTTTTGTTGTAGATTATATATATATATATATATATATATATACAGAATTTAAGCGCAAATAATTCTTAAATATATACATGCATGCATATGTATTTATATATACAAAATAATTCTACACAGCACACACAAATATATATTATGTAAACACAGACTTTTATTTTGGATGCGATTAATCGCAATTCACTTTTGCACAGCCCTAATATATTTATTCGCTTTAATGCATGTATAAAAATAAAAGCGGTCAAATGTCACAAGTAATTTACCTTATAATCAGGATTAGCCATAAAATAATGTATTCAGGATCATTCATAAATGTGAAAATAGGCTGAGGATTGATCAAATAGCTGTAATCTGGCCCACAGGAAGAAAGGAATCATGTCTTTATAGCAGTTTTCTGCTGATTGATGGAAAATAAGATCTCTCCGCCTCACCAAAAATCCTGTTTTAACCCTTGCTTTGTGCTAATACCATTGAAGATATGCACTGTTTAGACGAAACAAACAAACAAAAAAATGATTTATGCACAAAGCCAAAGATTAATAATTTTCATTGTGTACCCCTGCTTATTTACTGTATGTGCTCATCATCAGTATTGATCACTCATGATAAAACAGCTTACTTTTGCACCAGGGGTTAAAGAGCACGACAAAATCTCCCAGGCCAACTCCTTCTCCCTGATCCAGGATCAGCTTGTAGACTCCAATAGGGGCGTTTGGGTGTGAGCAGACGGTCAGAGAGACTGTGCTGTCGGACGCTGTCTCTGCGGTGGCACTCCAGCATGATCTGGAGGAGAACTGACTGAGGCTGAATATGACTTTAGTTTGTGCTTCCACTGAGGGTTTCGGACCTGAAATCAAACAGAAAGACGTGAGTGAATAAACACAAGCACTTTTAAACTTTACATGCATGTTTTGAAGCCTTTACCTCGTGTTTCTAATTATAGCGTATGATCTGATGACTGTGTGCATGTGCAGCATAACTGTCATGCCTTTCAGCACTGTAATACAGGAGTTAACTTTACTGTCATGGGACGCCCCGTAATAAAACCAGCCCTGATTTATTGTAAGTGTTTTAAGAAAATCATTTGCACCGAAAGTGAAACAAGCCATGACGTTCCTGGTTTAATTGTGAATGATTTATTAGTGCATAGGGAAAAAATAATCAAATAGTTATTTGCTTTTTCAGCCGATGTCTCCAAGCTAGACCTCAGTGATGGATGCTTATTATGATGATCAATCTAGAAGTGTTTTTTTAATACTAATATCTACTTTTTTTACACTTAACTGTGCATTCACACTGACAGCATTTTAATTGTATTTGGTCACCTGTTGCTAGTAGGTGTTAGACAGTGGTGGAATGTAACGAAGTACAAATACTTTGTTACTTTACTTAAGTACATTTTTCATGTATCTTTACTTTACTTAAGTAGAATAAATAGTGCATACTTTTACTTCGTTACATTTTGCAGCAATTATTATACTTTCTCCTACACTACATTTCTACAACTTCTGTTACATTTTCATTACATTTTCTGATCAGTTTTTCCCCTGCCAAAACGTAATCTGACCGTCCGTCCGTTGCACGTTTGTCTCACCAGTGACGTTTGGTTGCCATAGATACATCAACTAAATGCGTCTCGCACGCAGTGTGTTTATCGTGCAATTTATACGCAAAAACTAGTTTTCACATGCATAGTAAACGGACCGTGTGTAATATACGTTTGGTTAGGATTATGGAAAGCCAAGAAGTTCAGAATTACACCATAAATTAATCGCGTTTACTGCCATGGTTATTAACATAGGCTATAGTAAGGATGATGTGTATGTTGCCTAATTTCAAGCTTGTTTCAGAAATGGTGACAGTATTTTTTTCCATCATTATTGAACATCATTATAGGAGTGTTAGGTTGAATGAGTTAGAATTAAATGTTGTATTAATCATTTGAAAATAGACATTAAGAAAATAAATTATGCAAGTACTTTTACTTTTAATACTTAAAGTACATTTAAAATTTTTACTTAAGTATGGTTGTCATTGAGTTACTTCTACCTTTACTTAAGTAAATATTTATCTGGTTATTTGTACATTTACTTAAGTACTGAGTTTCAGTACTTCCTCCAGGAAATACAGTTTGCACGTAGATGTCATTTTTTTCTATTGATAGCCATTCAAATATATGTGAATTTTGAAAATGATAATTATATAAATGTCATTTAAATACAAATAGATATATTTAATGTATTTTAATTTGATTAATTATATTTTAGTAGATGTAAATGTCATGTGTATAATATATATATATATATATATATATATTGTGTGTGTGTGTGTGTGTTTATTTAATTACAGCTTCTGCCAGTTAAACTCTGACCCTTGTCAACTACAGTTTCCAGGCTTCACTTTCTGCTCTGCCATTGGTTGCTGCTGCACTCATTTGCCTAAAATTTAAAGTCTGCTCAACTTTGTTGCATTGGCAGTGGTTGCTTTCACATATCTCCAATGCATGATGCTAGGTTGCTGTGGTGCCTAATGGTTCAGATATGTAGTTGTATGTTTGTTGTAAACTCTGAATAGGATGGAAGTGATCGAGGAACCTGTTTGGGCGATGAAATTGATATCGGCCCCATTTTGAAAGTGAGTTCCCGGTCTCAGGTGTAGAGTGATGGTGAACGGCTGTCCTCTCCTCACGATCAGTCTGTCCGCACCGTTCAGAAGCGTGTGGTGGTCCGTGTTGTTCACCTCACACGCCAGATCAATGCGTTCAATCTGCACGACTGTGAAGGGAAGAAATAGAAAACATGCTGTCATTGAATATTTTAAAAAATGCCTTTGTGCAAATATTTCTAACATTCATTAGGGTTTGTCACGAAGCACATGCACAACATGCTGCCATTTGAGCATTTCTATTTTTAGCACATGACCCATTGATTCTTGACTAGCATTTGAGGAATCAGAATAAATGTGTCTGCATGCTTTGCGATGGACAGGAAGAACAGCACAGATAGAAACTGATGCTAAAGTATCGTCACGCGTTAGCACTTTAACAAGAGTATATTTTAAATATATAAACACCTCAGTCACGAGTAAACGCACAAGGTCACCAATACTGGTTGTTGTGGAAGAAAGGTATAGAGGATTAAGTATATTTCAACCTGAGACAAACATTTTTAAGGTATTGCAGTGCAATTATCTGTTCGATTGACAAGTGAATTGAATAAATCTTCAGAAAACAGCTGTGGATGATCTTTACATTGCAAACACAAACTAACCATGCTTTCGCAGTCCCCATTAAGACACATTTTGCAAATGATTTCTCACACTGTAAAAAAATATTGTTGGTTTAACTATAAAAAAAGTAACCTGGTTGCCTTAATTTTAAGTTGATTCAAATGGAAAAAGTGAGTTAATACAATGAAGGAGATTGATTTAATCTTCAAAAACTCAAAATAATATGTTATCGGAACTAAATAAATTATTTAAGTTGATTTGACAAAAGAGAAATTTTTGTGATACCAAATCTTGAAAATATTTTTTTTACAGTGTTTTCCCAATAAGTATCCAAATGTGACCCTGGACTACAAAACCAGTCACATGGGTCAATTTTTAAAAAAAAAAAAAAGGTTTATACATCATCTGAAAGCTGAATAGGTACGCTTTCCATTTATTTACGATTTGTATTTGTTATGATAGGATAACATTTGGCTGAGATGCAACTATTTGAAAATCTGGGATCTGAGGATGCAAAAAAACAACTAAACATTTAGAAAATCTCCTTTAAAATCGTACATTTGTGTTCCCGATTGTGCTGCATTAACTCACAAAAATAAATGTTTTATATATTAACGGTAGGATGTCTTCATGGAGCATGATCTTTACTTAATATCCTATGATTTTTGGCATGAAAGAAAAATAATTATTGGCTATTGCCACAAATATACCCGAGCGGCTTGTGACTGGTTTTGTGGTCCAGGGTCACAAATGTACCACAAAAGCGTGCTGTATTTGCTTCAAATGCTGCCATTTAGTTGATCCTACCTTTGTCCATGGTCCCGGCGGTAATGCTTGGCCTGCGCGCGGCGTGTGAGTCCGTGTTGGGTGACTTCAGCTGGTGTTGGGGTCACTGGAGAGATATTTTGGGCGGTGAGTCCTAATGTTACGGTGGTGTCCGAGGACGTAGACATTGAACCCCTGCTCTTATTTATGACGGTTCGTGTCTTCTACAAAAGACTGATGGTATTAAATCACATTACAGCATGTCATGTTACGAGTCTATTTCTGACGAACAGTCTCTGTGGGGTCATAGAGAAACATTAATTATGATCTGTCTATGTTCGCTCTTGTACATGTCTGCTTTCTACTTTAAAGCTTTAAATCAGAGAGTCACTTTCATTCATTTTAAGATGTGGTCTGTTTTAGATCTGACAAGTTTCCCTCAAGGTGTGTTGTGTCCGTGTTACAGTTAGTGTACTAAAGATCACATATTATGCCCTTTACAAAGTCTTAAAGTTGATTTTGGTTTCTACTAGAACAGGTTTTCATGCTTGAATGTTGATTTCCCCCATATTTTCCACTATTGCGGCTCCTCTCTTCCCAGTCTGTCAGTATCGCTCTGTTTAGTTCCTGTCTCAATGAAGCCCCTCCTTCTGAAAAGCACACTGTGCTCTGATTGGTCGACTGGAGCAGTGTGTTGTGATTGGTCAAGCGCTTTGAGTGTTTGGTAAATGTCCCGCCCTTTTCATAACCGCCTGTTTCAACACACTACTGACTCACTCGACCAGGCCCCACCCCTTTATTCTGCGTATTATTTAAATGAGGAATATTGTGACGTGTTCGTTCCGGAAGAAACTCAAGACTACAATGGAGGCGTTTCAGGAGTTCAGAAACACTGACACTGATATAGAGAATAACTTTGTATTACTTTTTTTAAGCTCAAACTGCAAGAAAGATGAAAAAAATAATGTATAATCATAAAATGACCTCTTTAAGTCACTTTTTGAATAAACATTTTAAACAAAAGACTACTTACACATGCAATAGTGATTATTATAGTTAATGTAAAACATTTAGAAGTCACTCCTCTTGCTAGTGCTGTCGAAGGCACATTTGGATCAGATCTGCATTAGGTTGATTAGTTCATATTCTTTGTAATTTAGAATGTAGAATGTCTTTCAATTCTTTTCATTATGTAAGAGGCTGTTGGATAAGTGGATGTTTACTATAACTTTATTTACATATTAATTTATTCATTCACTAGACTGTGTTCAAAGCAATCAGTTTAGTGTTTAGTACTGGAAATAACATTGGATTGTACGTCTACTGTCTGTTTGTTTATATGACTGTCTATCGAAAGCAAAACCGAAAACAGAAAATTATAATGACCTTCTTTTATTTATTATAAATCTTTTAAATAATAAAACACAGTTTTCTCTCTCCAGCAGTGAGGTACTGATATCCTGCATATTACAGTACACAACATGAACATAAAACCCTTAGACAATCCAAATTAATTTTCAAAACAAATTTTCAAGCGTTATTGTTTCCATTATGTTTGTATTTTCAAAATTCCCCAAATCCCACAAACTTCACAGGAGTTTGAGCTGGTTAAATGTACAAAGCACAGCAATTCAGTGGCATAACTGGACGTTTAATCATGACACATAGAGTATTTGGCTGTAGATTCATATTCTGGTTAATGTAATATTAAACATTGCATTTTCTTGTGCATTATGATTTTTATTTACAGTTCATCAAGAAATTGTGTCGTGCTAAATAATGTCCAAGCCTAAACAGAATGTTTCTGTTCTTTTTCCAGAAATGCAATAGGAAATTGTCCATGTGGTTCCTCATATGTGCCTTTTCTGATGATGATGATAATGATGATGATGAAGTAAACAACTGGTCCTCCAAAAAGGTCTGGTCACTCTCATCTTGCTTTTTCTTCTTTCTTACTGCAATTCTTTCAAAATATGAACTGATATCTCTGGTCTGTTCTGCATCAGGTGTTTCCAAAATGTAACATTTGACTTGTAGACTTCACTGGTTAGAGCGTCACATGACCTGATCTGGCATCAGTGAACTACAAGATACAAGCAGACAATTTGCATCATTAGTACACTCTTAGAAGAAAAGGTTCTATATAGAACCTTAAAAGGTTCTATCAGGGCTACGTATTTGGAACGCCTAAAAGGTTCTATACACTCTTAAAAAAAGAGTTCCTCTGGGTTCTATATAGAACCCTGGGGTTCCATACTTGACTTACCAAAAAAAAAAGGTTCTATATAGAACCATTTTGGAGTTCCATATATGAAGCGGGGGATGGAACCATTTCTGGTTCTAAATAGAACCATTTCTTCTATGAGTGATATCATTTAGAAATTGCATGAATTTGATAATATCTTAATTTCTACATTTCTATGTAGTCACATTAACCGATTAGAGCTGTGTGATAATATAGTTTACATTTTGCGATGATAGAAGATTTGAGATTTGAAATATATTGTCTCTGTATTAAAACTTACCTCTATATCACAGCTAAACTTCTGTTGATGCTTTGGATCGAATCGGCTCTTGAAACTGACACTGAGGGAATCACAGAATAACATCATTAACATAAAATATGAACTTATTTTCCTCTTGAAACATCAATGTTAAACTCTCCAAACCCTAGTTTTTGTTGTGTACGATCTAATCAACACCCTAATCAAATAACACCCTACAAAGGCAGCAAATGAGCACTCACAATTGATTTTAAAATTTACATTTATGCATTTGGTAACACTTTTATCCAAAGGTACTTGCATTGCATTAAAGGTACGCATTTTTATTGCTTCATGCATTCTCTGGGAATCGAACCCTTGACTTTGGTGTTGCAAGCAATATGGTGTACTGTTTTGGCCATAGGAAAGTTATATGTTAAAATATGCAAATGAGGCATTATATAATTAAATATACTCTATTTTGTATACAATTCCAGAACTTTTTAATTAGTAATATAAAAGTAATTTATATAAGAGTCAGAGGGGATTTTGGATGAATCAGAAAATACAACCAGGAAAACAACAACGTTTTTAGAAATAATGTATAAAATTAGACGAATGATATATGAACAAACCCCTCAGTAATAACCTTCAACATGTAGATGAGAATAAACTGTACACATAAACTTTGTATACAAGTGTTAACACCGTTAACTGCTACTGAAATCTACAGATGCAAATAGATTACATACATTAGAAAATACATTTTCAATTTTATTTGGGATATTTTCTTTCCATTTGTCTGAAATACATGTTCACAATGCATAAAAAAATATATATTTCTATGTTTTTTAGAGTTTTCTAGGACAGGCCAAGAGGACCTTTTCTAGGACAGGTTTGGAAAAGAGGTAATTTGCATTACTGTCTCCACCTTGAGAGGGCCATGAGTATCTGTTAGTGGACTGATCTTCTTTCTGGACAGGGTTGGTGAGCCGTAGTGAAGAGCACGAGCAGGAGACGACTGAGGAGCTGAAGGTCTGAAGTGAACCAATGACGACACAGACGCTCTTCTTCCAGTGGGGCAACTATGATCCGCACAGCTAAATACACCTGCGTTCTCCACAGAGGAGTCTATGAAGAGAGAGATTTTCATATTATTAAGCCTTTTCCCTTAAAGGGATACTCCATTTTTTTTGGAAATAGGCTCATTTTACAACTCCCCCAGAGTGAAACAGTTGAGTGTCACCGTTTTCGAGTTCATTCAGCCGATTTTCTGATATTTAGAAGAATATCAGTAACCAGACAGCTTCCGGTCTCATTGACTTCCATAGTATATTTTTTTTCCTACTATGGAAGTCAATGAGACCAGAAACTGTCTGGTTACTGATATTCTTCTAAATTTTAGAAAATCGGCTGAATGGATTCGAAAACGGTAAAACACAATGGTTTATCTCTGGGGAAGTGGTAAAATGAGCCTATTTCCAAAACAAGTGGAGTATCCCTTTAATACACAGACACTATAAGTACTAGTACATGTTTTTGCTCTGATACCGTATTTTCCTCTGAAAACGCTTGGGGACATGGAGCCCCGCCCAGACGAGGACGATGAGTGGCTGCCGGCGGTTGACGTGCTGCTGCCAGAGCCAATCGAATCAGGCCGTGGCAGAGACACGCCCCTTTGAAGGCTGGACACCAAGGGATTGGGCGTTTTCAGGATTCCTACGACTTCTGTCAGGTCACAGAAAGTTCAGGTAATCAGTGAATAGGTGTTTTACTTTATTAAGTCAAATAAATGCAGATTCAATCGTCAGCTCGTGATTGGCTGATCAATACCTCTTCCTGTAACGTCATCACCGTTCACGGCGTGATTGTTAACGGCTGCATTTCTGGGATGAAAGTTTATAAAAGGTTTCCAACTCATTCCCATGAACAACCTCTCTTGTCGTCTCTGCTCTGAAACACAAACGTCAACAAGTTCTGTGGATCTACATGGACATGCAAGCGCAGACAACTTGTACAGTAACCTCTTAGTAAACGTTTAAAGTGGCTAGACTTGGTCTCTAAATGACTCATTTACATTATTTACCATATGTTGTATTGTGCTGTGCTCTGACCTCTGCTCTTCAGCGCTTGTTCCCACAGGATGTGCTCCAGGTCTCTGGTCCAGGCCTCCTTGATGTCCTGTGTCTCGGCCTGTAGGATGTAGGTGTCCTGAGACCGTCTCCTCCTGAACCAGATCTCGAAACTCCGGCCACTCAGACCGCAGGAGTGGGTCATCCCAATCTCACAGGTCTACAGAAAAACGGTTTAATTTGTAATCATACGAGACATGGATCAAATCGTGCAAATGAAACAAACACTGGTTGTATTTACTAATACCTTTATTTGAAATTAGATAATGAGTGTTAACTCTTGGCATGTTTTCTGAGTGGATTTGATTTCCAGGAAATACACATTAGTAAATACAGTAAAATAATAATATTGTCAAATACTACAATTTGAAATAACTGAACTCTGTTTTAATGATTTCTGCTGCTCGGGAATTTTTCTTTATTAACATCAATGTTGAAAACCGTTTTAATTGCTTAAATTTAAACTGCTTTCACATTTTTATTGAGGATTCATTTATGACTTGAAAGTTCAAAAGAACATGCAGCATTTTTTGTGACATTATAAACGTCTTTACGTTTACTTTTGATTAATATGTGTCTTTGCTACATAAAAGCATTACCGTAGTGTAGCTGTTTGTTGCTTTGAATAAAAGCATCTGTCAAATGCATGAAGATAAAGTTTTGTAAGTTTCATGCTAGAAAAAAAACAACTGAATTTGACCACAGCAAATCATTGCATATTGATGCTAGGAGTTCAGTTTGTTTCACAAAGGTAAAAACGGACCAGATAAAATATGAATATTACCATGCACATACCTTGATAGACAGTTTGTAAACGTACACATCATCTCCACGGTCATTTTTTTTGGTCTTGGTGAAGAGAATGACGTCTTGGAAGAGAAACACTCGCCGGAGGGAACGTTTCTTGCGGAAAATTACCCAGAACTCATCCTGGCGAATCAGTTGGCCCTGCTCGTTCAGGTTCAGCTGGAGAAATAGAATGACAAAATCATGGTTGTAACTTACAGGTGTGCAAAAAAAAGACCAATATTTTTCGTTCAATATTTTTTAATCTATTTAGTCATAAATACGGTGGCAGAGAGAGCTCAATTTAAAAAAAAATGTAATCAGTTTGACAGCACGTGCTGTAAATATTGTTTCTGTATTTGGTTGCTTTGTGAGTATTTTTGTACGTTTCTGTTTTTGGTTGTGTTGTGAGTATTTGCTACACGTTTTTGTATTCAGTCGAGTTGTGAGTATTTGTAGAACGTTTCTCAATTGGTTGCGTTGTGAGTTTTTGCTCGTTTCTGTATTTGGTTGCGTTGTGAGTATTTGCAGTATGTTTCTGTATTTAGTTGTGTTGTGAGTATTTGTAGCACATTTCTTTATTTGGTTGAGTTGTGAGTATTTTTGCACGTTTCTCTATTCGGTCGAGTTGTGAGTATTTGTAGAACGTTTCTCAATTTGGTTGAGTTGTGAGTATTTGTAGCACGTTTTTGTATTTGGTTGCGTTGTGAGTATTTGTCGCACGTTTCTCTATTTGTTTGTGTTGTGAGTATTTGCTACACGTTTTTGTATTCAGTCGAGTTGTGAGTATTTGTAGAACGTTTCTCAATTGGTTGCGTTGTGAGTATTTTTGCATGTTACTGTATTTGGTTGTGTTGTGAGTATTTGCAGAATGTTACTGTATTTGGTTGAGTTGTGAGTATGTTTGCACGTTTCTCTATTCGGTCGAGTTGTGAGTATTTGTCGCACGTTTCTCTATTTGGTTGCATTGTGAGTATTTGTAGCACGTTTTTGTATTTGGTTGAGTTGTGAGTATTTTTGCACGTTTCTCTATTCGGTCGAGTTGTGAGTATTTGTAGAATGTTTCTCAATTTGGTTGAGTTGTGAGTATTTGTAGCACATTTTTGTATTTGGTTGTGTTGTGAGTATTTGTCGCACGTTTCTCTATTCGGTTGAGTTGTGAGTATTTGTCGCACGTTTCTCTATTCGGTTGAGTTGTGAGTATTTGTCGCACGTTTCTCTATTTGGTTGCATTGTGAGTATTTGTAGCACGTTTTTGTATTTGGTTGAGTTGTGAGTATTTTCAGCATGTGTTGTCAAACCGTTGAAGACGTTTTCCTTATTTGCTGGTGTTTTTTAACATTTGCATGTGTTCAGTTGCAGAACGTTGAGCTCTCTTGACCACCGTACATAAATGTGAGTGTATGTATGGTGACCAAAGTGCAACCTTTGGTGGACTATACCTTAAATTATATATATATTTTCAACAGGTTATTAAAATTCAACTTGAAACTTCACCACTAACATCGCAGTCCCGGATGGCGTCCATAGTGAGCAGGTCGTTCCCGTGCCGCAGCTGGAACCGCACCACTTCTAGAGCCGCCCGGATCTCCTCTTGTTCTCCGCTCTGATCCGGCACACATTCATCCAGGATCTCCTGCAGCAGGAGGCTGTATTTACTGATCCTCTGGACGGGCTTCAGCAGGTATGAGGACAGATCCATGCTGTCACCCAACTCCATCTGCTTACGCTGGACAGGAAGGGAAGAAGTTTGATTTCATATATAGCAGGATCAGGATTAGAACCAGACTGATATATCGGCAGGTCGATATTATCGGCCGATATTAGGGATTTTCCAAACTATCGGTATCGGCAGTTATAATGGCTGATAAATGAATATTTCAAAAATAAAACAAAAACGGACGAAACACGCTTGAACCATGTCATGAGTGTTGGAGTTGTATAGTTTGTCCACCAGAGGGCGCTCTACACCGTCCCTGTTGGCAACACTCGTTGAGTTGGTCACGATACATACATTGCTTGAATAACAATTAAAAGATCATCCCCATCAGTTCTCTTAACTCAAATAAGCATGACAAAATTTGTGACTATCATGTCCAGTTTAAAATAAATAAATAAATAAAATATCGGCCGATATATCGGATTTCAAAACCCAAAAATATTTGTATCGGTATCGGCCTTCAAAATCCTTAATCGGTCGGGCTCTAATCAGGATATTTTTTGTAAAGAAATTGATATTTTTATTCAGCAAGGATGCATTAAATTTTTAAAAATTGACAACAAATATGTTTATAATGTAAAAAAAGATTTATTTATATTGTTTAATTTATGTATAACCAATTGAAGGTTCCTCACCTTGAAGTATCTATGATGTTGAATGAGTGCATCAGACTGCGGTTTATTCTTGCTGTAAAGTGCGTAAAGTCCAAAACTCTCTGTCTGTTTAAATAGATTTTTGTAGAAGGTCAAAATAATATTCTGTAAGTTGTAAGAAGTGAAAGACTCTGATGAAACTGTTGTCTTACGTGGTTTAGGAAGCAGCGTCCGACTCGCAGTGGTTCTGCCTGACAGGACTCCAGTTCCTGCTGGAAGTGCTGGCAGTGGAAGTCGTACAGTTTCTCCAGGTTTCCGAAGATTCGTCCGCGCTGACCGCGCAGATCCTGCGGGACGTCGGGTCTGGCCAACAGGGGGACGTAATGAGTCAAGATGTATCCCAGAGAGCGGACGTACTCCACCTCCGTCAGCAGGAGCTCCTCCATGACACGGTGAAGCTTCCTGACGGGAAATAAAGATAACGATAGATTTCTAAAATAATACAAATCCAAAATATCTTTATATTACCATGATTTTTTTGCACATTTCACCATGGTAATACTGTAGCTATTTTGAATGGTCACAATCACAATGACACTATTTACACATGGCATGTAAATAATGGTAAAATCTTGTTTACCATTTGAATTACAATTATGGTTTCCAGTTGAACAACTCGGTGTTGTCACTTTTATAATCCTATATTTGTCCGTAACTTTACCTTTCTGACATCAGTGAAAGCTTTTGGACAGAGAAAGACATAGCAAATAAAAAATATTGAGATTTTTCCACCCCACATGTTTAAAAGTTTGGAGAAAAAGTTGTTTCAAATTTAGAGAAAATTATTACATTTTAATTAAATATTATATAAAAAACATCTGTTTCAGAACAACTCACTGATGATTTTTTTACAATTAAACCGGAAACATTTATTAAAGTAAACGGCAAAACTTTACAATAAGGTTTGTTAGTTAACATTGGTTAAAGCATTAAAATTAGTCATGAGCAATACATTATTTACTATATTTGTTCATCTTTATTAATGTTAGTTGATAAAAATAAAGCTGTTTATTGTTTGTTCATGTTAGTTCACAGTGCATTAACTAATGTTAACAAGATTTGGTAACACTTTATTTTACAGTGTCCTTGTTACATATATCACATGTACTTACCATAGCAAGAACAGTAAATTATGCATAATTTAGGGCTGATTAATCGCGATTAATCGTTTTCAAAATAAAAGTTTGTGTTTACATAAAATATGTGGGTGCACTGTGTATAATTATTTTATAAATATAAATACACACACATGCTTGTATATATTTAAGAAATATTTCCATGTATATAGATTTATAAATAATTTTATATTATATATAAATATAAATATTTTATATATAAATAATTTTTTTTTCTTAAAAAAAGCATGCATGTGTGTGTATTTATATATACAAAATAATTATACACAGTGCACCCACATATATTATATAAACACAAACTTTTATTTTGGATGCGATTAATCGCGATTAATCGTTTGACAGCCCTTGCATAATTACATGCAACTAACCCTCAACCAAATCCTACCCGAACCTAATACTTAAATATATAATTACACTGTAACAACGACACCTTAAAATAAAGTGCAACCCAATAGTTTAATTAAATATAAGCAAATGTTGAAACATTAACAAAGATTAATTAATGCTGTATACGTGCAGTTCACTCTTAGTTCATGTTAACTAATGAACCTTATTGTAAAGTGTTACCAAGTAAACCGTATCAATGTTAATTCCATGTTGTCTTTAAGCGTCTGAAATGAGCAGAAGAACTCACATGGTTCTGTTTGGGCTTTCTGGGCTGGATGCAGTGGTTTCTCCACGGGCCTTCTGAGAGCCGAAGCTGCTGCGACGAGGGTTCCCGTACTCCTGGTCCTGTGAGAAGATGGGCTCAGTGATGTGGAGCTCAGATCTCTTGGTGTTTCTGTTCGCCGCCGGTTGCCAAGGGAACCACTGACAGCCCACCGTACTCGAGCCTGCGACCGGCTTCTGGTCCTGGGAAGCTCTTCTGCCGGTGTTTCTGCCTCTCGGCCCGCTGTCTGCCGGGTTTTCCTTGGCGCTCTGTGCGGTTTTGGACTCTCTCCGGGTTTTGTGGTTGGATCTGAAGTTGAAGCAGGTGACGGTGGTGTGCATGCTGTCTCTCGATCGACTCGCCCTGCTCTCTGACGGATCGGGCACAGGGTCCTGCTCATCTTGTGCTGGGTGAGCGATAGGACCAAAAACTTTTTTACAAATTTACAAATATTAGAACAAGTACAATAGAACAAATATACAAATATGGAAGCTTATATCCGCCATGGAATAAAAAATAAAAAAGGTAATTGCGAGGAAAGAATGTCAGAATTGTGAGAGAAATAGTTTCAATTACTTTTTTTTTTATTTACTTTCTTATCGTGGAAGAAACAACAACTCAACAACAGAATAGTGAGATGTAAACTCAGAATTCTGAGAATAAATTCAGAATTGTAAAATATAAATTCATAATTGTGAGAGGGGGAAAAAGCCTGAATTATGAGAGAATTTAAATTTTTTTTATTTTTTTTTATTTTGTTTTTAATTTTTTTTTTTAAATTTTACATGTTTTTATTTTGTGGCGAAAAAAAAGAAAACGTGAACTCATAATTCTGAGAAAAAAGTTAGAATGCCAAGAAAAGTCAGAAATTTGCAATTACTGTATCTTTTTATTTTATTATTCTGTGGCTGAACCTAAAAACAGATCAAAATCGCAAGATATAAACTCAAGAAAAACTGCAAGAGAATAAAAAAGATCCTGAATTGTGAGAGAGTACTTTTTTTGTGCAATGAAAAACAAACCAAAACAAAAAACAAAGAATACCAATTTTAAACTCAGAATTATGAGAAAAAAATAGAGAAGATTACCTTTTAGATCACCAATTAACTTTTTTCTTATTTTTTGGCAGAAACAACAACAAAAAACAGAATTGTGAAGCAAAAAAAAATTCAAAATTTCAAGATATGAACAATTATGGGGGGGAACAAGCGTGAATTGTGAGATTCTGTGGCAGATAATACCTTTAAATTAATTCCCTGTTAATATTACAAAAACAAAAAAAATATTGTTGCGTAAAAATAATGTAAAAACAAAGTTTGAGTTTCTAAATTGGAATTGTCAGGGGGGAAAAGCCTGAATTGTGAGAAGTTGCAATTATTATTTTTTATTCCAGGGCATAATGAAGCATCCATATCCCGCCCCGCTGTCACTGGGGCTGCACCTTTTCAAAAGGTAAACCTTTGTCCATTTTAGTTGCTAATATGTACATTTTAGATGCTAATATGTCCATTTCAGGAGCTTATATGTCCATTTTCGGTCATAATATGTACATTTTAAGTGTTAATATGTACATTTTAGGTTCTAATATGTCCATTTCAGGAGCTTATATGTCCATTTTAGGTTCTAATATGTACATTGTAGGTCCTAATATGTACATTTTAGGTGCTAATATGTCCATTTCATGAGCTAATGTCCATTTTAGGTCATAATATGTACAATTTAAGTGTTAATACGTGCATTTTAAGTGCTAATATGTACATTTTAGGTGCTAATATGATATATACCACTAAGTACAGCCTTTGGGTACAAAAGCTTACCTTTTGAAAAGGTACAGCCCCAATGACAGCTTTTGTACCTTTATTTCTGAGAGTTAACAGATGCTCCTGAATCCTCACCTGGAATCTTCTCTGGCCAGTCCGAGCCTTGTCCAGCGGGTGTCGGAGATCCTTCCAGAAGAGCCAGTCTCTCCTCCAGCCGGCGCCGGACGTCCTGGCAGTGGATCCAGGCGGCGTCCCACACCCGCAGAGCCCTGGAGCTGGAGCACACCTGCGCTCTCACGTCCTGGAAGTGCTCGGGAGAAAACTCGTCTAACCTCTGCAGGTGAGCGTGAAGACGGGTCCATCTCTCCTCATCTGGGGAACCGCAGTATTGATCCTGATCCAAAAATCTCCTGCAGTCGCTGGCCACGGCTGAAGCCTGAGAGAGAAGACCCAGCAGGTCATGTTTTTTAGGTTACTTTAAGGTGTCATTGTTACAGTGTGATTATATATTTAAGCACTGGTTAGGATTTGGTTGAGGGTTAGTTGCATGTAATTATGATCAGATTTTAAACCACCTCCATTTTTTTTGTTTTGCTTTCCTGATTCAAATCCATCTGAACAAAATCTGGACATGCGAAAAATATGGCCTTTAAGAATCATGGTTCAAGCTAGCTGGAATTGATTTTAATAAGCAATACGAATATTTTTGTTTTAGTTTATATATAAAATATATGAATAAATGAATGAAAGCGTCAGCCGTACCCTCTCGCAGAAGTGGCAGACGTACACCATCATCCCCATCTCCTCTCGGCAGCGCTCGGCCCGCGACACAAACTCCGCCAGGCTGGATTTAAACGTGGACACCGTCCTGTGAAACGCCTCGGTCTCGGGATAGTTCGGCCCCTGCACTCTCTCCGCGTCGGACACCAGCATCATCGCCTGATGCGTACGCTCCTGATATTTCAACAGATACACACAGTGTTGATCAGGCGACCATTTGTGCTTATAAAACTTAAACTTTGTTATTTAATTTTTAAATGTCTGCTCGTTTCGCTTGATAAGACCCTTATTCATCGTCTGGAGTCGTTTAAAGCCTTTTGAAGCTGCACTGAAACTCTCTTTTGGACTTTGAACCGTTTGGACCCCATTGAAGTCCATTATATGGAGAAAATCCTGGAATGTTTCCATCAAAAACCTTCATTTCTTTTCGACTGAAGAAAGAAAGACGTGGACATCTTGGATAACATGGGGGCGAGTAAATTATCAGCAAAAGTTTTTTTAAAAAAAAGTGAACTACTCCTTTAAAACTTTCCGTCTCCGTTTTAAGCATATCTTTGTCGTGTAAACGTACCCTATTAATGATTGGGAACAGGGAAAACAGAACAGCTAATGTTCTTTCAAAGTTATGAACAAATGTTCTTCCAGTCACGTTAATAGAACATTTGTTCATAGTTATCTGGTCTTTGATGATATATTCAAAACTTTAAGACAAAATGTTATTTATACATCGTTTTTGATTTTTTTTTATCTTTCTAAAATGTTTTATTTAGTATGTTTATTTCTTTTTTATGTTTCAGAATGTTCAGAGAACATTCAAAAGTAACATTCCTATAAATGATTGTCAAATGACGAGAGTTCAAGAGATATTCACGACGAATGCGTGAGAATTGCGATCTCCTTCGTCTCCTTCAGTTCAGTTCTCGCGCATGCGTCGTGGAAATCTCTTGAACTCTCGTCTCAGGCCTACAAGGAAGAAAACGAATAGTTGAATAAAGTCGTTATTTTTGTTGTTTTTTTTCGCACAAAAAGTATTCTCGTCGCTTGATAAACGTATAATTGAGCCAGTGTAGTGACATGGAATATTTAAACATTTTCTTCATTGACTCTTAGGAGCCTATATAGCGGTGATCCAGCTCTCAAATTTAATCAAAAACATCTTCATTTGTGTTCCGAAGACGAACGAAGGTCTTACGTGGTTGGTACAGCATGGGGGTGAGTAATTAATGACTTTATTTTCAATTTTGGGTGAACTATCCCTTTAACATAAGTTTGTTAGCTGGGTTAATGACTTTACAACATGCACAACATGAGAAAATATTGAGTTGAATCCCTCAATGCAGTCACTTCTGCAGCAGCACAGGTTTAAGTTTCTTGACTTGTACTTACGTTTGCTTCGGAGAGAAAAGCTTGGAAACTCTGCAGTGTGTTTTGGATCCGTTCACTGGAGTCGTCCACAGATTCGGCTTGCAGGAGCTGCGTTTCTCCTTCTGTGTCCAACCATTCCTTCATCTACACACAGACACGCTTACTACACTACACATCTAACTACTCCACATGCAGAAGACCAATGTACACTATTGTTCAACAGTCTTTTTTATTAACACCTTTATTCATCAGGAAAGCAGTAAAGACAACAACTCTATTATAAATGATAAATATTTTCCACAAAAATATGAAGCGGCACAACTGTTTTCAACATTGATTATAATCAGAAATGTTTCTCGAGCATCAAATCATCATATTAGTGATTTCTGAAGGGTCATGTGACTCCAATGACTGGAGTAAGGATGCTGAAATTATGCTAAATTGCATTTTACAGTCTATTCACATAGAAAACAGCTATTTTAAAGATTTACAATAATACTGTTATTACATTTTTAAAAATTTAAATCAAATAAGTAATGAATAATTGAAAATCGAAACTTTTGAACGGTAGTGTACTGTATATTGTGGCCTTACCGTAGTGCTAAAACCTTTTGGTTAATGTTTTTTGTGTGCAGCTGTATGATGGTACCTGTGCAAACCTGGACTCCATCTCTCGGAGCTGTAACAGGAAGTCCAGGCGCTGCAGGGACACATTGGACTTCCTGGCCAGAACATGCACCTGCTCCTCCATGGCGTTGTACAGGTGTGTGACGGTGTCAATCACCTCACTGCGGCAAAACATGATTTACTCCATCAGGGACCTTCAGTATTATATGCAGGATCAGTAGAATGTGTTTTTCCACCCAATAAAAGTTTCATTACTGGTGATCACATCATATCACATGCATTATGAAGTGATATTGGTATACACTAAATTGAAGTTTAATTGCTTAGTCATTGATCTAACTCAAGTTTGTATGGAAGCGTTTTTTTCCGCCACAGAATATAACATTTTAAAAGATACTTGTGACTTTTTATTTCAGAATTGTGAGGTTATATCTCTTAATTCTGACATTTTCTCAGAATTGTGAGATATAAACTTGCAATTGCTAGTTATAAAGTCCAATTATATCGCAATTCTGATTTTATAACATGCAATTGTGACTTTATATCATGCAATTCTGATTTTTTTAAAGTCAAATTATATCATGCAAATCTGTTTTTATAAAGTGTGTTATAAAGTCAGAATTGTGAGATATAAACATGCAATTCCCATCTGAATTTCAAGTTTATTTTTGAATTAAGTTAATTTCGACTTTATATCACACAATTGTGAATTTGTATCATGCAATTGTGACTTTATATCACGCAATTGTGACTTTATATCACACAATTAACTTTATATCATGCAATTGTGACTATATCACACAATTCTGACTTTATATCACACAATTGTGACTTTATATCATGCAATTCTGACTTTATATCACACAATTGTGACTTTATATCATGCAATTGTGACTTTGTATCATGCAATTGTGACTTTATATCACACAATTCTGACTTGATCTCACACAATTGTGACTTTATATCATGCAATTGTGACTTTATATCATGCAATTGTGACTTTATATCACACAATTCTGACTTGATCTCACACAATTGTGACTTTATAACACACAATTCTGAAATAAAGGTCAGAATTGTGAGATTTAAAGTCACTATTACCTTTTTAGTTTTTCCTTCTGTGGTGGAAACAAGCTTCATGCGTTTGAGAGTGAAGTGTGTTGAAGTGTGTGTTTTTACCAGCTCTGTTCACAGTGTGGCGACCTCACATCAGTTTCCAGCCTCAGCCTGGCCAGCATGGCTCCGCCTCCCCTCTGCAAGCCGACCAATCGCGTGTCTTCCAGCACTTCCTTCATTAGAGCTCGCTGCTCCTCGATGCACTGATGCACATCCTGATTTCCACACAACAATTTGTACACATTCACAGAGGTCTGTGTGTCATCCTTAAGTAAGAACAGCATGCTTTTATTTGTGGATACGTTTTGTTTGGATGCAGTCAGTTTATGACAGGACGAGAGCAGATAAAAATGTTTCACTTACCTGCACTGTGTCGATTTTATGAACACCTTCCAGTTTCTTTATTGCTCCTGATAGCAGAGCGGACGCCTCTTGCAGGTCTGATACGAAGGGATACAGTTTCTGTAATACAAAAAGTGGTGCATGTTTGTGCAGATATGAAAGGTTAGAGAAACTTAAAAGTAAAATAGCTAATTTATATATATTACAAAAATAATATATAATGTGAATATGTATTATTATTATTAAAATAATAAATAATGTTAATATTTAATAAATATATAATCATAAATATTATAATAATTTCATAATTATATATATATATATATATATATATATATATATATATAATACTATTATAAATATAATATTACATAATAATTCATACGTACTAATAACCATAAATAATACATATAATAAATAATATTCTTTTTTTAGATATAATGTATTTTAATATAATAATGTTAATATATTATAATTATAATTGACATTATAATAACAGTTTTAATATTTAATATTATATAATGTTATATATACAAATAATAATGAACATAAATATATAATAAAATAGTAGTAGTAGTAGTAGTAATAATAAATATTACATTTTTTTAAAGAAAGTATCAATATATTGTATTATATGTGTATATATAATTGATATAAATAAAATAATATATAATACATATTACAATATACTTTTTACATATCATTTAATATAATAATATGAACTGTAATATTATTTTAAATATTACAATTGATATAATAAAACATTTATAAAATTGAAATATAAAAATATAAATCAAAATTAAATTAGATTAAATATAAAAATAATATAAAATTAAAAAAATTATATCTAATAATTAAATATAAAAAAAATAAAATCTAAATATTATATGATAAAAATTTAAATATTAAATATTAAAATATTATTTAATTTAAAATAATACAATTCAAATTAAAATAATACAAAATAATTTAAATTATAATATTATTATAATTCAACTTAATTTAAATATAAAAATAATCTAAATATTATATGATAAATATTAAAATATGATTTAATTTAAAATAATATAATGAATATAATTTAAAACAATATAATATATTAATTATAATTATTACTAATATAATTATTAATTTAAATAGAATTTCATATTAATATTATATTCAATATTTATATTATCTATTATAATATTATATGTATAAAATACTAATAAAATATAATAATAATAATCATCATCATAAATATTATTATTAAATGAATACTTTATCAATAATGCTGGTAGGAATCAGATAATGTACCTGATGTATTAGTATCCAGTCGCAGTGATTGTACGGTAAGGACCCGTGTATAGCCGCAGTTATCTGACTGACGTCCACTATTTTATATAGAGCCTTAAATGACGTCAGTGTTTCCACCTGCAGAGCGATGAGAAGAGCAAAGTCTGTTAGAAATAATCACAACTATATTATAAAGAGAAGCACTGGAGCCAGGTGTGTGTAACTCTTCTGACCGTAACACCGGGCCTTTTCTCATGACTGTGGAGAGTGTCCTTCTTCACCAGCAGAAG
The DNA here is from genome assembly GCA_038021265.1 of Cyprinella venusta. Taxonomy (NCBI): domain Eukaryota; kingdom Metazoa; phylum Chordata; class Actinopteri; order Cypriniformes; family Leuciscidae; genus Cyprinella; species Cyprinella venusta. Next base: position 27,032,512 of record CM075883.1, on the reverse strand, counting down.
AACCCGGTGCACAGCACGAGGATCCTGTTCCTGTGGACAACGCTCAAGACTTAGTGCTCAGATATTTAGAAATGTTCTCAAGCTACATTCTTAACCCAAAAATAACACACAGCCACCTGGACCATCAGGAGAGCTTTGGTAAACTCTGGATGTGGCGACTTCTTCCGCGCATCAAACACCAGTGTCATCCCTGCATCGCTCATCTCTTTCCTACAAAACACAAGGTAGCATTCAAACTGCTGGCTGATATAATGCATACATGCAATTTAATGATAGCAAATTATATTTCCACTACTGAAAACATTTATATTACACATTATTCCAAAGTACCACGAAATGTTTGAATGCTTAAAATTGCAATGCTATTGAATATAGTTCTTCATGCATCTGTGCTTGTGTGAGTGCTGTTGATGTTGTACCTGGTGATGGTGTGGAAGTACAGCAGGAGTTTGCAGATCTCCAGACATGAGATGTGTGCAGAAGTCCAGACCTGATGATCTCCATAAATCTCCAGAACTGCTCGACCGGAGCGGTCCAGTCCACCTGAAGGAGGAAGACGAGGTGAGAGGTGACAGCGCTGGCCTGACTGTGGTAATATTTTCATGATTGCAGTTTATACTCTCAGATCATCGGTTTTCATTTGCATTGTGGAGTATATAAATCATTCAGTTACAATAGAAATCACAACCTGTGTTGTGAACATTACATAAACATTATATGAACATCTATAAAACATTATACAATTTAAAATATATATAATATATGTGTGTTTAGTGTGTATAATTATTTTGTATATATAAATACACACACATGCTTGTATATATTTAAGAAATATTTGCATGCATATACTTTATATATTTTTATACATAAATAATATTATATAGAAATATTTTAAATATTTGATATATTAATAACACATTTTTCTTAAATATATATATATGCATGTGTGTGTATTTATATATATATATATATATATACAAAATAATTATACACACTAAACACACATATAAACACAAACTTTTATTTTGGATGCGATTAATCGAATTTATTTATTTATTAGCATATGCATTTATTTATTAATTTTTTTTATAATATTTTAATATTTATATAATTAATATTAATATATTTTAATATTTATTTTCTTTTTAAATGCATTTTTTTAGGTTTCATTCAAATAATTACTGAAAACTATTATTTACTACACACATAATTATAAATGTATAAATAAAAATAAAAATATACAGTTTGTTGGTTTTAAATGATTTATTTGTACACTTAAATGTATAATTTAAAAATTTACATTTATTTATTTTAATTTCAAATTAATTTCTAAATGTATCATTAAAAAATATTATTGACAAAACATTAGTAATTATACAATTATTTATAAACATAAAAAATATTTATCAAATGTTTTCTTTACAAAGATGATTTATAATAATATTTGGAAAATAATGGCATTTAATGCAAATCATCACTGATTGGTTAATTATTTTGAACTCATTTTTAATGATGCTACCACCAAATCATTCGACTTATCTACAGTATCAGTCAGCCAGATCGTTCAACACTTCAAAAAAGTTTCACATCCAATGCATAAAATGCATTTACATGATCAAAACAAATTGTACTCAAGTACATTAATTTGGCATGATAAATGTTTGTATTTTTTACCTGTTAGACACACGGTTCCTGAGTGAAGAAGGCCATCCGCTTTAAGTGAAGTAGGAGTTGATGATCTGGATGGTCTCTCTGTTTCAGCTTGCACTGGGGCGTCTGAATGATTTACCCGTGGCCCAGTAACAGGAGGGCTCAGAGTTTTGGGGTCCTGAGAGAGATCTTCAAAGGAATAAGTCAACATGCATTAAAAACATGTTCAAAGAGATTGTTTTGCTTCTAAAATGATGATCATAAGGACTGTAATATCACGTCTTTAAATTAAACATAATGAACATATTTGATCTTTTTCTTGCCTAGAAGAAACCGACATAATCCAAACCTTGAGTCACAACGAATCGTCTTCTGTTCATCTTCGGAGACACGAGCCCAAAAGTGGTGGTTTTCTTCCCTGGAACCACATGAAGCTTTGGGACCATCTCTAAGTAGCTGCTTCGGTCCACCTCGCTTGTCTGTCCTTGGACAACAATGTGGCATTTCTCAGACGTCCCAACCACAGGTGGAGTAAAACAGTCCTGAGAATTGTTCTGGGTTTGTTCCTCACGCCCTCCGCTGGAGCAATGTCCTAACCAATCTGTTTTTGAAGAGCTGCCCTGATCTGGAGTTTCCTGATCAGATCTTTCTTTGGGTTTAATGGGTTCTTCCGTGAACCGACATTTTTGCGCTTTGGTCCCTTGCCCGTGTTTCCTCTGCATGCACGGCGTACAGGGTTCCTCTGCAAACCTCACGGTGCGCACACAAGCGGTTCGGTCCCGAGACCTCAGCAGAGGAGTCTGTGGATATCCTTGGGTTTCTTTGGTAAGGGCATTGCAATTGCTGACCAAACTGCTCTTACTTCGACTGTCCCATGTGTTTGGAGACACCCATCCCACCGGACGCATCCCAGACGGATCCATTTCACCGTGTCTCGAACTACTGCTGCTGTCTACCAAACGCAAGGACACTGCTATACCATCCCGTGCAGGACAAATCCTCGTCTCTACGGAGAAATTGGAAGGGGTAGGTGTGTGTGGACGGCACGAACTCAAAGAATCCTGTTGGTTTGACGGAGACGAGGAGGCCATACTCCGATTGTCCTTGAATTTAGGGTTGGCCACCTCTTCCCAGGGAACTTTGACTATGCCCTGCTCGGTTTTGAGGACACAGCGAGCCAAAGGCGTTCCATGTCTCCTGCCATTGAGCTCCCGAAGCCAGGCTTCAGTGAAGATGCTAGGGTAAGAGGTCTCTGGGATTGGGGTTTCCACCTCTAAAAGACTCTGGACTACGATGCGGGCGGCCTGGTTCGCAGACGGCACAACCTGCAGGTAAAAGTCTCCCGGTCTGAGCAGCAAAGGGTTAACGGGAGCAAGCTGGATCACGATGCGATCCTTTAAACACAGAGGCCACCCGGCACAGCTGAACACCCTCTGAGAGTACGGAGCCTGTTCAGGACACACAGAGAGTTCCAAATGGAATATTTTAAAATTTAAATTTGAAATTAGGCGGCAAACTTATTCAAATTCAAATTCGAATTGGAATGCTGCGTCCTAAAGAAGCAGTTAAAAGGAATTTAAAATATGAATAAAATAAATTCATAAAACTTTTTTTAAATAAAATCCTTGTCACCAATAAAAAAAAGTTGCATTTACGTATTTATAAATGAATAAATAAAAATAAAAAATCATTTTAAATGATTTATTTGAACACTTAAATCTATAATTTAAAAATTTACATTTATTTATTTTAATTTCAAATGTAATTAATTTCTAAATTTATTATTAAAAAAAGTATTATTGACAAAACATTAGTAATTATACAATTATTTATAAATACAAAAAAAATTATCAAATGTTTTTTTTACAAAGATGATTTATAATAATATTTGGAAAATAATGGCATTTAATGCAAATCATCACTGATTGGTTAATTATTTTGAACACCTTTTTAATGATGCTACCACCAAATCATTCGACTTATCTACAGTATATCAGTCAGCCAGATCGTTCAACACTTCAAAAAAGTTTCACATCCAAGGCATAAAATGCATTTACATGATCAAAAGAAATTATACTCAACTACAAGGATAAATAAAATCCTTGTCACCAATAAAAAAAAGTTGCTGCCTTAAATTAAGTACAATCAATTTAAGGTACATTAAACTGACCGATATATCAGCAGGTCGATATTATCGGCCGATACTAGGCATTTTCCAAACTATCGGTATCGGCAGTTATAATGGCCGATAAATTAATATTTCAAAAATAAAATAAAAACGGACGACACACGCTTGAACCATGTCATGAGTGTTGGAGTTGTATAGTTTGTCCACCAGAGGGCGCTCTACACCGTTCCTGTTAGCTCGTTGAGTTGGTCACGAGACATACATTGCTTGAATAACAATTAAAAGAACATCCCCATCAGTTCTCTCAACTCAATTAAGCATGACAAAAATTGTGACTATCATGTCCAGTTTAAAATAAATAAATAAGTAAAATATCGGCCGATGTATCGGAATATCGCTTTTTAAAACCGAAAAATATTTGTATTGGTATCGGCCTTCAAAATCCAATATCGGTCGGGCTCTACTACTAACTAACTCAACCAAGCCCCGCCCCTTTATTATGTATATTAATTATTTAAACGAGGAATATTGTGACGTGTTCGTTCCCGGATAAAAACTCAAGACTACAATGGAGGCGTTTCGAGAGTTCAGAAACACTGACACTGATATAGAGAAGAACTTTGTACTGTAACATTACACACTAACAAAAAAACACACACAATAGGATCCCTACATTTGTTTCTGCATTGCTCATACTTGAAGAAACATCTGTAGGTCCTGTATCTAGCCACTATTTTTGTATGTTACTAGTTTGGCTGTAATTTCTAAAGTCACTAATATAAATACAAATTTTCCCCCCACACTCACACAGGCCGACCGCTGCACTCTCTCCAGAAGATGCCTGGCAGGGATGAGGAAGTCGGTCAGACACTGGAGGGCGTCTCCGTGGTAACGAGCATCGATGACCTGGAAGAGCTGGCTGAGGACAGTGGAGGCCGTGACCTCAAACGGTGGGTAGAGGACAGACAGACAGCTCTCGATACACGAGTCCAGGGACTCTGGGTTCTGTGGGACACACGGACATATAAATAGCACATTTACATTTTCTGTGATTTACCCACACACACACGCAAAATATTGTGTTTATGTAAATTTAACCATTAACCAAATCAGTTAAATCACGGGCATCTTCTACACTCTTAGAAGAAAAGGTTCTATATAGAACCTTAAAAGGTTCTATCAGTGCTACATATTTGGAACCCCTAAAAGGTTCTATACACTCTTAAAAAAAGGGTTCCTCTGGGTTCTATATAGAACCCTGGGGTTCCATACTCGGCCAATAGAACCTTTTACCAAAAAAAATGGTTCTATATAGAACCATTTTGGAGTTCCATATATGAAGCGGGGGATGGAACCATTTCTGGTTCTAAATAGACATTAAAATAGATATTCTAAATAGAAATTTCTGGTTCTGTAGGGATTTGTCCTGAGAAATATTCTCTCCTGAATTTTCAGATCGACTTACAACCAACAAAACACAAGACTTCAATCAAGTGAGTATCACCGACAGACAGACATGTGTGTGAGACGGTCTGTAGGGAGTTTTCAGTTTCAGATTCAGATTGAGTTCTCTGACCCTCGGGCCCAAATCCTCCCCTTTAGTCTCTGGATCTTGATTTAGACGCTCTGCTGGTTCAACGGGGTTAATGGACATTCCTAGTGTCCAGTGGGCTCAAGCATGCGCACACACCATAGAGGTGTACATTTAAGGGCAAGGGCCCAAAGTTGTTAGAGAAACCAGAGATGGGGACCGCTCAACTGTTATAGATCACACAGGATTTGCCATACAGATCAATTATTAATGTACAGTATATACAATCCAAAAGGAGAAATAAAATTTAAAATGCAATATTATTTACTTGGCCCTATTATACTATTTTAAAAGTTCATCATTTTGTTTTGGAGTCTCCTATAATAGGACACTTTAATTTTCTCATACACTCTAAAAATTTCTGGGTTGTTTTAACCCAACTTTGGGTCAAATATGGACAAACCCAACCATTGGGTTACATTTTTTGAACACATTTTTAGCCCAACGTTTGGGTTTGTCCATATTTGACCCAAAGTTGGGTTAAAACAACCCAGCATTTTTAGAGTGTAAGCCAATGTTTGGGTTTGTCCATGGACAAATCCAAACATTGGGTTAAAATGTCATTTAAAAATGTAACCCAACAGCTGGGTTCGTCCATATTTGAACCAAAGTTGGGTTAGAACACACCCTAGCATTTTTTTAGTATGTAATATCCATTAGAGCACCATCTGTCCGAAACGGTTCAGTAAACCCCGCCTTTCTGTGAGCTTCCTCTGCTCTGATTGGTCAGATAGCCCAGTCTGTTGTGACCAGTAACGATGGCGTCAGTTTTACTGTATTTAATGACTACCGTAGGCTGGCGTTATGCAAATTTGTTAAAATCCTACGTAGGTTCGAGCAGGAAGTGAGACTGGAATTATTTGTAATCACAACATTTTTTCTTTTGTCAAATCAACTTAGATAATTTATATAGTTCAGATAACATATTATTTTGAGTTTCTGATGATTAAATCAATCTCCTTCATTGTATTAACTCACTTTTTTGCATTTCAATGAACTTAAATTTTTAAGGCAACCAGGTTACTTATTTTTTAAGTTAAACCAACAATATATTTTTTTACAGTGTGACTACTGGTTTCAGGATGTTCAGAGTTGATTTTTTTTTCTTTTAGGAGACAATATCATTCACAAACAGCTTTAGTACAGTGTATGAAAGGTAATATTTAAAGTGATACTCCACTTTTTTTGGAAATAGGCTCATTTTACAACTCCCCCAGAGTGAAACAGTTGGGTTTTACCGTTTTCGAATCAATTCAGCCGATTTTCTGATATTTAGAAGAATATCAGTAACCAGACAGTTTCTGGTCTCATTGACTTCCATAGTATATATGTTTTCCTACTATGGAAGTCAATGAGACCAAAAACTGTCTGGTTACTGATATTCTTCTAAATATCAGAGAATCGGCTGAATGGATTCGAAAACAGTAAAACTATGAGATGAGCCTAAAATGAGCCTATTTCCAAAAAAAGTGGAGTATCCCTTTAAAAATGTATAATAGGGGCCTTTTAATGGCCATTCATAACTATAATTATAAAGTTTTAATAATCCTTCTAATTGCAAAGTTCAAACCACAACTGTAAAGATAACACAGAGCAACAATATTGTTGGAATCACTTTCAGAATGATTGATCCAGCTGATGAACGACAAAAACCAATCAGCCAATCAGAATACTTCTGACTCTAAACTGCTTAGAATAGACAGAATGTCCATTAAAAAAGAACAATGCACTTTTAACTTTCATTATAAAATAAATCAACTTTCCATTTCTGCTGAGATCGCAAATTACAGTTGCTTTTGAGTGATTTTACAGTATTGGTATGATCATTTCTAACAAAAATGAGATATCTTTGAGAATAGATTACCTTCATCATCAATATTATTATTATTATTATTAATATACTATTGCTCCTTGCTTCTATCCGATTGAATCCAGCTCGGATCTTTTCTTGAGTTTTATCTTGTGAGGGTTTGTAAGTGTCTGACGTGAGAATGGACACGTATGCGATACTGGATCTGTCCTGATATATTTCTGACTGATCCGCATTTATGTCGAGCGAGAAACCGACGCCACGTTTGAGGACTTGCTGAAATATTCTCGCAGCGGCCTCGAATCTCCTCTGACCTCAGCGGCCATCCATCAAATCACATGACTGATGTGTGTGTGTGTGTGTGTGTTGGGATGTAGGAGTGATTCTTGAACACTAGTGTCCAGTTTCTCTCTCATAAGTAGAGACGCTCAAATATAAACAATATCCTGTTGCACGGTCGAATTTTTTATTTTTTTTTTTACTAGAAAATACTATTTCAAACTTCACACTTAGTTTGTGTTACTTGCTGTTTTAGCAATTTCTAAGTAAAAATGGTTTCTACACCAATTTTTTTTGTGTGTGTCAGTGAGTGTGTATAATAAATCCGGTCACATTTGTTTTTAAAGGGATAGTTCACTTTGAAATACATTTTTTGACATGTTTTATCTTACCTCAAGGGCATCCTAGATGTATTTGTCTTTGTTTCCACAGTATTTTCAATTTTGATATTTTTAGGTCAAACCGTTCTTGTCTGTCAGTCATATAATGGAGGTCTATGGTCACCACCTCAAAGAGCATGCACAGAGAAGTCCAAATTAAACATGATTTAATGACTTGTGAATGTAAGTACACAATGATGGCCTAAGACACGAAACAAGCGGTTATCAATGTGTATCAATGCAACGTTTATCAATGCAATGAGTGCAGATAGAAGCTCCCTCACCCTCAAAGGTAAAAACGATATAAATACTGTTCGTTTTCTCACACAAAATGCTCATTTCATGTCTAAGGCCATCAATGTGTACTTACATTTACGAGTCATTAAATCATGTTTAATTTGGACTTCTCTGTGCATGCTCTTTGAGGTGGTGACCATAGACCTCCATTATATGACTGACAGACAAGAACGGTTTGACCTAAAAATATCAAAATTGAAAATACTGATTATTTTCAAAGTCAACTATCCCTTTTAATTACAGGAGAATATAATAAAACAACCCTTTAGTGACAGACTAACACAAGAACAATTTCCATTTTAGCTTCGCACTGACTTTCAGGGTTTATACGCTTCAAAGTAAAACCTACACCAAATGTTATTTTCATAGATTTTTTGATACAATTATTAATTGAGAATTAGATCATAAAAAGTAACTCTATCACGTGTTGGAGCAAATGTTTGCATGTTTGTCCAGGCCAACAAAGTGCATTCAAGCATCTGATGCATGCATGAGGAACGAGACGCTTGACTTTCCTCAGAGGAATGTCATGCGTTATGATTCACTGTTGACTTACAGACACACTGCTCTTTTCTCAAAAACTTCCATGCATGCCATCGAGGTGTTCTATAAAATGCCACAAAGTGTCATATTGGTTTGCAGAATCAAACGACAGTTTATAAATGATCTCTTTGCATTATCATTCATAGTTCATGACGTGAAGTCGGGTGCAGAAGGTTTGGAATACAGAACAAAAGAAAGTTACCGTACCATTCTGACCAGACGACAGCGCCTCTCCAGTTAAACCTCCATGTCAACTATCTCTGAAGTCCCTCTGAAGCAAGTAAGTGATTTATGTTGTTGAGCGAATCCATCCTTTCTGTGTGTGTCTGTCTAAAGTGAACACTGCAGGACTCTGATTCCTCTGTCTGTCTGCTATGTCTTTGAAAAGGGGCTGTCCACAGTTCAGAGAGAGAGATCGAGAGAGAGAGTCCCTGTTATCAGGAATTTCCTTGTACTTTTAAAAGTAACGTGGCACAATAATGAAATGGTGGATGTATTATTCATGATACTTCAAAAGAACACCATGGTAAATGCCTAAAAAAATGTGTTATATAATTAGAGCCCGTAGAGAAATTTTTAGAAAAAAATTTAAAAATTTAATTATTAAAAAATTAAAATTAAAATTTTTCAATTTTTTCCGTAGAGAAAAAATTAGAGAAATTTTTGGGTTTTAAAATCCGGCCGATATTTTTTTTTTATTAAATATTGTTGGATTTCACACACGTGTAAAAGAAAAACTAACTTTTCTGCATGTCTAAATGTTCACTCCTCGCAAGTATAACTTACATTTTACAATGCAGGGACTGTAACTAGAGATATGCTAGTTATAAATACAGTAATCATTACTTTATTTAAGCAGAAAAAGTTCATTGTGGTTTCCAAGCTCATTAATGCTAACGTTAGCGGTCTTCCACTGATGATAGTGGCGTTAGCTAGCTTTGTGGTTAGCTAGTCTATGATGAGCCATAATTTAGCAATAGATAACATCATACTGCAAATTGTAAAACATACATTTTCAATATAACAGGCCAAGGAGAGATGATTGAAGTGTGTTTCGTCCGTTTTTATTTTATTTTTTAAATATTCATTTATCGGCCATTATAACTGCCGATACCGATATTTTGGAAAATGCCTAATATCAGCCGACAATATCGGTCTGGCTCTATATAGAATCATCCAGCCACAATTCTTCTGTCAAATTCTGAGCTTTATTTAATTTATAATTAACAAACTATAAATTATAATCAATAATGTACAGCTGAAATTAAACTTGTTTAATAATTTATGGATTTTAAAACATTAACGCAGTTCATTTCCGTTTTGTTACTGTGAAGCTACTGTCTGTATTGTTTAAAGCGATGTATAAAATCAAAGTTCTTTCATGAAACTCTAGATGGAGGCGGCTGATAGGTTTTTGACTCAATCTGATTACAATCACATACAGTGAAATATGATAACTTAATTAATATGTAGTCCATACATGTAAAAGTGTAGATTTAGTACAATAATGTAACATGATCAGCATTTTATAGAACTGTGAAAAGTGATCACATTAATAACAATTATTTTCCGTCATCCACACAACCTTTAAGTGAGTCCAAAAATTAAATCTTTATTTCTTTATTCATTCAAAAATAAGTAAATCTTATTCGTATTTATCATGTCGGTTGTATCACCGGCTAGTTTCAACTGCTTTTCTGAATCCAGATTAAAATTTGAAAATTTGAATTTCAAATGGAAAATTTGAAATTTGAAGCGACGGTTCAAATGAAAACACACAAAAGTTTTTCAAGAGAACGTTTGATTCTTTAGAAAACCGTCGTATTACTTGTGTTCTAAAGAACCTAGAAACCAGTGTGCTGATCTCATACATTTCCAATTAACCATAAAGAGAAAATATTCTTGATGAAAAGGAAGTTCTTTACTCCCATTAAAAAAAAAAAAACGGTAATGCTTCCTTTTACAGTACAGTACTTACAGTTTACTTACTGCTAATATAAGGTAAGTAAATGGAACAGGGGTAGGTTTAGGGGTAGGTTCAGGGTTAGTACTGGTTATTACCCTGTAATTGTTGTTACTAAAATAAGTACATAGTATTTACATGGGTAACTGGACTGTAAAAGGAAGCGTTACCAAAAAAAACAACAATTAACAGACCTTTTATTTTTCTAAAAATTGATACTTAACAGGTTACCCTTAATATAAATACTGTAAAAGTTTGAATACAGCAAACTTAATGTCGTTACCATATGTACATCCGGCGAGACATATAACCTCGTAAAGCAGCCGAACGGTTAACAAGTGCTGGTTATCCCTCAGATAACAGCTGAGCACAGTCACAGCTCATGAGATGAACACAGAGACACATTCCCACAGCGTTACGTAACTCACAGCTACTCATGCAGCCAACAGAAATCCTTTGCTTGCTTGCTAAATGCAATCAGCACAAGACATGCAAACACAACTTGTCATTAAAGACACAAAAATCTGCCATATAAACCACACACACACAGAAATGCAAATGATAGTCGCATAGAGAGGGAGAGAGACGCTCAGCTCGTAATTTCTCTCCATGCTGAGTGAGAAATTGCTGTTCTCTAGAGATCCATTAGATAAATAGCAGTTAAAGATAGCAGCTATTAAACCGGCCCGACCCACTCAATGAGAGAGACAGATGCGTGTGTGTGTGTGTGTGTGTTTAACTGATACGGAGAGTTTAGACACAAGCAAAACTATTATTGAAGGTTCTTGACATCAGATAGTGTGTGTGTAGGCCTACTATAAGAATGAAAGTGCCGTTATTATGCTACTTTAAAGACTTACTTTTGTTTTGGGTTTTCCTGCAATCGAGGTCAAAAACACTCGTAATATACATTGCAGAATCAGCCCTTCTCTCACAGTGTCTGAAACGTTCGATAAAGGATTCAGTCTCTCTAAAACAGACTGACACAGACTACATGAAAGGCGATATCCAATAAAGCAAAATTAGAAGACGTTCATTATTTTGAATAATAATCATATTGATCCATAATTCAGAATCATTAGACTGTAATGCATGGTCATTGTAAATGTCAAATATGGCAGTGTGGTAAAGTTTCTCCAGCAGTATTTTGACCTCAAAGTAAACTCTGAAATCTGATATTTGAACTTATTAGAAGTTATCGAATAGCTTTCTATCAGATATAACTCATACATTGCAAGGCGATTAGTTTGTCTTTTAGCTAGGCAAAGATACTGCATGTATAAAAATGCAAACTTTTAGCATATAGCTTTAATAAATCTTGCACTGACAAGCATCTCAAAATGAACCCCATCTGAATGAAAAACATCATGCACAATATTGTTTAATTTAGTTATCATTAGCATCATTACTCCAGTCTTCAGTGTCACATGATCCTACAGAAATCACTCTAATATGTTGATTTGCGACTCCATATTTTAGTGGAAATTTAATGCAACCGTGCCTGATCATTTTTATTCTCTCTCTCTCTCTCTCTCTCTCTCTCTCTCTCTCTCTCTCTCTCTCTCTCTATATATATATATATATATATATAATCGCGATTAATCGCATCCAAAATAAAAGTTTGTGTTTACATAATATATGTGTGTGTAGTGTGTAAAATTATTTTGCATATATAAATACACACATATGCATGTATATATTTAAGAAATATGTGTTATTAATATATCAAATATTTATATTTATGTATAATATTAATTTTTTATGAATATATTTAAAGTATATACATGCAAATATTTCTTAAATGTTTACATGCATGTGTGTGTTTAGATTAGGGCTGTCAAAACGATTAATCGCATCCAAAATAAAAGTTTGTGTTTACATAAAATATGTGGGTGCACTGTGTATAATTATTTTATATATATAAATACACACACACACATGCTTGTACATATTTAAGAAATAATTTCATGTATATTCTGTATATGGATTTATATATAATTTATATTATATATAAATAATATTTTTTTTTCTTAAATATACATGCATGTGTGTTTTTATATATCTACAAAATAATTATACACAGTGCACCCACATATATTATGTAAAAACAAACTTTTATTTTGGATGCAATTAATCGTGATTATTCGTTTTGACAGCCCTAATTTATATATACAAAATAATAATACACACTACACACACATATATTATGTAAACACAAACTTTTATTTTGGATGCGATTAATCGTGATTAATCGTTTCCCAGTCCTAGTATATATATATATATATATATATATATATATATATATATATATATAAACTGACCCCCTAAATTTTAAATGGTATTAAAAAATGCAAGTTTTTTTTTTTTTCATTTCAGGGGGTATTTTTACTAAATTTGCCAATCTAGTAAATGTATGTTTTTATTGCAACTTGAAGTGAATACTATGAAATGTAAATGCAATTTAATTAAAATTTATTTGATGGAATCAGTTAGTAAAAACTGACTTTGTCTTTGGTTCCATCACCTCAGGCAACAAGAGTTCTTTTAAATGATTTTTATGGCCTTTTTATTGTGATGGTTTGGTGTTGTGGACAGCAGAGGAATGGGTTCCCCCTACAGAACAGCAGCACATTAAAGCTGATCACCGGTCCCACACGTCTGAGAACATCTAAACAGTTGTGACCTTAGCAGAGAAAACACTGACTGATGCTCTTTCCTCTCTCTCTCCGGCACGGACTCCTCCGGGGAAGCGGGAATGCCACAGCGCATCTCTGAAACCCGATCCGCGCGGGCGAGAGCGAGAGTTATGCGGCCCGAGGCGGCTGGTCGTGCTGGTTTGACTGTCCTTGGCCTCGTGACAAATTCACATTACATAAGAATGTAAACTGAAGTGAATTGACAACAGCGCTAAAGTTAGTTCGGCTGTAACCGGGGAGTCCAGACCAATCAGCCAGAAAGTCAGTCGTTACTATGATGAAGTTGAGTTCGTTCACATTCGACAATGATCACGTAAATGCACACGTGTCGTGTCATAAACCTTCGCTTTATCCTGTTATATAATGAAGCTTCACTATCATTTATTTACAGAAGATCTAACAGCCTCCAGGGGAACATTTTATTCTCCTCTCATCTCGATTTGCATTATTCTTCGAGATGATACACTGTGCTGTCGTTTGGTTTGGTGTTGTGCCGTTTTCTCACTATGTATAATTCAGTTACTTTAAGTCAGTTAAAGTCAGTTACTTTAACCCTCTGGGGTTGTTCGGCCCAAATGGACCCGAAGAATTTAAATAAAAATTTTTTAAAAAGCACAGCTTCCTCGGAATGGTCCGAAATTTGGTGACTTTGTTGGTATTTGGTATATGAACACCCAAAAAAAATTGGGACGGGATGTGAATAGTCTAAGTGGTTGTAAAAAAAAAGTCACACTTGGGGCGTTGATGGAAAATGAATGGGAAATTGGCAAAAATGTGAAAATACTGAGTTTTTTGTGCGTACAATCTAAAAATCAGCCACGATCTTGAAAAAAACACAAAAGTGAAGGGGTGAATATATAAAACATCAAGAGTGCAAAACAGACACATCCAGACACAAACACACACTTTTATACACAAACACACCAAAAAATTCAGATTATACATGTGTTTTGCATTTTTAAAATGCTCAGTTTTTCCACCAGATGGCATCCATCTCATTTCAAAAATTGCTTTTATGAGGCCTAGGCTTGACTCTAAAATGAAATACAGCTTTAAAAATATATATATATATATATATATATATATATATATAAAAATTAAGTATTTTCCTATTATGTTAAATGGGGAAAAATTTTGTCATAATTATTGCATTAATGCTTATTATAATTTTTTTTATTTTTGAAATTTTCTCAAAACATCAAAAAAGAAAAGAAAAAATATTATAAAAAAATGAGTAAAAAAATCATGATTTTTTTTTTTTTTTTTTTTTAATATGAATCCCACCCTTTAGGTCCATTTGGACCCGAACACCCCGAGTGTGACTCTGAAACGAACAACCCCAGAGGGTTAAGAGTGTTTATCTAAACAAAGCACAACCGTGAGAAATTAATTTGCAATTAAAGGTACAATATGTAAAATTTTTGTAAAATATCCAAAAATCACTTGCACACTGTGATATATGTCCTGCAGTTGTGTACTGATCCCAAAATATCCCAAAAGTCTCTAAAGATTTTTTATTTCAGAGAAATTCCCATTTTAAATAAGTGAATTCGGCTTTTGCGTTCTACAGTCGCCATTCATCATGTTAACTGTGGCGAGTGAGGGCCGCGGTAGAACGGCGCGAGGCCGGTGGCGTGATTTTTGAGGAAATCTTTCGTCTCGGGGATTTGAATTAGTATGAAACCTGTAGTAGTATCAAAAATACTACAGGTTTCATACTAATTCAAAGCTTAATGCTAAATCCTGAAGTATCCCTTTAAGACATTTTTAAACAAAAATAGCTGCATGGACTTCCTTCGTGATATCTGGATGTCAAACGTATGAAATGACAGCAGATGATGATTTCAGCTATGTTGCATAATGTGTACTCCTATAATATACTCTTTTTAAAGTAGTATTCAGCATACTGTGCAGTAAGATGAAGGCTAGTATTCTGTTCGCATCATACAGAGGGAACAACGGGAGAGACGTTGCTGACACGAATAGGTAAAAGAAGCGATCAATCGCCATTATCCCGGACAGAAGCGCTCTCTCCGGGAAAAGAGATGAGGCTCTGAAGACACATTAGTGTGTAATGTACCTTCACTGTGTCATAAACAAACAAGCGTCTTCACAGACAAACAACACAAGGCATTTTCTGGTTTTACTGACTACAGCGAAGCATTGTGATGAAGCGTCAAACTAACTGCAGGGTCGCTGGTGCGCATGAAGAGCTTCTCTCGGCTCTTTTTTAGGATGGAATTCTGTATAAGGAATCAGGCTTCATTCATTGTATACTTAAAAAAAATATTACAGTGCAGTTCTAATCGCAATTCTTATTTACAATCAATTTGGATGTTTAAGTCATTTCAACTTGAATTATATTAAACTGACTTAAAGGGTTTGTTCAGCCAAAAATGAAAACTCTGTCAGTAATTACTCTCCGTCATGTTGTTCATCCCCGTAAGACTTTTGTTCATCTTCTCGACACAAGTTAAAATATTTTCTGTCAATCTCACTCCTAGGCTTCTGTTATTGAAACTTATCGGCCCAGAAAAGTTCTTAAAAACATCTTTAAAATAGTCCAAGTGTGTTTTTTTTAATTTGATGCCAAGATAATAAAACATCCATAATATACAAAGTACAGTGTTGTTAATATACAGTTTAATTAAACAAAATAAAACAAATAGATTTACAATACAAAAAATTGTTGAAATGCATCAGTCTGCGAAAAGGGTCCATGTTTTTACAATAGTTTTAATTAGGGCTGTCAAACGATTAATCGCATCCAAAATAAAAGTTTGTGTTTACATAATATTTGTGGGTGCTCTGTGTATAATTATTTAATATATATAAATACACACACATGCTTGTATATATTTAAGAAATATTTTCATGTATACTGTATATAGATTTATGTATAATTTATATTTTATATAAAAAAAAATATTTTCAAAAATATACATGCCTGTGTGTATATTTATATATATATACAAAATAATTTTACACAGTGCACCCACATATATTATGTAAATAAAAACTTTTACTTTGGATGCGATTAATCGTTTGACAGCCCTAGTTTTAATGTTTGAATCACATAAATCATGTGCATGACATCAGTTTGCTTGTTATTTAATTGCCTTTTACATTGCATGTAAATATATATATATATAAAAACAGATTGTCTTAATGTTTCTACTGTAAATCTGGATGCATAAATGGTTCCAATTTCTGTTAACCAAACATATTTTAATCTCTCTCTCTCTCTTAATAGTTTTTCAGGAACTTTGTCCGGATGAAGACGCATTTTTGACCCAGAAATGAACCCTGAATCTCTAATAAACTTAACACACGACACACCGAGTGCCAGCAGGTAAAGCCCTGTAGTGAATGATGAGGTGGAGAGCCGATCTTCAGTCCACCTGTGCTGCTCATGTCAACGAGAGGCTATTTCTGAGCAGGACACTTTAACTGTTCCTCCTGTCAGGACCTCGAGCTCAAAACCAAACACTCATGTGCCCAAATATTCTCAGCACGCTTTCTTTCACTTCTTATTAGTCACAGTTGGCAAACAGCGTTTAGTCATTTAGGCTATATCAAACGTAAAATCGAACTAAAGCAATAGGCTATAATATTTATAATAAGCTCAAATATTTTATGTAATTTACAATAATCGAATTCATGAGTTTAAATCAGTAAATACATTAAAAGGTTGAGAAGGTGCAACACGCTTATTTAAATACACTATTTTCTTGCGCACTTTTCACTAACAAACAATAGTGCACGATGCTTAAGAAGTGACAGTTAATGAACACTCGAACAGGTTGATATTCAAACATTCGCATCTTTCGATGTTTGTAATTTCATGTGTAACTGCTGATCTTGTTTGCGGCGTAATAAGATTCCAAACACGTTCGCGCGCAAATAGCGGATTCTGATTTAACCACCACAGCTTAAAGCTAACCAACCCGCCCTAGAACAACTTTAACACCTCATAGATTAAATGCAATAATCACATGAATAATTTCAGACGCGCGTCTTACCTGAGCTGCGCTTTGGAGACTCCAGATTCTGTCATGCGTGTTCACGAGTCGAGCGCGCCGGTCAGACAGACAGACAGAAGGTGTGGGAATGTGAAAGCGAAGCTCGTGACTCTGTGAACTCTTGATCAATAGTGATGTGGATGACAGCAGCTGCTGTTGAGGTCCGGCTCTGTGTCAGTCACCGCGGGGCCGAAGCGTCTCCAAACCCGCCCGAGCGACACCGGTGTCCTAAAATAAACTCCTGTGGTGGGAATTCCGCTGAAGTCCTCAGGAAAACCGCTCGACCGCTGACAAAACACAGCAAATAACAGCAGCAGCAGCAACTGCGAAGCGTTTGGAAACCAGTCAACTCATAGTGATCCAATCGAGTCGTAATATAGGCCTATGTCATGTCTTTATAACATTAGAGGTCTTTGCTAATTCAGTAGGCCTACTTAATGGTAATATAATTATTATTGAGGAGAATGAGGCTTTTGGTGTTTAGCATTCTGTATTTAGGCTATTTATTTATTTTACAGTAAAATTACATTAAAAGTACCGTATATAGTACAGAAACTTTGTTAACCAATTAACAGTTTTGCACTGTAGCGTTTTTACAGTCTTTTACTGTTAAAATCACGATTATTTATATATGAAGAGTTCAGATGCAAAAGCCTCTAAATGCCATTTGAAATTTTCTTCTAAAATGACCATTTTTATCAAGCTTGTATATTTAAGTTCAGTAATTTCACTTAAATGACAATTAATAGGTAATCTTCATTGCCATTTAAGTGAAATTACTGAACTTAAATATACAAGCTTGATAAAAATGATCATTTTAGAAGAAAATTTCAAATGGCACTTAGAGGCTTTTGCATCTGAACTCTTCATATTATATTATAGTAGCTATTATTATATATTTTAAATGTAAAATAAATGTTGTAAAATTTTATTTAATTTGAATATATTAATAGTATATTTCTATATATTTTCAGCCCTAAATATATTAATAATTCAATTTAGACTATACTATTATTATTGAATTAATAATAAGTATTTGTAAATTAATATAATATATATGCACATTTTTAATTGATAAATTATAAATAGATTGAAAATCAATAATAATAGATTTTGGAAAATTCTTTTATGAACAAAACAATCAATGTATAACTATTGTCATAATTATGATAATTAAGCAGCATGTTGGAAATGTTTTTTTTTTTTTTTTTTTTTTTAGATGTTTGAGTTAATGTCTCGTATAGCCTATATAAATAGGCTAATGTGCAAAAATCTGGCACTATTTCCCCCCGGTTTATTTGTAGGCCAAAGATGTGTCTGTAATTGTTGATGAGAAGAGCTCTGGACTCAATAACACAAACACAGATCTCTCAAATGTTGTTTTGTTTGTTTCTAATGTGGTCAGGACTAACAAGCTCTTCCGTCATGCTGATAATAGTGAAAATAGCTGATGAATAATGGAAGACCTTCTCGTGGGAAAACGCAGAGCAAAGTGGGCTATTTAGATCATGTTTACATCATAAACTGCTTCCTCTCTCTTATTTATTTGATTAGTATTAGTCTTCCAGCTACAAGTATACAGGGTTCATACAAAGTATGTAGGCTATGACGAGAAATAAAGAAGAATTTTCTTAAACAAATAAATATTATTTATATTGTTTTTTTTTAAATGACAAAGCAACGTAACATTTCCTCCTTTAAAAGATTTTATATTTTATTAATAGAAAGTTCACTAAAGTGTTTTCATCATCCTGCGATACATGAGATGCTCCAGTAGGTGGCGCTACGACGTCACACGTTGATCTGACCTCTGCAGTGTAATTAACGTTCATCTGCTTCTGTAAATGTGTCAGTGCTGTGATTGGTCAATGTGCTGCACATGCTTAAAGCTGATTGGCAGATGGTGTTCATTAACCAAATCTCCATTCTTAACAAGCATAATTCATATATTTATGAAATGGATGGAAATATTAACATTGCTGTAGTTTTTGGTGCACTGTTTGTTAGCATTTTCAATTTAATTTACACAATAAATGCATCATAATTTATCTACCATAAGTGAACCATCAGAACATTTTAGATTGAATTTTGTAGTATGGCTTATTGTAAGCATACATAACCATCTAATCTTATATATTTAGATAATATCTGAAGGCCCCTCGATATATTTCTAATACTTCTAAAATGACAACGTTTATTTACAAAACCTAGGAATGACAATATAGTCAAAAAATTCTAAACACTTAAAATAGCCTAATTAATTTTCACAGTTCTACTAAGCAAATTTAGCTTAATATCAATGGGAATATGCTTAAAACTAATTATAAAAAACGTATAATAATTAAATTCCATAATTCTAATAACCAAAATGTGTTTATTACAATAACAATATAGTTAAAAACAAATTATAAAATGTAACCTTCTAATATAACCAACATTTGTTTATTACAATAGCAATATATTTAATTTGTTTTTAATAAAACTTAAATAATTAAATTTAATTTTTCTAATAACCAGAATTAGTTTATAACCAACTTTTGGTCCTTTTTTAAAATGGTTCTTGGCTTACAAAATATTTTATTAGTTATATTCCATATAAAACATGGCTTTTCCAGATCTAGAAATTACATGTTCATGATATCGATGTTCTTATATAAAAATGACAGATGAGAATAAATTAGAAAATAAAGATGTATCTAAGATTTAAATGAAGGATTTGAGCTTTTAGCTTGTTTTATCTTATTTTAAATCAGTTTAAACCTTCTTAAAATTCGTTTTCTGAGGCCCCCTAGTGGCCAAGATCTCCCATAGCCCAGAGGGACCCGTCAGGGTGATGTCTATATCTGCGGGTTTGAACAGTACATCCGACAATAAAGCTCAGATTTCACAAAGCATGCTGTGAACAAACACAGAGCCACATTACAATTAGCATTATACGTTCATATTCATATTCGCTTCAAAATATTCTCTGAAATTCTACCCATAAGCCCCTGCTAATCCACACAGAAGCCTCGATGGGAAAAGTGGCAAGCTGTCCTCCTTCAGAACTGGATATCGTCCACACATTGTTAGAGTTTAGACAAACACGCGAGTGTGTGACCCTCGACGGAGAACATGCAGCAGGCCTCGAGGTGGAGCTGTCGGAAGGTCAAACTCTCTGCGGTGTGTTTTTCACGCGGTGTGTGTTCAGATTGGATTTAACACAATGTGGTGAGTTCCTGCCAGCTCCCTGACACCCATCTGTGTGTGTGTGTGTGTACTGAAGGCTGGATTACGTTACTGGCGGTCCCTGGCACGCGTCCACGTGAGCCAAGTCCACTGGGAAGCTGCTCTAGATCTGGTTTGTTGGAAGTGTGTGTCACGCTGAAGGCTACATAATTGATTTCTGTGGAAGAGGTTGTCATGTAAACTATATGCTAAAACACATGAAAGTAAAGTTGCGCTTATTAAATTGATAAATAGAGTATAAGCTGTGGTTGAAACACTGTAAAAAGTGATCAGTTGACTTAATTTAAAAATGTGAGGAAACCCAATCGCCTAAAAATGATTAAGTAAATCAATTTAAGGCTTAATCAAAAAAAAAAAAATTAAGTAATGTCGAAAAGTTCACATAACTCAGTTTTTTTTTCAATTCAGCATTAAGTTTTATTTACTTAATCATTTTAAGGCAACAAGTTTACTAAATTTCCAAGGAGGACTGAACACTTTTTTACGTTGGATGACTTTTAAATTTTATTTATTTTTTATTTTTTTATTATTATTATTTTTTTTGATGACTTTTAAAATATGTCTCTGAGTGCCGAAGTTACGACGTCACTCTGTTGGCCAAAACGCGGAAGTGAGTTAGCATTTTAGCACTACCGGTTCCCTCGCTCTAAAGCCTATGGGATTTTTGAATGGGTTTTTGCTAAATCGCCTGAAATAAGGTCTGTGGTGAACAAAGCCTCGAAATATTTTCACGTTTTGATCTATGGCATAAAACACTCAGTTATAACCTGCTTGTGGTTTTTTAAACTTTATTGTGTCTGTGTTTTTTAAAATCTTTATATACGCTTCAAAATGTATAAATTTGGGGTTAATTTGTAAAGATTGTCTTGATAGACAAAACGTGTAAGGGTCACAACTCTTTGTTAAACACAGATCTTATTTTTTGCGATTTTCCTAAAGTCTATGGGGAATGCATTGCTTTTCGATCGAGGGAACCCATGCGCCGCTAGCTTCCGAGTTTCCTACAAAGTGATGTCATCACTTCGGCACCATGACCTGAGTGTACCTGTACACTTTCGGTGCAGTGCCACCTAGTGGTCAGGAGAGATGAAAAATTAACATTTGGCTCACAACTTCTGCACAGTTTTGCCAAAAAATCACAAAAGAGGTCAAAAAAATTTGGCGCGATACGCCGAGTCGATACACAATTTTCCCTTTTTGGGCTTGAATTGTTTGTAAAATGCGATATTATATAAACATATTGGCGTATAATTATGAAAATTGGTATGTGTCATCGGCACTATGCCCTGAGGCTACCGAAAAAGACGAGACAGCGCCACCTTGTGGTCAAAAGTTAGAATGCAATTTCTAAAAACGCTATCAACTTTCGACTAAATTCGCCTATTGTTATGAAACTGGTCTAAATTGATTCCAGTTGGTCTGATGCTCCCAGACATGATGTCATGATTTATCATGCCGCCTTTGAGCTCGGCCCCTTAATTGCTGCTTGCAGTTATATTCAATGTTGTGACTAACCATGGTAAAGATAGCAAGAACACCAGAAACTGACTGCTTGCATTGAAGAAAATGGGAACAAATCAGTAAAAATAGAAGTTTAAACACCATGACAACAGCAGTCCTAATGCTTAAAGGGGGACTTTATTACAAATATGATTTCTGCATGCATTTCGAATCAGTTACTACTGTAGTTTGTTCTTGTAGCTTTGCACCAATAATTTTTGTGTTTGCAAAGGCTTTCAGAATGTTTTGATATGTTGCTATGTAGTTGTTAGGGGGTCCAGTTGCTATGCGATTGCTATGATGATCTGTGTGTGTGTGTGTGCATTGCTAAGTGGTTAATAAAGTGTTCTTGGACATTACAAGGGTGATGCTACTGTAGTTACACTCTGCCATTCACAAGTGAGGGAAACTCTTAAAACTGGAGACAGCGTAGAATACAATTTAACACAGAAGACAATGTATTACAATTTTACAGTTTGTTTGAGAGCACAGTATGAAATTTTATTACCACGTTTTCAAATGTAATATATCCTGTGATCAAAGCTGAATTTACAGCATCATTATTCCAGTCTTCAATGTCACATGACCCAGAAATCACTCTAATATCTGTGTTTTTTCTTCTTCTTCATATTTTCAGGATCAAATCTTTCGAGGAAGCTTCCCTCTCAAACTCAGCCCAGTGAAAGCATCCGTTCAGCAGTTACGTGGTAAATAACACTGATGAATAAATGGACTCTAATGTACCACACTTACCTACGTTGACTCCAGTCACTACTAAAGGTCACACTGCGGCTTCTCCTACAGGTCTGTGTCATTTAATTCCAGCCCATTAGAGCCGCACTCTTAATACTGGAGCAAGCGGCCGTTTGCTTAGATTAAAAGCTTCCTTCTCAATAGGGTTATAATAACAGAAGCGCAGTCCAGACCGCCTCTCTCGACGCTTGCATAATGATCTGTCGCTGTACTGGCGCTGTCTTTCTGTCCGGTTCACTCATTTACTCAGCGCATTGCCCTTTGCAGGGAATGCCATTATAATATTCATAAACTCCTCATTATGTTACCTCCTCATAGAGGCGTATTGCATTCACTTGAAGAAAAAAAATCTACTCTGTTTTTCTGAATTAACAAGTTAATTATCTCAGAATTACGAGATAGTTTTTCATGAGAAAAAAGTTTTGCTCTGTTTTTCTGAATTTATGAGTTCATTTTTCATGAGAAATTTTTTTTGCTCTGTTTTTCTGAATTAACGAGTTAATTTTTCATGAGTAAAAATTTTTTTGCTCTGTTTTTATGAATTAATGAGTTAATTTTTCACGGAATTTTTTTTTGTTCTTTTTTTCTGAATTAACGAGTTAATTTTTCACTGAAATTTTTTTTGCTCTGTTTTTCTGAATTAATGAGTTTATTTTTCATGAGAAATTTTTTTTTGCTCTGTTTTTCTGAATTAACGAGTTAATTTTTCATGAGAATTTTTTTTTGCTCTGTTTTTCTGAATTAATGAGTTGATTTTTCATGAGACAAATTTTTTTTTGCTCTGTTTTTCTGAATTAACGAGTTAATTTTTCATGAGAATTTTTTTTTTGCTCTGTTTTTCTGAATTAACGAGTTAATTTTTCATGAGAAATTTTTTTTGCTCTGTTTTTCTGAATTAATGAGTTAATTTTTCATGAGAAAATTTTTTTTGCACTGTTTTTCTGAATTAACGAGTTAATTTTTCATGAGAAAAATTTTTTTTGCTCTGTTTTTCTGAATTAACGAGTTAATTTTTCATGAGAAAAAATGTTTTTGCTCTTTTTTTCGGAATTAACGAGTTAATTTTTCATGAGAATTTTTTTGCTCTGTTTTTCTGAATTAATGAATTTTTTTTTTTTTTTTGCTCTGTTTTTCTGAATTAATGAGTTGATTTAGCCAAATCAACCGTTTGGTTGAGCATGCATTTGAATAATTATTAAAAATATATTTCAGTTTTTTTCATAGCACCAAATAACATCATTTTGTAAAGTTAAGGCTCTTACAGTGGAAAACATGTAATCTTTTGTCAAATCTGTGGTTCAGATTTTCTGATGATTAAATCAATCATTGTATTTACTCAATTTTTCCAATTCAATGAACTTAAAATTTTACTTCATTTCTTTAAGTTGAACCAACAACATTTTTTAACAGTGTATCTGAATGTCTTTTTTGTGCATTGCAGAGTAGGTCATGTCATTCCTAAGGTGTGTTTTCTAAGTCTGATTGCATTATTAGCTCTTCTCTCCTCAGCAAGACACGTTTTGAGGCAAGCTACTGCTGAATTATGCAAAAAATTTAACAACTTAAACGTCCTGAAATAGAGCAAACGTAACACCCGCTACAGGAACCCCAACAAGACCAACGTCCGGGGTGTCACATGCCTGTGATGTCAGCACATTTCCACAGTCACGATTGGCCGAGCTCAGCGTGAAAGGGGGCGGGGTGATGCCGGGTACTGAGAGGTCTTGCGACCCCTTTTGCTTATTTTAAGCCAAAAACGCCTCCGCAAATAAACTGCCCCCACCGAGAGGAGTAATTGGTGTAGTATCTCCCAGCACTAGCGTGAGATAATGTCTGCGCCGCACTGCCAGCGCTCCACAGGACAGACCCATTTCCATGAGCCACTGGGCCAGAGCAACACACACTCCGATATTAATGACCTGCAGTTTCAAACTCGTAAAAGAGATAGATGTTCTCCTTTTGTGTGGGCAAATGTTCACTTTATATTTGTCAGGATGGCTTTTGAAAAAGGATCTTTTGGAGAATTGTAGAAAACGAGGGCTGGCCATTGACAAATTTCTCGATTCGATATTGAGGCCTGTCACGTTGGCTACGCTACACTCTCAGAAAAAAGGTACAAAAGCTGTCACTGGGGCTGTACCTTTTCAAAAGGTAAACTTTTGTCCATTTCAGGTGCTAATATGTACATTTAGGTGCTAATATGTACATTTCAGGTGCTAATATGTACATTATATGTGTTAATATGTACATTTCAGGAGCTAATATGTCAATTTTAGATCCTAATATGTCCATTTTAGGTGATAATATGTACATTTTAGGTGTTAATATGTACATTTTAATTGCTAATATGTACATTTTAGGTGTTAATATGTACATTTCAGGTGCTAATATGTAGATTTCAGGTGCTAATATGTACATTTCAGGTGCTAATATGTAGATTTTAGGTGCTACTATGTACATTTCAGGTGCTAATATGTACATTTAGGTGCTAATATGAACATTTCAGGTGCTAATATGTACATTTCAGGTGCTAATATGTAGATTTTAGGTGCTAATATGTAGATTTTAGGTGCTAATATGAACATTTCAGGTGCTAATATGTCCATTTCAGGAGCTAATATGTCAATTTTAGATCCTAATATGTACATTTTAGGTGATATGTACATTTCATTTGCTAATATGAACATTTCAGGTGCTAATATGTACATTTTAGGTGCTAATATGTGGATTTCAGGTGCTAGTATGTACATTTCAGGTGCTAGTATGTACATTTTCGGCGTTAATATGTACATTTCAGGTGCTAATATGAACATTTCAGGTGCTAATATGTACCACTAAGGTGCCGATATGCATCCTTTGGGTACAAAAGTGTACCTTTTGAAAAGGTACAGCCCCAGTGACAGCTTTTGGACCTTTTTTTCTGAGCGTGTACATGGCAAATTTCCTAAAATGAATGCTGGACACTATAAAGGGAACCCCAGTTAGTACATTATTACAATATTACTAGGGCTGAGTCAAGTTATTGACACAAGTTTCACAATTCGATTAGATTTCGATTCACAAGTTTTCAATTCGTTTCGTGAAACAGAAACCAATAAAATTTGTTGAAGTATCTATTTTTATATCCAAGATGGTAACTTAGTTTTGAAAATACTGAAATACAGATTATTTGAAAATAACTTTTAAAAATAAATAATGCGTTTTCACATACTATTTTTTTTTTATTAAAAATTTGTATAGTATAGCCTACAGTGTGCTAGAATTCCATTGTTGAAATGGCCAATATGAGTACATGAGTGATCAGAACTATTTGAATAGTGCATTTATTTTTATGCAGACAGCAGATCCATGAGGCTGCCGTCTCCTCGTGGGAGCAAAAATAAATACCACGGTAACATTTATTCAGTGCAGGACTAGTTAATGATTAATGCACACACAGCAGCAGAGGTGATTCGAGCGGGTTCACTGTGAACAGAACGCTGTTAACTTGTCACAAGACATGTCTGTAGTTAATCTTTAATGCAAATCGTATTTCTGTAATTGTAGCGTGCTGATGTGACATGTCATGTTCCCAGAATCTGCTCGTGTGTTTCATGAATTACTGAAGAGGTGAACCAGCTGCTTACATCTAATGAATGTGGATTAGCCAATCTGTGTTTCTGTTGTTTAATAGTTATTATAGTTAACTAAAAATAAAACTGAAACTAAAACTAGAAAAAAACTTGAAATAAACTAAACGTTAACTGAAATAAAATAAAATAAAATAAAATAAAGCATTAGAACATTTCTCATATACATTTCGTTTAATAATGTAAAAATAACTTGATGTAAAATAACTAAAAATGAAATATAATTAATAAACACTATAACTACTCTGTAAAAAAATATTGTTGGTTTAACTTAAAAAAATAAGTAACCTGGTTGCCTTAAAATTTTAAGTTGATTCAAATGGAAAAATTGAGTTAATACAATGAAGGAGATTGATTTAATCGTCGAAATAATATGTTATCTGAACTAAATAAATGATTTAAGTTGGTTTGACAAAAGAAAAAATGTTGTGTAAATAAATCTTGAAAATATTTTTTTACGGTAACTACAAAAAAGTAAAAAAAAAAACTAAAACTAAAAGCAAAAATATATATATATATTCATTTGATCACACTGTACAATGTGTATATGGGATTTTTTTTCACTTGTTTTCTCGCACGTCTGATCACTTAAAGCAACAGCGCACCACTGATCAACAACACACGATCTGAGGAATCATTCGCATCTGAAGCATAGATGTAAACGCTGCAAGATATTTAAAGGGATCATGACATGAACTTTTAAAAATGATTTTAATATGTTCATTTTTATATGTACATTTCAGTAGCTAATATGTACATTTTAGGTGTTATATGTACATTTCAGGTGCTAATATTTACATTTTAGATGTTATATGTACATTTCAGGTGCCAATATTTACATTTTAGGTGTTATATGTACATTTTAGGTGCTAATATGTACATTTTAGGTGTTATGTACATTTCAGGTGCTAATATTTACATTTTAGATGTTATATGTACATTTCAGTAGCTAATATGTACATTTTAGGTGTTATATGTACATTTCAGGTGCCAATATTTACATTTTAGGTGTTATATGTACATTTTAGGTGCTAATATGTACATTTTAGGTGTTAATATGTACATTTTAGGTGTTAATATGTAGATTTTAGGTGCTGATATGTACATTTCAGGTGCTAATATGTGCATTTTAGGTGCTAATATGTATATGTATCTCATGAATTGAGAGGAACAGAAACTAATATTCACTGGATGGTCATATACCTTTTCACCACTAGATGGGGGTAAAAATCACACAGTGTAGCTTTAAGGCACGGCTCCTTTAAGGCTTGTCGGTGAACGCCCACCGTTATGATGAACGGGTATCATTGTGATATCCAGTGTAGACAGCGTCACTGATTTTTAATGGTTTGTTTTTCCTTTTGACGCGACACACACATCCAGTGTAGGCAAATGTCAGCCGTTAAGTGACTGAACATCAGTGTTTAACTATTGGTCGATGTCTTGCTCTGGACTCTGGGGGCAGTCATTTGCAAATGTATGATGTCACAGATCCCGCTATATCAAAACGAGCCGTTTTTGTAGCTTGATTAAATAAACGATTCATTTATAATGAGGACGTTTTAAGCTCTGAAACTTGCAGGATGTTGTAATGGTACAAAGACCTCTATATGTCAAAAGAGATAGACCCCATGACCCCTCTAATACTTCATGAGCATTAGTAATTGTGTTACATAAATTAAAACAACATTTGTTTTCTTGAGTGTTTGCCTAGATGGAAAGAGTTTCCTTTCTCTTTTGGAGGGTTTTAGGAGCTTTGGATGCACTCCGGAGACAATTTTGTGCTGTGAAGATAAAAATTGTTCTCAGTGGGGGTTTGAAATGAGTCACATTCACTGAAGAATCTCACTCCAGTGAAACAGATTCTGCGTTATGGCACAATCGCTTGCTGATGATATCTCACTTAAAGATATTTATTTAAATAGTTTTTAATAAACATAATGCACCTTTTATTTCCGGGGCCAAGGAAAGAAATTAACCAATTACAGCCATGACTTTTAGCAATTTGACCCATCATTTGATTAGACTACCAAAAGTTAAGACAATGCACTTAATAACTAAGACAATGTTTAATCAAGGCAATAAGATGCCGGAGGCTGTAGATTACAGTAATAATATAAGGGGGTCTACTTCATGTCATACTGAAGAATACCAATTTTACCCATGGTAAAATCCCTGGAACATTGCCGAAAGTGTCTTAATTCTTTAATCAAGCCAATATGGACCCAAAGAGATGAAAAAATCAGTAAGAAATAGAGCATTCGAGAGCATTCATGGGTCTGTTGTGGTTTGGGGTCTGAAGGGCCGATTCCCCTTGATGTTAATGACTTATACTAGTGCAGATGCCATTGCAGCTCTAGAAATCACATTAACACAGAGATAATGATGTCTTTAAGCTGGTCGCGTCATACGTCACAGATAAACACTTTCATTACTTTGAGGAATCTGTATTGAGATGAGGCCGCACTGTATTATTGTAATAAAAGCAAATATGATAAGAGCAGCAAAGTAATATTCCCCATCTTATTTTATTGTATGGCCAGACTGAAGACAATGTCACTTGCATGAACTTCTGCTTTCAGATTTTTTCAGTATTGAGATTGTGGATTTAACAAATGAATCGTATTGCTTTTTGGGGTCTGAAATGCTTTTAGTGAAGGCGTGTGGTGGAATAACCAGTCGCGTTGTGCCTCTTTCCTGTCTGCCATGATGATTTGCATTATTGAGAAACTGAACTGGTGTTCCTAATAATCTTTTAAGTGAATGTAGTAACACATTTTCTCGAACCAGCATATCACAAAGAACATTTGTGTTGGGAGGAAATATTACTGGTCCACTTCGCTAACATGCTTTGATAGCAAAGGCATAGAAACCAGCTATCAAGGCCTTGGCAACCCCCTAGAATAACCTAGCAACTACCTAGAAGTCCATAGAAACACCCCAACAACCACTTGATGCACCTAGAACAACCTGGCAACCATGCAGAACATCTTAGGACCATGTAACAATGCACTAGAAATCACCAAAACATAGCAAGGCCTTAGCAACACCTTAGCAACCATAAAGAACCTGGCAAACACATACAGTAGGAGTCCCTAGAAACCACCAAGAACACCCCAACAACCACTTGATGCACCTAGAACAACCTGGCAACCATACAGAACATCTTAGGACATCCATGTAACAATGCAATAGAAATCACCAAAACATAGCAATGCCTTAGCATGTCTTAGTAACCATAAAGAACCTGGCAACCACACAAAAATTCCCTAGAAACCACCAAGAACACCCCAACAACCACTTGATGCACCTAGAACAACCTGGCAACCATACAGAACATCTCAAGACCATGTAACAATGCAGTAGAAATCACCAAAACATAGCAACGCCTTAGCAATGCCTTAGCAACCATAAGGAACCTGGCAACCACACAAAAAAGTCCATAGAAACCACCAAGGACACCCCATCAACCACTTTATTCACCTACTGTAGCATCCTGGCAACCATCCAGAACATCTTAGAACCACGTAGCAATGCACTAGAAACCACCAAAACATAGCAACGCCTTAGCAACCATAAAGAACCTGGAAACAACATAGAATCCCTAGAAACCACCAAGGACACCCCAACAACCACTTGATTCACCTACTGTAGTGCCCCTAGCAATGCCTTAGTAACCAAAAAATATGTTCAGGATTTGTAATCACAACCTTTTTTCTTTTGTCAAATCAACTTAAATAATTTATGTGGTTCAAATAACATAATATTGTAAGTTTCTGATGATTAAATCGATCTCCTTCATTGTATTAACTCAATTTTTCCATTTCAATGAACTTAAAATTTTAAGGCAACCAGGTTACTTCATTTTTTTAAGTTAAACCAACGATATGTTTTTACAGTGCATCAACGATGGCAACCACCTAAAAGACCCTAGCAACCAGCTAGCAACCCCATAACATCCATCAATAATATCCTGTCATCAGGGTGGTGAGTTTTACACATTTGTACTTTGCTCTTGGGATGCACCAGTCCAGTAACTCTATTCCAGATCCACTGCCTCAGTCTCTCCCTCTGATCCGACCTCTTTCCCGACAGGCGGTTTAATAGTCCATCTGTGTGACAGACATGACTCTAAATGACCAGATTTCCCCATCGTCCTGCACAAAAGAGACACCCTGAAGGAACGCTACACAAATTTGCATACTTTTTTTTTCAGGTCCTCCTGTTCCAAAAAGATCTTATAATTTTTTTTTCCCCTCACCGTTTCTTCTTCATTCCCCAGTTCGATTTCAGCTTCGAGGGATTATTTATGAGGGAGGTGAGTGTCAGGACACTGAAATGAGCCTCAGACGCTGGAGAAGATTTCAATCACTGCAGATCCGTGGCTCAGGCCCTGACCTTCCTGTAAGAGCACTCTTCCTGGAATGAGGAATGGGGGCGGGTGAGAGAATCCAGTCCCAATCATTCTTGTTTAAACGTGCGATGTTCATTTGTTAAAACACAGCTACAATTACAATGACAAAATTAATGACGAATAAAATGTGAGTCACTATTTGGCAGGGAAAAAATCTTAAATTGCATTGAAACGGCTGGAAAAATGAAAAGCGAGCGCGTCGTTAACTGAATCTAATCCATTACATTACTTTTCAGTGTCGGAGCATTGCATTGGCTTTGTTACAATACATAGAAAAAGCTTTATTGTGTCCCTCGTTTAGGATTCACGGGGGAAATGCAGATGTAAGGGGATAAAACTGATCATTTCAAGGATCATCAAACGGCATATGCAATGATTATGTAAAGAGCAGTATAATTCATGTAAACTTAAACCTATTAAAAAGCACATTTTTCATTGAAATAAAGCTGAATATATATATATATATATATATATATATATATATATGATCAATTCAATGCATTATATATATATATATATATATGAGATCAATTTAATGCATTATATATATATATATGTATGTAGGATGCATTAAATTGATCAAAAGTAAAGACATTTATAATGTTACAAAAGATTCAATTTCATATAAGTGCTGTTCTATTGAACTTTCTATTCATCGAAGTATCCTCACTATTTTCTGTATTGATAATAAAAATAGTTTTTGAGCAGCAAATCAGTTATTTCTGAAGGATCATATGACATTACATAAAATTATATGAAAAGTTTCAACTTGAATGGAACCAAGTTTAGGTTGAAGTTCTACACTTACTAACTGAAATAAAAATAAAGATAAATAGACATATTTTAAAAAAAATGACAAGCACAAAAATTATTAAAATAGATTTAAAAAATTAATTAATAAATGCAACACATTCTCATCCCAAGACGTCATCTAACTGACGCTTTTGACCACACGTCAACATCCGACGTTTTTGGGTACCCTTTAACGACAGTTAGATGACGATCCTATAGGGCGTCATCTAACTGACCAATACTGTAAAAGGATTTAAATAATACTTGTAAAGAGTGATGAATTGACTGTGGGATCTGTTGGCATTGGTGACCTCAGTGGATTTGTGTTTTAAGCAGACCACCAGCAATTCTGATAAAGATAAACAGTTAATCCATGACCTTTGAGAGTTAGTATCACATCATTAGTCTTTCCCCAGCAGCTCTTAGAGATGCAGACCATGTAGACGCCCTGAGCTGTGCTGTTTTCCTCCAAAAGACTGTTTCATCATGTGCTTGAGAGAATTCTGGCTTCTTTTCATTCTGATGAAAACAGTCTTGCCTTGTTTCCATTGTGTCCTTGAGGAAAAACACTCCACCCTTGGCTTTTCATGAGTACTCCCCTCGATAATTAGTGTACTGTAAGTAACTTTCATTAAAAAAAAAG
Organism: Cyprinella venusta; assembly: GCA_038021265.1. NCBI lineage: Eukaryota > Metazoa > Chordata > Actinopteri > Cypriniformes > Leuciscidae > Cyprinella > Cyprinella venusta. The sequence goes on along the minus strand of CM075883.1, from coordinate 27,000,194 downwards.
CATTGGTTAAATTACAAATAACATTAGAAAATGCAAGTCTGGAGTTGAATGCCTAATGAAAAAAATGGCAACACTTTACAATAAGGTCCCATTATTTAACAGGTTTTTTTTGCCGTTATTTTTTCCCCAATGCAGATAGCTCAGACCCATAAAATAATTAAATAACAATTAATCCATTAAATAAATCAGATACAGCGTTTGATTTAAGTAATGTAGTTAATGTTAAAAAATTGGTGGTGGAACGCAATATCATGACAAATTCGTACGAGTGAATAAAAGGTGGCTAATTCGTACGAGTGAGTAAATGGTGGCTAATTTGTACAAATTCGTACAAGTGAGTTAGCTAAAGGTAGCTAATTCGTACGAGTTAGTAAAAGGTGGCTAATTCGTACAAATTCGTATGAGTGAATAAAAGGTGGCTAATTCGTACAAATTCGTACAAGTGAGTTAAAGGTGGCTAATTCGTACGAGTTAGTAAAAGGTGGCTAATTCGTACAAATTCGTACAAGTTAGTAAAAGGTGGCTAATTCGTACAAATTCGTACGAGTGAATAAAAGGTGGCTAATTCGTACGAGTTAGTAAAAGGTGGCTAATTCGTACAAATTCGTACGAGTTAGTAAAAGGTGGCTAATTCGTACAAATTTGTACGAGTGAATAAAAGGTGGCTAATTCGTACAAGTGAGTTAAAGGTGGCTAATTCGTACGAGTGAGTAAAGGCTAATTCGTACAAATTCGTACAAGTGAGTAAAGGCTAATTCGTACAAATTCGTACGAGTGAGTAAAAGGTGGCTAATTCGTACAAATTCGTACGAGTGAGTAAAAGGTGGCTAATTCGTACAAATTCGTACGAGTGAATAAAAGGTGGCTAGTTCGTACAAATTCGTACGAGTGAGTTAAAGGTGGCTAATTCGTACAAATTCGTACGAGTTAGTAAATGGTGGCTAATTCGTACAAATTCGTACGAGTGAATAAAAGGTGGCTAATTCGTACAAATTCGTACAAGTGAGTTAAAGGTGGCTAATTCGTACGAGTTAGTAAAAGGTGGCTAATTCGTACAAATTCGTACGAGTTAGTAAAAGGTGGCTAATTCGTACAAATTCGTACGAGTGAGTTAAAGGTGGCTAATTCGTACGAGTGAGTAAAAGGTGGCTAATTCGTACGAGTGAGTAAAAGGTGGCTAATGCGAACAAATTCGTACAAGTGAGTAAAGGCTAATTCGTACAAATTCGTACGAGTGAGTAAAAGGGGGCTAATTCGTACAAATTCGTACTATTTGTCAAAACCCCAGTGATGGGTAGGTTTAGGGGCGGGTCAGGGCTAGGTCATACGTACCAATTCATACGAATAGGGCAACTCGTAAAATATGGAAGATTTAGCAAAAATCCGGATTCGTATGAAGGTAAAGGTAAAGCGTCAGTTAGATGACGCGTCTAACCCTAACCCTACCCCAGACCTAAACTTAACCGTGTCATTTAACTGATGCTTTACCTTTAGCGTCAGTTAGATGCCCTAGGATCGCGTCATGTAACTGACGCTAAAGGGTGCCTACAGCGTCGGATATTGAAACATGGTCAAAATAGATGACGCCTTGGGATGAGAATGCGTTGGCTATGAAAAATTGAGGCCAAAAAAACACGGTGTACCTGGTAAAGTGGCCAGTGAGTGTATAATCAAGAAATGTTGATAATGATAATGCAACTATTTGTGAACAACAAAGCTTAATTCTGATTATTTATCATTGCATAACACACTTTCAATCAGCAAGAACGGACGTAATCTGATCTCAGATCTGTACGACAGGTGCAGCATCATCTAACACTAATCTAGCCGAACTAATCTATCTAATCACACTAATCTACCCTAACTGAGGTAGGTCAAACTTCTCATATCGGAATGAATCGACATTCAGTTAGTTTGGGTTGAGGTTGGTGTTGAGGTGGGTTGATGCACCTGTTACGCTACTCTGTGATGGATGCTTGATTATTTTAGCCAGTGTTTTAAAAACGTCATTTTTACGCTCAAGAGCAGGTTTCCCGATGAAGGCTGCAGGAGATGAAGGAGAGAGTGCGAGGCATATGGACTCAGCATCTGACTGTTTGTCCCTGCTGGTTTGAGCTCAGATCCGTGTCAAACTCGACTTTCAAGCTTTTTGATGTTGGCCTAAATAACATCTAGATCTACAATCTAGATCATTTTGAACTACTTTTAAAGTTTGAAAGCTGAAAGTAGCCCATTCGTGAAACTTATTTTATAGATCTGAGGAGTTTAACAGCATCTTTTCTGCAAATACTGGATGTAAATGTTCCACATGGTTTGGTTACCAATAATAGTGTCCTTTACAAAACCTGTTATGTGGTTGTAAGGGTGTTGCTAGGGTATTCTGGGTGGTTGCTAAGGTGTTCTGGGTGTTTTTTTTAGTATTATTGTTACACGTTGTGTGTTGTCACTATAGTAATAGTAATAACTAACTAGAATGTACATTTCCAGAAGAAAATGTGAAGTGGTGCTTGAAGTGGCAAAACTCACCACCCGGTTGCTAGGGTGTTTTGGGTGGTTGCTATATTGTTGCTTGGCAGTTGCTAAGGTGTTCTGGGTGGTTGCTAGGCAGTTGCTAGGTTATTGTTATGGTGTTGCTAGGCGATTGCTAGGGTGGTCTGGGTGGTTGCTATGGTGTTGCTAGGCTGTTGCTAAAGGTGTTCTGGGTGGTTGCTATGTGGTTGCAAGGGTGTTGCTAGGGTATTCTGGGTGGTTGCTAAGGTATTCTGGGTGGTTGCTAAGGTGTTCTGGGTGTTTTTTATTATTATTGTTACACGTTGTGTGTTGTCACTATAGTTATAATAATAACTAACGAGAATGTACATTTTCAGAAGAAAATGTGAAGTGGTGCTTGCAGTGGCAAAACTCACCACCCGGTTGCTAGGGTGTTTTGGGTGGTTGCTATGGTGTTGCTAGGCTGTTGCTAATGTGTTCTGGGTGGTTGCTATGTGGTTGCAAGGGTGTTGCTAGGGTATTCTGGGTGGTTCCTAAGGTATTCTGGGTGGTTTCTAAGCTATTCTATGTTTGTTGCTAGGGTGTTCTGGGTGGTTGCTAGGTGTTCTGGGTGGTTGCTAGGGTGTTGCTAGGCAGTTGCTAGGGTATTCTGGTTGGTTGTTAAGGTGTCCTGGGCGGTTACTAGGGTGTTGCTAGGCGGTTGTGTGTTGTCACTATAGTAATAATTATTGCTAATAATTATAATATACATAACTATACAACTAACCCTAAACTAAACCTCCTAACCCTAACCCTATAGAAAATACATACTTAAATGGACAAATACACCGTAACAAAGATTTATAAATACTGTAACAATTGTGATGCTCATTGAATGTTAACTAATGGAACTTTATTGGTAAAGTGCTTCCAAACTTTTTAGGGTCACTGCACATTTACATTAATTTAGCAGATGCTTTGATCCAAACACTTTTATAGTGAACAGAAGGTGGGCAAAATATGAGGTTATTTATTTCGTGGATTTCTGAAGTGACCTTCAACTACAGTATGAAGCTGAAACCTGCTCTTATAAACTCCAGTGTCCAGTTTCATCATCTAAAACACGTGACGTGGGTTATTTACAAATGTTCCTGCCTTTCATTCGCCCTTTAGGTGCAGACGAGCATTTGATGTGCGAACGGGAAACATCTACATCTGTGTGTGTGTGTGTGTTTGTGTGAAACCTTCTGCTCACCCCCTACAGCGCTGATGAGAGCAGCGAAAGCAGAAACATGACGTCCGTTCCAGTCTTCTGGGAATAAAACAGTTCATCCTTAAGGAAGGACGGGTCAAGAAGTCAGAGTGGCTTTAGCACTGCTTAGTAACGTGTGTATGCGTTTGCCCTTGAGTGTACGTACAGCCATGTGTGCATTTACATGTGGCGTCCTCATATAGAGAGTCACTGGAAACACACTTCAAACATTAAACCCCGTCAAGTGCACAAGCGCCTCTGGACATGGAGGGCTCTTGGTAACATAAGAGTAATCCAAGCTTATGTTCAGCGCTAAAACACACCGGCCGCATGCCAATCACTCGTTCATCAGTTCACACACGTCTGTTCTGTCCTTAATTTGAGCCCAGGGGCGTTTGTCTCCTTCAAGCATAACCAGAATGAGTCCAAACATCTCCACTTCACTTTTCTACACCTCTTAATAGCAAAACCGTCTTTTGAGGATCGTCCATTTGCATATTGCATATGAGATACTGTTTAAGTAATGGTCTGCTGTGGAAATGTTTGCATGAATCGATCAGTCAATCAATGTTTGAAAAGTGAAGGAATGACATTTCTGAAAGTCAATGGGGAGATTGAGACTCTTTCGTCGCTCATGGTTCCAACCCGATCTCACGACCAAATCGTACGAATTCGACAAATGATTAAAAAGTGGCTAATTCGTAATAATTCGTACGACCTCACTCTTTTGCTAAATCGTGCATGTTTTAAGAATTGGCCAATTCGTATGAATTCGTACGAATGACCTACCCCTGACCCCGCCCCTAAACCTACCCATCACTTGGGTTTGGACAAATCGTACAAATTCGACGAATGATTAAAAAGTGGCTAATTCGTAATAATTCGTACGACCTCACTCTTTTGCTAAATCGTGCATATTTTAAGAATTGGCCAAATCGTATGAATTCGTACGAATGACCTTTTCCTGACCCCACCCCTAAACGTACCCATCTCTTGGGTTTGGACAAATCGTACGAATTCGACGAATGATTAAAAAGTGGCTAATTCGTAATAATTCATACGACCTCACTTGTACGAATTAGTACGATTTTTCTAAATCGTGCATATTTTAAGAATTGGCCAATTCGTATGAATTCGTACGAATGACCTACCCCTGACCCCGCCCCTAAACCTACCCATCACGTGGGTTTAGACAAATCGTACGAGTGAGGTCGTACGAATTAGCCACTTTTTAATCATTCGTCGAATTCGTACGAATTGGTCGTGAGATAGCGTAGATGGTTCTCGGTTAAGTTTCGTCTCATTTGTTTCCCCTAAAAAAGAACTATAAAATGAATGTTGATTTGGTTAATTTAATAATTTCAATTAAGTTGATTTGGTAAATTTGGTTAATTCATTTTCTTTTTGATGATAAAGTTAATTTTATACTTTTAGCATAATTTAGCATCTTTAAAAACTTTTCAAGACTTAAAACAAAAGATTCCAGTACATGTGCTCTAATTCATCTCATTGCTGTCTAGGAGACACTTGAGATATTAAAGAGATGTCATTTGTGATTTTTTTATGGTAATTTTTAAGAATTAGATGAGAAATATTTGAGAATCATTGGAATTTTGGCACATCTGAACATTTTGGGATCTTTAGAGGAGACTACAGGACTCTAATTGTTATTTCTTTAATCGTTTTGCTGTCTTAGAGAATCGGTTGAGATTTTAAAGAGAACTCATTTGTGATTTTCTAATGAGATGCTGTGGTAATTTGGTCTCAGAAGAATTAGAAACGAAATAAGTAATATAAATGAATCTGACTTTCAATGCAGATTTTCAATGCAATGCCAAATTGAAGGCATCTGGGACATTGTTGAGATCACTGGGATCTTCATTTAAGAGTCAAATCTGAGAAGCTGGAGACCATATTTGCTCTATTGAATCTCATTGCTGTCTGAAGAATTGATTGAGATGTCAAAGAGATCTCATTTGTGTGTTTTCTGAGATATTTGGGCAATTTGGTCTCAAAAGCATGAAATGAAAGTAATGTGTGAGCAGATACTGGCGAATCTGGCTTTTCAATCCAGATTTGCAATGCAAGTTTGAAATATTGTTGAGATCTCTAGAAGAAAAATATGAGATCACTGAGATTGTACTTTACTTTACAAGAGATCTCTCTTGTGTTGTTTCCACTTGGGATATTTGAGCTTATATCAAATAATCTGACGTTTCAATGCAGATTTTCAATGCAAGTTTGAGATATTGTTGAGATCTCTTGGAGAAATATGAAAGGCATCTGAGAAGCAGAAGACTGTAATTGCTATATTTTAATCTCACTGCTGTCTGAGAATCGACTTAGATGTTAAAGAGGTCTTATTAGGGATTGTTCTGCATGCTTTGGTCTCAGAACAAATTAGATGCGAAATGTTTTAGTTCGTATTGATGAATCTCACCTTTCAAAGCTGATTTTCAATGCAACGCAAATTTGAGAACAATTGGGACAATCACTCTTAGAAGAAATGGTTCTATTTAGAACCAGAAATGGTTCCATCCCCCGGTTCATATATGGAACTCCAAAATGGTTCTATATAGAACCATTTTTTGGGTAAAAGGTTCTATTGGCCAAGTATGGAACCCCAGGGTTCTATATAGAGCCCAGAGGAATCTTTTTTTAAGGGTGTAGCCTATAGAACCTTTAGGGGTTCCAAATAGCGCTGATAGAACCTTTTCTTCTAAGAGTGATTGAGATCTCTACATGAGAAACAAGTTTATTGGGGTATTATTAAAACAATTCTTGAGATCTCTAGAGGAGAAGGTATTTTATTTTAGTAGAAGAATCTGAGAAGAGGGAGACTGTAATTGCTCTATAGAAGAATTAGACACATTTGAGCTCATTGAAGAATCTGTCATTTCTATGCAGATTTTCAACGCAAGTTTGAAACATTGTTGAGATCTCTTGGAGATCTGATTTGTGTTGTTTCATGATTTATTCGGTTCTCAGAAGAATCAGATGAGACATATTTACCCTCAAATCTGTAACATCATGGTCAGGAATAAAGAGTGAATCCAAACTCAAGCACTTTAATAAAATGAACAGATAAACCAGGGTAAACAAAGAAACTCAGAACAAAGCTACAGGCAACAATGACCGACAACCATCAACTGAAGCAGGTTTACACGGACAAACAAGCTAAACACGATAGCAAGGGGGCGGAGCTAATTAGAAGCACCTGGAGAGGCTAATCAACAAGAAAAACCATGACTTTTCAATGGACATGTTCAATGCAAGTTCGACACGTTGTTGAGATCTCTTAGAGAAACATTAACATCTGAGAAGCAGAAGACTGTAATTTTATCAGAAGAATTGGATGAGACATATTTGACGTCATATGTGACTTTTTCAATGCACATAGTTTGCGACATTGCTGAGATCTGTCGGGGAGAAACACGAGAACATTTCTAAAAAAGCAGGAGAGCGCTTTATATTGAATCTCACTGCTGTCCAGGAGAATCTGAGCGCTTACAGAGATCTCATTGCTATTTTTTCTTTCCTATGGGATGTCCAGTCATTGCAACACCCCCGTGTTTACCGTTTAGCGCAGCTCTTCATGTTCACATTCATCCAGTGGTTGGTTTGGGATCCGGTCGCGTCCTTCTCCCGCATCATCATCCTCATCATCAGCAGCAGAGCTCGTCATGAAACCCGTCTTCCTCGTTCAGTGATGTGATGTGCGCTCGCCGTTTGTCATCATCTTCATCTTCATCAGGAGCGGACAGACAGTAGCGGATTCTCGGCTCAGCTTCTAGAGGATGTACCGTGTTACCGGAGGGAAACGGGGGAGAGTCTAACCGGGGGCCCTTCCGTGTAGAAAACGAACAAGGACGGAGAGGATCGACGCGGATTTTTGGCTGGATCTGTGCGGTGAGTGAACCTGACATCAACACACTGACATGCTAAACGTGCGCCGAAATAAACGACTGTCATGCACGTAGGAACAGGGGCGAGCTTCATACAGCTGTCAAACAAACATGCATGTAAATTTCTGCTGCATCGGGTCTGCTGACGCATTTTGCAGTTGTCTGTGTGCCAGGGGCCAAATCTGGGGCTCAATTCAGTCTGTTTGTTTCTCCCGGTGCTAAAGTTGTTTTTATGTTTAAGTGCATTGTTTTAGTATTCACATGAATGCAACATATGCTTGGGGATCTTCGGTGGCATCTTTGACAAGGCTGTTTGTTCGTCAAAGTTGTTTAATTCCGCTATTAGCATTTGCATGACAGGTGGACATATCTAATCATAGCACAGCATATAGGACTGTTTATAAACTGTATGTCTGAAATGCATGTCTTTGTACTGTAAGAGATGCTGAGATGTTTGTTGTCATGGTAGTAATGTAAATGGCCAGTTTGTTTTAATAAGGTAGCTGGAGATATTTCTGAAGCATCACTGACGTTTAGTCTCCTTTTTCACTATTATTGCTTGAGCGTCCTTAATGCATTTTAATTGATCTGCATCATAATTCGTACACATTTGAGATGTCATATGAGCAGTTGTTTCTACCTGAGCTGACGCTTAAAATGACTTAGCTTGGTTTCTAAGGGCCTTTCATTCATATAAATTATGTTTACTGAATGAAAACCAGGTACAGTTCAAATTTGAAGTTAATGTCTGGCTGTGTTTGTCTGCATGTGTCTGAAACGCATCGTTAACCCTTTGAGTTTATTGTCTACTGACAGAGACTGTTGTCATGGTATCACAGTAAACAGACAGTTCCTTTCATGACACACTAATCAACTTATTTTTGTTGCTACTGTTACTGTAAGTGATACTGATATTTGGTTGTCATGTATCAAAGTAAAAGGCAGAGCAGAGATTCAGTGGATGACAAGATCTGAAATCACCTGTGAATATACTTAAAGGGATTCATTCACCCAAATATGAAGACACTGTCATCATTCTGTCATACTCACCCAACAAAAGAAGCCCAATAAGCTCCAAAAATAACAATACAGCATCATAAAAGTACATAACATACACTCAAAAAAATATTTAGGCTTTAGCATTTCAATTATGCATATGCTATTTCCATGCATTTTGGATTACACCATTTAAATATAAAATGACACAGTCATACGCACTGTAATAAAATATTGTTGGTTTAACTTAAAAAATTAAGTAAGCTGGCTGCCTTAAAAATTTAAGTTCATTGAAATGGAAAAATTGAGCTAAGACAGTGAAGGAGATTGATTTAGTCTTCAGAAACTCAAAATATTATGTTATCTGAACTACATAAATTATCTAAGTTGATTTGACAAAAGAAATAATGTTCTGATTACAAATCATGAAAATATTTTTTTACAACAACCAGGATTATCATCAATAAATCAAATTAGTTTCTCATCACTGTAAAAAAAAAAACATGTCCATGATATGCAATCACAATATTTTTTCTATTTTGTCAAATCAACTTAAATAATTTATGAGTTTCTGATGACTAAATCAATCTCCTTCATTGTATTAACTCAATTTTTCCATTTCAGTGAACTTAAAATGTTAAGGCAACCAGGTTACTTCATTTTTTTTTTTACCAAATATTAAATCAAAAATATTTTTTTACAGTGTTAAAATACAGCACAGCAGTAGCCATATTTGTTCATATTTTTAAACAAATACATGCATTTGTCTTAAAAATAAACACATCTTTTTTATTGAAGAACTTTTATTGAAAAATCTGTGTTTTCTTCCTTTGTTTGCAACATTAAGGTGAGTGAATAATGACTATGACCAACCCTTCATTAGTAGTATTCCCTCAATCTCACAGCCATTTTCACAGTTTTTTTAACTGGCCTCCTGGGTGTTTTTCCGGCTCGAGAGACACAACCGTGATAGATTCTCTTTCTCTTGCTAAACTGTAAGCGAAAAGCAGTCAGCGATTGATCCCAGGGTCCCACAGCTGCCTGATTTAACACATATTTTAGGGCACTGTTCTCCCGCAGATGCTCCAGCTGCGACTGGTTCTCTCTGCAGGTCGGCTATTTGACGGGTGAGGGCCCCGGTTGGACGGGACCTAATTAAAAGCCCGTTGTAGTGGTGGGGGGTTTTGATTGATTGCGTTTTTGGGTGTTGTGGCAAATCTACAGAGCGCGCGGTGGGTGTCGCTCAGCTCAGCGAAGGGCTTGCCAGAATAAATCAGCATTTAAAACAAACATTGCCGTTCATCTCAATTAGCGGAAGCGCGGTGGGTCACGGGCAGATCCAGTCGAACGCGTCCACGGATCTGAGCTCGCGCAGCCGCAGGCGGATGACCCTGTGTGTGTCTCTCCGACACAGCCATTAGACAGCAGGCGCTTTTAATGAAACACTTTATACGTGCGATGTCAACAGGGATTTATCCTTTGGCTATGATGCGGGATGAAGCTCAAACAGTGGATCCAAAATCAACCTTTTCCACACCTGCCAATGCCATGTGGGTTGAGAAATTTACTAGCCATGTAGGCTACATATTTCTTACCAGCATGACTTTATTGTCCCTTTTTTGATATTGACAGTGGCGTCTTTTATGTTCAACTTTTGATCTTAAATAGGCTACAGAAAAAAAACAGTAATATTTTGAAATATTATTACAATTCAAAATAACCATTTTCTATGTAAATATGTAGTAAAATGTAATTTATTCCCGTGTTCAAAGCTGAATTTTTCAGCATCATTATTACTCCAGTCTTCAGTGCCACATGATGAGTCATAAATCACTCCAATATGATGACTTGCTGATTATGTTCAATGCTGAAAACAGTTGCTGCTTCATATTTTTGTGGAAGCCATGTAAATTTTTCAGGGTTTTTTGATTAAAACAACAGTATTTATTTGAAATAGAAATCTGTTGTAATTTTTGTAATTGGAACAGTATTTTACTGTAATATGTACAGTATAATACTGTTAAACGTGTCAACCGTATGATACTGTAAATAGCCAAGGATTATAGGGAAAATATGTCTACTACTGTAATTATTTTCTACTGTAAATCATAAAAATCTAATTATGTAATAGGAAAACAATTTTAATACTGTAAATAAAAATACAGTAGAATACAATATACAGTATTATTCCTGTAAATTAACATAAGGTTCTTGTACTGTAAATGGAAAAATACAGTACTCATAATGTAAATATTACTACAGTAGACTATTGTCTTACTGTAAATTAAATTACAGTGTTGATACTGTAAACACTTTTACAGTAACTTACTAGCACCCAGCTGCCAGTAAGTTACTGTAAAATTTACAGCAACCTTTTTACAGTGTACAAAAGTCTTTACCGTCACCTTTGATCGGTTTATTTATTTTCTTCAGTATGGTTTGCATGTCTTGAGTTTAATTGGCACGTCAGTTACACGAGCGAGGATCAGTCCATCATTCTTACAGTTCAGTTTAAGCCGTATACAATGTTGCCAGCAGTCGAGTAGCTGTTTAATGTATTTGCCAAGGCCACTTTTACTTGTGTTTTCGCTTGGCAAGTGTTCATTCTGGACCCTGCGTTCAATGCATTGAAAGGAACAGCACATGAAAGTTTTTCTGTCAGTATTGCATTGTTTAGGCAAAGCTGCATTACTAGGCCACAGGAAACCAAACCACATGGTAAATTATATTTAAACTCATTAGTTTTGATCTAGCTAATTGGGAGTTTTGATTGAAATTATTGTCTAAACTGACTTACTTACTGTTCTAAAGAAAGGTAATGTAATTCTCTGTTTTCTGGTTTAAAGCAGGCTTGATAGGCAGATAACCTGAAGATTCAGGTACATGTTGAGAGTTTAAATGTCTAATCTGGTCAAACCAATGGTAAAATGTTTATACTAATGTCTGTTATAGCACCCCTCTTATATTATTTGCATTGCACTATGAATTGCTTTCTGACATTTCAGATCATGATGTGTAAAATTGAACTTGCAGCTGAAAGTGTCAATATTCACAAACACTAAAAAACTAATCCTGTAAAAAAAACGGTAAACAACTGGCAGCTGTGGTTGCCAGCATCATACCGTAAAAATACGGTGTGTTACTGTATTTGTGTTAGAGCATATAGCTGTTAAATTTAAGTTTTATATTGCTGACAATACGGTATTTAGCTGTTATTTCAAAAACAGTAACACACCGTATTTTTACGGTATGATGCCATAGTTTACCGTTTTTTTACAGGATTATTTTCTACAGTCATTCGTATTCTGATCTTTATTAAGGAAACTAGCTTTGTATTTGATGCAATGGGGGGGGGGGGGAAATCAATGCAAGCATAACAAAGCAGTGTGTGTGTGCACTGTATGCATAACAGCATCCGTTTCTCTGGAAGTTGAGTCATTTTGACATGCAAGACAACTGAGTTGTAATAGCAGTGCAGAGAACCGAAGCAATAAAGCTTGTGTTTATTAGCTTTTTCTTCTTCAGTGGCTTTTGTGCTTAAGCATCGACACAAGTTCATGTCTTTTTAATGGAGTTTTACTGTTGTTGTTTAGCATGCAAATCCTGTCTAACATGCCCATACCCTTGCAGTCAGCATCAATCTGTTGGCCAATCAGAAAGACCCAGCCCTGTGACGTTGTGTTTATATTGTGACACATGTCCTTTGTTTACGGCTCTCAGAGGAACACAGCTGTAGGTTTGCTTCATTGATGTTGTTGTAGACTCTGCCTGCTGTGATGATCAGGTGTAATAAAGGAGCTCATACGCAAGTGTCAGGAGTGATTGATTATTTACATCAGAGAAATGGCCCGTGAAATGGTGGAGTAACAGCGGCTTTTGTGTTGGGTCTTGCTTGTCTTTCTTATCATAAATGAAATTAGTAATGAAATGTATACATGCACTTGTTAATTGTCTAAAATGGCGAGTTTTAATCTGATTTTTACATATAAGAAACAAAGGATGGTTGATAGTTTTTATATGTGTAGACACTTATTGTCCAAAGTCAGGCTACACAAGAGTCAAGACTAGATGCAGTTTGATCAACGCGCTCCTTTTATACATCTACAGTCTATTTGGAGAGTCATCTCAATACTCAAAGTGACTTCATGCCAAGACCAGGAACTGATGCGGCTAATTGGAAGATTTACCAAAGGTGGCAAGAAGACGCGGGCAAAATGTCTGTTGTAACCTTTGTAGAGACAAAAACATGATCTATGCGAAGTGAAAATGCTAAAATAACCACTGGCGAAGTCGTACATTAATAGCCGAGGAGCCTTCGAGCAGTTATTTTCACATTCATTGTTGTTTTAAGACATCATCTCCACAGGCTATTCACTCAATACATGGAGAGTTATTATTATAATAACATAAATCCTTGGGTGTTAAGCACGTTACTTTATTAAAAACTGAATATTGCATCTACAATATAATTATATCCACATTTGTGAAAGGTAATGTCGTTTTAACTGAGTGTACAAATATAATTCCCGACTTTATGCTAAAAAAATGCAGATTCTTGTTTTGTTTTTTAAGACTCTCGTACAGTCGACACATGGCTATTTCTGAATTCTGAGCCCATAAAAGCCTCATAAAGGTGACTGAAAGCAGCGCTTTACTTCTGTAATGTGTATTTCCTGTCCTTGAGTTGATGTATTTTTAGAGAGGCTACTGTTATACTGGAGGGATTTTGTTTGTTGAGAAAATGACAGTTATATTTCCCATCTAACAATGATGTCCAAAATGAAGAGAAACGAGATCAGACTGAGGAACCGAGTCTTTGAAAATTGTCTATTTAAAGATTGGCCCTACTGTGAAGTTCACTAGATATACTGTACATAGACCTACTTGAATACTTGATTCTAATTGGTCCATGGCAGATATTATTGCATGCTGTATTATATACAAATATTCAAAAAACATTATATATTAATTTGTCAATAGCATTTCCCGCGCACAAGCTATTTTAAGTTTTGTTTTAAATAAATTTGTCTAGGCTTGGCGCTTATAATCGTTGTTCTTAATAAATGCCTCGTGTGTTTTCTACTGAATATCGTTAAATTTAAAGGATTTGTTGAGAAGGGGAACTAAACTATAAGGTATATGTCCAAAACGTTCCCAGAAGCTTTACTAACGTTCTTGCAAGGTAATGCACAAACATTCTTCTTCCAGTAACATTAATAGAACTCTTATTCAGAGTTGGCTGGTCTTTAATTTTTAAACGCTACAATTAGTTTCGGAATGTTCCGAAAACATTCAAAAGTAACATTCCCATACTGTTTGAAGAACGATAAAACGGAATGTTTCCTTAAAGGGAAAGTTCACCCAAAAATGACAAATCTGTCATCATTTACTCGCCCTCAAGTTGTTCCAAACCTGTTTGAGTTTCTTTCTTCTGATGAAGATATTTTGAAGAATCAGTTGATGGACCCCATTTACTTCCATAGTAGGAAACAAATGGCTACCGTCAACTGTCTGGTTACCGACATTCTCCCAAATATCTTCTTCAGAATCATTGATAAATTTCAGCTTTCTATGGTAGATCTCCTGGCTTTGATCTCAGGTCAGTTCACTGACGTTCTCCGTCATATTCCTGGACTAGGCCTATTTATCTCCATGACCCCAGGACATTCTCTGTCAGCTCTGATCTCTCAACGTTTGTTCTCTTGAGCTCGGACTGTCCTCTTCTAAAATGAGCCATCACTTTCTTGGTTTCGTTGGGTTACACGAGTGTTTCGTACTGTACACGCGCTTTAAACCATCTGACAGACTCGCCGCTTAATTGACTATCATTTCCTCGAGACGGTCCACCTGACGTTCCTCGCGGAGCAGCTTGTGCTACAGCCGGCAGAGATTAGCCAGCCTTTCCCACGTCACCGTTCTCCCTTTAATTCAACTTCCCCATTATCTAAGTGTCTCGCAGAATGAGAACGCGACAGAGAGGGAGATAAGCAGAGAGCATGAGGAGAGACAAATGGAGAGCAGATTGTTGAAGTTTAATTGAATCCATCAGAGAAATGAAGTGAGCTTGTGGCGCAATTACAATATATAAGATTTGCTTTTTTCTCTGATTTGTCATGTTTGACCGTTTGCTTCGTTTCCAGACGGAAGAATCTGCTCGGTAACTTAGGTGACCTGCACGTGACCAATCAGGTAAAGCACGTTCACCAATGCATTTGCATGTAAAGACGCGACGACCTCAGGGGACGTTTTGTTCCCCCCGCAGCCACTAACGACGCCGTTTCCCCGGGTAATTAATTAGTTTCCGAGCTGAAGCGATGTGGCGTGTGGTAATACCAGATGTTTGTTCTATTTACAACTGCACGGCTGCAGTCTGCTGGGGTATTCCTAATTGTGTAATTGCGCCTTCAGCGATAAAGATGACGAATGCTGCTTTGAACGCCGGCCCCCCGGAAGGGCCCTCATCGCATTATGAAGACATGCGCACCAGCGGGGCTTACGTTAAAGCTCATTTGCTGCTCTAAAGCATGCAAACTTTCAGAGTTCAGTCGGGAGCCGAGAATGGCAATGTTTGAATGCAATACTAACTTAATGCTTAGTAAAGCTTAAGTATGCACTGAATGCTGAGTGCTGCAGGGATGACATGTTTGTGTACACCAAAAACCCAGAAATGAATTTTTGGTCTCCTGGGTTTTTTCTTCAACCCATTTTGTGGGTTATTTGTGTTGGGTCAAAATTATGGGTTATTTTTGATCCATGGGTTTTTAGTGTGCATCGTCCTGAAGTTAATGGGTTTTTGGTTAAATGCCTGAAATGACATCTGTGGTGAACACAAGCTCAAGATATTTTCACGTTTAATTGTAATAACATAAAAGCCGTGTCTGAGATCTGAGGGCGCAAGCACTTCGGTCTGCGCAAGCGTCGGAAAACGCTGGAAGTGCACGTTGCAGAAAAATTTTTACGTTGTCTGTTGCTATATCGAAATCGTCTTCCATTTGCGATTTCCTGTATATCTAAATACGTTTAGATCTTCACGGTGAAAGGTAACGCTTCCGAAATCTCTGTGTAAACACAACCCGATCTCACGGGAATTCGTACGAATTTTACGAGGTAGCTAATTCGTACGACTTCACTCGTACGATTTTTGCTAAATCGTACATATTTTACGAATTGTCCAATTCGTACGAATGACCTACCCCTGACCCTAAACCTAAACCTAACCATCACGTGGGTTTAGACTAGAGCCCGTCCGATAAAGGATTTTGAAGGCCGATACCGATACAAATATTTGTTGGTTTCGAATTCCGATATATCGGCCGATATTATTTTTTTTATTTCAGAAACACGCAAAAAATATACACAGATTTCCATAATATTAATTATTTGTAGTTAATTATGAGTTTTAACTAAAATAATATGAAAATGCATAACTGGTTCTCTCCCGCACGATGTGTTGCGCGTTATACACGAGTCTTGCCAACAGGGATGATGTAGAGTGCCCTCTGTTGGACAAAATATACAACTCCAACACTCATGACATGGTTGAAGCGTGATTCGTCCATTTTTATTTCATTTTTGAAATATTCTTTTATCGGCCATTATAACTGCCGATACCGATATTTTAGAAAATATCGGTAAATATACCTAATATCGGCCGATAATATCGGCCTGCCGATATTTCTGTCTGGCTCTAGTTTAAACAAATCGTATGATTTTGTACGAGTGAGGTTGTACGAATTAGCCACTTTTTAATCACTCGTATGAATTCGTACGAATTGGTCGTGAGATAGCGTAGGTAAACAATGAGTGACGTACACGCGCTTGCGCAGACCGAAGCGCCCGCGCCCTCAGATCACTTGGACGTGGCTGTGGTTACAAGAGGTAAAAACGATATAAATACTGTTCGTTTTCTCTCACAAACCGCTCGTTTCGTGTCTTAGACCATCAATATGTACTTACATTTACGAGTCATTAAATCATGGACTTAAAAACTACTAACTAATCTGTTGGAATGAACCTTTCTGTCAAAATGAACAAACCTTTTTCCAAGTCAGTTGGTTAATTCAACGAACGAAACGAACGAAATGACTCAGAAAAAGATTAGTTCATTTCGAGTTTGAACAGGAGAGTCACGAACGTGCGTCCCAGAACAGAGCAAGGTGACCATTTGAGCTTATAAAACTTAAACTTTGTGATTAATTTATTAAATGAGCGATCGTTTCGCTTGATAAGACCGGGTGATGTTTTCATCAAAAACCTTTTTTAATCAAAAAGTTTTTTTAAAAGTGAACTACTCCTTTAAAACTGCGGTGAACCAAAGACAGTCTCAAAAACACGTTGGTGTTTCTGACGTCACAAACGACCTTGTAACCAATCAGATCAACGTGTGATCGTCAACCAGTGGATCTCTGAGCTGAGGCAGTGAGTGGAGGCGGAGCTCATTTGCATATTCATAGAACCGCGTATAGTAAATGAGGCATGAGTGTAGACTTGGATTCAAGCTATTTGAGACATGAAGACATTTTTCTCCAAGAGAAAAAAAACGCCTAAATATGTCATTTTGGTGATCAAAGATGAGTTTTAAGAGATACGATTTTTGACTAAAGGGGGACTTTAAGGTTTCCTGTCCATCCGGCATTAAATATAGAAGTACTAGTGTGCTAGATTTCATATTCTAATTGGAAATCTTCTGCTTCCTAGACAGACAAGCTCTGAAAAGCAGAGCGAGGAGCCGACAGAACAGCATCTGGGCCTTTGGTTTGCCTGAGCGGCCACGTTCCAGTACAGACGAAACCTCGCCAACGCTGTGGAGATGAAATTCAAGCACTTAAATCCCTCTGCAAAAGTGCTTCTTTCCCTAATATTTACATTTAAATGCACTCGTTCGTCAGATAGCGACTCGCTGTTGGGTTGTACAGTCAGAATGTGCTGTGGATGCAGTTTAACACTGGTATATTCATGCCTGGCAGCGCTAAAGAGCTAAACGTTTGGGAAAATGCAACAGACTTTGCTATAAAAAGGCAATCTGGGGTTTAACAGCGTTCTTTGTGTCTCATTGTCCTGGATGGAACAGTGGAGTGAGATAAAGAGCACAATGAGGAATCCTGCTATTTTAGAAGAATGCTAGTCGATAGCACAATGTAAAGGGAGGAATTGTCATGTGGTACTTTTTCAAAAGCAATTCATATAGGATCACGGGAAGGAAATAATTAGTGCGTTTCATTTTAAAGTGTGTGTAATGTGCATTGCCTATAGATCTCAGTCTGTTTCCAAATAGAGAAAGTGATCTGAACACGCTCCGGGTGTACAGCAAGTATACATATTTTTTGCTGTTTTTAGAAAAACAGTAAAGTCAGTGTGAAGGACTGAAGGCTAGAGCACACTGTACACATTTATCATTATTTATTGTCGGATCGTACATTACGACCCCAGTAAACTGTCATTGCATTTCTATAAATGCACATGCAGCATTTGTTTGACAGTAGCATTTTCAGTAACTTTTCCAGCGACAAAATGTTTTATTGCTTTTGTGTGACATTTACTATTATTATGATTCTGGAAATTTATTCATTCTGTTTTATTGGTTGATTCAAATTATTCAATTTTAGAAATTAATTATACATAATATAATTATTAATGAAAAAATATTTATTACAATATTGTTGCTAAATATTTAGCTAATGGCATGTAAATTAAATGAAACCATCAGTGAGAATGCAATATAATACGATTTTGCAACAAAAATGTAAAAAATGATCGTGATTTTAATGGTAAAAGACTACTACAGTGAAAAACTGTTAATTGGTTAACAGAAAGTTTTCTTACTATATACGGTAAATAACTGTGATATATATATATAATGGTACATTTAATGTAATTTTACTGTAAAATATTGTTAAATTTACAGTTTTTGGAAGTGAAAAAAACAAGTCATTATATAATGGGAAGAGCTATTTATGATGAGCTTTGATTGGTCATGTGACTCCCATCACTGTAATTGTTGGCTGTCAGTGAATTACAATGGTAAAAAAACATATTAATTTATTGAAATACGGTATATTGCTGTAAAATTACATAAGGTTAAAATCTGTAAACCTAAAATGTTGCTACCGTATTTTTAACAGGAAAATTCATAACCAGAGCTGCTAGTTTTTCCCCCGTAAATTTAACAGATGTGTTGTTTTCATTAATTTTCAGTTCAGTTTTAGAAAAACTGAGTAGAGTAATTTAAAGAAATTACAGTAATTTTAGTACTTTTCATTCATTTTAGAAATTTCATTTCTAATTGATTTGTAAGTTTTCACCTAATTATAGATACATTTGTCCAATTAAATTTAAATTACCAGCCATGTGTTTTTCATTAGTGTAAGTTTTAGGCTTTGTTAAGGATAAAGCTATGTGGTTAAGGTATTCTGAGTAGTGTGTTATACATTGCTATGAGGTTGCTAGGACTTTCTTGGTGGTTGCTAGGTGAGTTTTTGCTGACTTGCACGTCCTACAGGCATTTAGGTGCTGGATCAGTCTATTATCGAGTGCTGGCAAGTGGCCTTGAAATGATTTGACAAGGTAAATGGTTTGCACCCATGTCATAACTACTGCTCTCTCTCTGACCCCAAGCTGCCTTCCATCTTCACCTTTGACCTCTCATACATTACCTTTGATAAAAATCTCCAGGTGAGCATTTCTACCTTGATGAGACTCATGAAATATTCATTCTTCATCATTGAATGCAATGCACACACATGTCTGAAGAATTAAACCACCTATTATTTGACAGATAGAAAAACATATGAAATAATGAGATAAGTATGTGTGGCACGACTTGACTTTTTTCATCAGGAATTGTTTGGATCTTATTATATATTTCATATCAGAATGATGTCTGATTATTATAAATATCGCAAACTCATAAATTACTATATTAACTAGTGGAAAGAATGTAAAAAGGCTGTGTTACCTAAAATTTTTATCATCATACAATTGTTTTCTATTACGTTTTCTAAAATGGTATGTTTAAATATGCAAATGTGATATTATGTAATCAAATCTACATTTATTTGCACAGATGAACATTGGATAAAGCCATGTTCAAAACTCTTGTTTCATTTTGTTGACATTAGAGTTAAAGGTTTTTACTGAGGCGATTTTGGATATCTCTTTTTATCACTCCATAAATTAGAAAATCTGTCAAAACAAAAAACATAAAAAATACATTTTTACAAAATACATTTATGTTCATTTGCCTGATATATATATATATATATATTTATATATATATATATATATTAGGGCTGTCAAAACGATTAATCGCGATTAATCGCATCCAAAATAAAAGTTTCTGTTTACATAATATATGTGGGGGCACTGTGTATAATTATTTTGTAAAAAACACACATGCATGTATATTTAAGAAAAACATATTATTTATATATAAAATATTTATATTTATATATAATATAAATTATATATATAACTCTATATACAGAATATACATGAAAATATTTCTTAAATATATACAAGCATGTGTGTGTGTATATATATATATATATATATATATATATATATATATATATAATTATACACAGTGCACCCACATATATTATGTAAACACAAACTTTTATTTTGGATGCGATTAATCGCGATTAATCGTTTTGACAGCCCTAATATATATATATATATATATATATATATATATATATATATATATATAGTGTGTATATATATATATATATATATATATATATATAATCAGGCAAATGATAAATGAACAAACTCTAAACTCCGTCAGAATATAGATAGGGATAAAACTATAAAGTTGGGCTATATGGAGTACTGCTTAAGTGGGGGAGAAATACTTTTAACGCTTTAAAGATATATATTGTAATTGAAATCTACAGACAAAAATACATAAAGTGTAAATAAACACTTCAATTTGGAAATAACCAATGGAAGCAAAACAGCCCAAAATCTCAGTGCATGAAAAAACTATGTTTTTCTTCTGGTAGTGCCTAATAAGTAAATAAAATGGATTATAAGTAAATAAATAAGTAAATAAAACGGATCTATTTTGATCTAATTTTGTCTTCAAAGGAAGATCTGCTCTTAATGTATCTTTAATATCAAATTAGTAACTTTTTCAAAAGGCTAGATGTGAAATTTTGGCATATTAGCATCAGTTTCAGGCTGGAGAATTGCACAGATCCCAGGCCTATTGGTCACCACCAATGGACTAATGCTTATGCTTTGCTTAAGAAAGATATATGAGCCACTTTAGCATTTGTACAGTAAGAGATAATGGATCTAGAAATCGAGGAACGGCTCAAAGAAAAGCCGCAGTGCGTAATCAGCGTTCTTCCTCAATACTCGTGCATTTAATCCCGGTTCGGAGAGCCAGCAGGCTTTTGTGCTGATTTCCTGAGTAATTAAAATGGGGGGAAAAGCTCATTTAGCTTTACTTCTCTCTCTGCTGACAGGGTTGGTCGTGGCCTGGGATTTAAAAGGGAATGTTCTGCTCTTGAGGGAGAAGCTTCATGCTCTGCACTGTATCCTCAGATTAAGCTGTTACGCTTTTCTTCTCCGCCAGCTGGAGATTTAGTTATTCCTCAAATGAAGTGAACAAAAAAACACGATTTTCTTGGAAACAAAATCAATTAATGGTTCAGATAAAAGAACTCGACTAAGCAAAACCTTCTGAAGGACACGTTTCATTTTAAAGTCACGTCTACACACTTAGAAGAAAAGGTTCTATATAGAACCTTAAAAGGGTCTATCAGTGCTACGTATTTGGAACCCCTAAACACTCTTTAAAAAAAGGGTTCCTCTGGGTTCTATTTAGAACTCTGGGGTTCCGTACTTGGCCAATAGAACCTTTTACCCCAAAAAAATGGTTCTATATAGAAGCATTTTGAAGTTCCATATATGAAGCGGGGGATGGAACCATTTCTGGTTCTAAATAGAACCATTTCTTCTATTCTGTGTAAAGTTAACTGATGAACTATTCCTTGAAAATCTCAAATCTTGTGCCCCACTGTGAGTGAGAAATAATCGTCAACCATTACCGTCGGTTGAGTGGCTGCTGAAACTAAGTGCGACTTAAATCTCGCTAATAATGTACACAGCGTGAAAGCAAAGGCAAGATGGTAGCATATTTGGTGTCGCATAATTACTTGTTCTAAAGAAAGCTTGGGTTGTGTTGGAGTTCAGTCGGGGGGAAGTTGGAACAGAAGTTGTTTTAGCTCAAAGGGTTTTGACGTGTGGAGCGTGAAGGGAACATTCAGCATGCGTTCACGTGTTTAATGTACAGCACGGCTCAAATAAATGACTGCGCTTTCTTGGAGAGATTTAAAGTTGCTTGTGTTGATGGAATGAGCTGGTTTTCCTGATAATGTTGCATATAAACTACTTTTATTGGTTATTGTGTTCATTGGTTGGTTTTGCAATCATCAACATAATTGACAAAATAGTCTTTTAAAAGAATAGTTCACTTTGAAATTAATTTTTGATATGTTTAGCTTGCCTCAAGGGCATCCAAGATGTTGGTGTCTTTGTTTCCACAGTATTTTCAATTTTGATATTTTTATCATATAATGGGGGTCCGCCTCAAAGAGCATGCACAGAGAATGCGCCCTCAGATCAGGTGGACGTGGTTGTGGTCACAAAATGTAAAAACGATATAAATACTGTTCGTTTTCTCATACAAACCGCTCGTTTCGTGTCTTAGGACATCAATGACTCGTACTTACATTTACGAGTCATTAAATCATGTTTAATTCGGACTTCCCTGTGCATGCTCTTTGTGGTGGTGACCATAGACCTCCATTATATGACTGACAGACAAGAACGGTTTGACCTAAAAATATAAAATACTGTGGAAACAAAGACACTTACATCTTGGATGCCCTTGAGGTAAGCTAAAACACACCAAAAATTAATTTCAAAGTGAACTATCCCTTTAAGTAATAATTGACCATTTATTGACCATAATATGAACTTGCATATTTCAGAGCATCATTTTCATTGTTTATTGCACACTGTCTTTAAAAAGGAAAATATTTGTATGTACTATGTATATATATATATATATATATATATATATATATAATGCACAATATATCTGCCAGCATTTTGGCCAAAATATGTTCACTTTTAATGTTGTTGTTATCGGCCCGATAAAAAAGATTTGGCTGATAAATAATGTATTATTTCCTTCTGCTGAGACATTGTTCACCATTATGGTTTTGAATTACTTGAAATATAATAACAAGTAGCACTTCAAAAAAGGAAAATACAGTAAAGTTCAACAGTTAAGTGTGTCATAAAGGCTATAAATTATATTGAGAACATTATAGTTGTGTGCTTGGGACATGACTTTTAATGTTGAGACTTTTGTTTTTGTAATCAGGCTCTAAAGAATTATATAAAAATTTGGTACAGATTCATCAGTTATCAGCTTAATGCTACAGTATGTCTTCAGTAAACCTGTAAAGAGAGTAGAAATATGCATGTGCTCTACTCGCACTTTGAATTAAACCAGTCCAGTGCTCTTGTTAATTACAAACGTGTTCCTTGATGATGCTTTTGGGAAACGTGCCGTAGACATGAAGAACGACTGGCACGCTGCCTGGGAAACTCTTTTGTCTGCGGTTAAAAGTGTGCTCTTGCTCTAGTGTGTTCGGTTTTGGTTCAGTTTAATCCCTGAATAATATCCAATGTCTTTACCACAGAATATGGCAACAGAGCAGGTCGATCAAAAACCCAGAAACGCCTTCAGGATTCACAGCAAAGCTGAAAAGCCCAGTTGAAACGCTGATGGAGCCGTGTGCCTGCTCTTGTGCCGCTCTCTCACGCTGTGACTGATGAACACGGTGTGGGCTCTTTTCTCTGCTCTCAGGAAAGGGGTCCGTTCCGCTCAGCTGAACACTCAGACACTTGTGCACTGCAAATGTACAGTGGGATTGACCCACGCTCTCAGAGGAGCCGCTCTACGCCTTTTTACTTCCCCGAAATGTAGCTTTCCTGAAGCAGCGGCACTATTTTTGGTGCTTTCAGTGTAGTTGTGTGTTTGTTTAGTAGTGTGAACGATTGGATTTATGTGATTTTTTTTTTTTTTTTAAGTACACATCAAGTGTGGTTGTAATTTAAAAGGTCATATCGTGGAGGACAGTATTTATTTGTGCTCGATATACTCTAACATTCACAACACCGGCTGCAAAGGCCATTTACGGAAACTGAGGTCAAAGCAGCACACGATGCTTGTGTTGAGAGGCGCTCTGAATCCCTGACGTTATCATTTCAATTTAATTCGATTGATCAGGTCAATTCATCTTTATTTATAAAGTGCTTTAAGCAATACAGACTGTTTCAAAGCAGCTTTACAGTAATAAAGAGGAAAATAACAGATTCCATGATGCTCTTTAATTCTTCTAAAGCAGCTGCAAAATGACATTAGTGTCATAATTCAGTGTTGATTCAGTTCCATTCAATAACTCTGTAAAGGTCATTCATTGTGAAACGAGTTCAGCTTTAAGCAGCAGTAGAAAGACAATATTGTCATTATTCACTTTGAGTCGGTTCAGTGTTGATTCAGTTCAGTAACAGTGTTAATTATGAAATCAGATTTAATTCACAAAAGATTTCAATGTTTTGATAAACAAGAAACAAAGCAGTGGGGCGATCGAGACTCTGGGTTCATGAGCTATACTGGGACCAGCCACCGGGGGCGATCGAGACTCTGGTCCCAGTATAGGTCAAAAACCCAGAGTCTCGATCGCCCCCAGTGGCTGGTCCCAGTATATCTCATAAACCCAGAGTCTCGATCGCCCCCAGTGGCTGGTCCCATTATAGCTCATAAACCCAGAGTCTCGATCGCCCCCAGTGGCTGGTCCCAGTATATCTCATAAACCCAGAGTCTCGATCACCCCCAGTGGCTGGTCCCAGTATAGCTCATAAACCCAGAGTCTCGATCACCCCCAGTGGCTGGTCCCATTATAGCTCATAAACCCAGAGTCTCGATCGCCCCCAGTGGCTGGTCCCAGTATATCTCATAAACCCAGAGTCTCGATCACCCCCAGTGGCTGGTCCCATTATAGCTCATAAACCCAGAGTCTCGATCACCCCCAGTGGCTGGTCCCATTATAGCTCATAAACCCAGAGTCTCGATCGCCCCCCAGTGGCTGGTCCCATTATAGCTCATAAACCCAGAGTCTCGATCACCCCCAGTGGCTGGTTCCAGTATAGCTCATGAACCCAGAGTCTCGATCACCCCCAGTGGCTGGTCCCATTATAGCTCATAAACTCAGAGTCTCGATCGCCCCCCCAGTGGCTGGTCCCATTATAGCTCATAAACCCAGAGTCTCGATCACCCCCAGTGGCTGGTCCCAGTATATCTCATAAACCCAGAGTCTTGATCGCCCCTAGTGGCTGGTCCCATTATAGCTCATAAACCCAGAGTCTTGATCGCCCCCAGTGGCTGGTCCCAGTATAGCTCATAAACCAAGAGTCTTGATTGCCCCCAGTGGCTGGCACCAGTATAGCTCATAAACCCAGAGTCTTGATCGCCCCTAGTGGCTGGCACCAGTATAGCTCATAAACCCAGAGTCTTGATCGCCCCTAGTGGCTGGTCCCATTATAGCTCATAAACCCAGAGTCTCGATCACCCCCAGTGGCTGGTCCCAGTATATCTCATAAACCCAGAGTCTTGATCGCCCCTAGTGGCTGGTCCCATTATAGCTCATAAACCCAGAGTCTTGATCGCCCCCAGTGGCTGGTCCCAGTATAGCTCATAAACCCAGAGTCTCGATCGCCCCCAGTGGCTGGTCCCAGTATAGCTCAAAGCTTGCATGACTGACTGTTGGACATATAATGGATTTAGTTTTAGTTTTAATTCATTATTTGTTTTAATTTAATTGTATGAACTAACATCTCATAAACATGCTTTCACTAGATTATTTTTTTAAATAACCTGAAATTGTTCATGTAAGACATTTTTCCTTATATAGAACCTTTAAGTGTTCTTCAAAATGTAGTCAAGAACCCTAGAGTTCTACATGGAAGCCCATGGAATGTTTTTTTTTTCTAAGAGATGTTTTCAAATCATTCTACCACTTGATTTGTCAGTCGTATAAGGATATTTCTGCACTGATGATTCTCGCTGTTGGGGCCAAATGCTTAGCAACAACAGAAAACCAGGGTGAATATATCAGCACACGAGTGGAAAATCAAAGCCGCATCTTGGTGAAGTTAACTATGAATCGAATGCGCCACAATTTGAATAGACGAGATCTCCAGATACCGAATCTCTTTCATTGTGAAGTGGAGCTCCACTTACAGTGCAGATATCATGTTGTTCTGTCAGAGATTTCCCCGAGGAGAGACGGAGAGAGAGATACGGCGAGACCGGCCGAGGTTCAGTCCCTAGATCCAGGCTGACGATTGAAAAGCTCCACACGGAGAGGGAGAACTTCGACTGACACCATCATTTAGCATCTCTCCTCAGGACTGACCTTCATCTGGGGGAGAAGACCTCGTGAATCTGGCGGTCCTCCAAACCAGTATCCAGTTAGCTCAAAGGGGAAATGTTAATAATAACTCATAACTTGTTATGATTAATTATGAATATTTGGGTCAGTTAATTGGATTAACTCGATGTAGCTAAATTAATATTACAATCAATTAATCAGTTCGTCCAACGAACTATTATGATTATTCATTTATTCTAAGAAGAGGGTATCTTTCATGGCCACAGAACAATAATTCTTTCTTGGCATGTAGTCTATTCCAGAAAAGATCCTTGGCCTGGTCTTGTAAACAACGCTGACCTTTAACAGATCTGAGGGGAAAGTATGTCCTGAAAATGTCATTTTAGCTTCATGAAACTATAGTCTGCTTTGATTGGTAAAGATCGTTTCAACGGTCAGTTCTGCGAGCTGATGGATGTAAAACATGATCTGTCGTGACAGGCCTGTTCGCCAGGATGTCTTACTGTAACACTGGGCTTTCCATTTACGGTAGCGTGAGGCCGTTCTGGGTTGTGCTAGTTGTATTTACAGCGGGAAGAGGAAGGCTTGAACATTGTGCTGCTTATTCACGCTGTAATCGGCCCTCTCTGTAACTGCTGAAGTGTCTCCCGAGGGTCTCTAAATGGGATTTTTGTAGCTCTGTATTATTGTCCTCAGTGGAGCTGTTGTTTTTTAATTTAATCAGCGCTGAAAAGAACCCAATAGGGGTGAATGAGGGGGAAATACAGCCAGAGCAAGAGCTTCGGGAATATATGATGGAGAAAACGACTAAACCTGCAGGGAATACCAAAACTCTCTCTCTCTCTCTTTCTTTCTTTTGCTTTTTCCCAGCATGCCGTGTCCAGCTAATCTCTGAGGTTGGAATGGCTGTCGGTTTAAGCCGTTGGAGTTTCAATCTTTTCTCATGCCTGGTTTTAATCCTGCCATCATGTCTGCATGATAATTAATTCATTTCCTCACTTTTACCTAATAATCACATTCGGTAGGCCTACAACCGGTGCCTTTCTACACTAGAAGAAAAGGTTCTATAGACCATTTCACAAGATGTAAACAACACTGGTCCAGAAACACTTCCTGTTTCAGTTTGTAACTGTTTTCTTTATTTCACATGTAAAGAAAACATTTTAAAGATGTTTGTTTAACTTTTTGATTCAGTTTTATGTTTCTGTTGGTTGTATTTTATCCCAGCTTTTATGTAGTGTTAAAAAACTGAAACAGGAAGTGCTTCTGGACCAGTGTTGTTTACATCTTGTGAAATGGTCTATATAGAACCTTAAAAGGTTCTAAAGCGCTACGTATTTGGAACCCCTAAAATTTTCTATATCAAAATTCAAGATATGGGGGTTAGAAAATGTATATACTTATATAATTTTATGTAGTTAATCAATATACCACGAAGAGAGCCATTTCAGATTTTCTCCTCCAAAAATCAGCATGATTAAAATGTGATATTAAGTTTAATAAACAATAATTTAATTACAACTACAAAATATTGCAGAATAATGTAATAAATGAATGAATAATAGCCTTTAAAGAACCTTTGAGTCAAACGCGTTCTTTCTTGTCATTATAGAACCTTTTTTAGCATAAAATGTCCTTTGGAGTTGAGTAAAGAACCCTATGCTACATTTATAGAACCCTTTTTTCTAAGAGTGTAGAATACATACGCACAACCGGCGCTGCGTCATCATAGAATGTTCACGCCCACTTTTGGGGGAAAGAAACTAGACTCGCCATAGACTTCAATACAAAATAACGGCAAAAACCAACGTCCGTACACAGCCGACAGGCGTAAATAACTTAAGAAATCACTTATATACACCATGTCAAGTAATTATAAGTCCAGCCTGCCTGTCATAGAGCGTGAAAGATACATTTTTTATGCCCGTTATCAACTAGCCCAGGCTACCTGCCATCATAATCATTAATTCATGAGATATACATTAAGGTTTTTTTCTTTAAAAAGCGAAATAAAATCATTCATTCGCTTACCTCGTGACTCGACGAGGTAAAAGTAAATGTCAGGGTAAGACACCTCTGGCCACTGGGTGGGGTTGTTACCCCAATTTGACGCTGGGAGAATAAAGGGACATGTTTTTAAATTGGCCAAATTAAGTTTGTGTATGTATTTTTCACAAACTATGGCAGGCAGGGTGGACATATAATTACTTGACATGTTTTATAAAAATGATTTCTTAAGTTATTTACGCTTGTCGGCTGTGTACCGACGTTGCTTTTTGCCGTTATTTTGCATTGAAGTCTATGGGGAGTCTAGTTTGTTTTCCCCCAAAAGGGGGCGGGGACAAAATTGACAGTTAAGTTCCCGGATGTGCCAGTTGTGCGTATACAAATGGAATTTACGTCTTTTGGTTTGTCAAAAGATTTTGAAGAGCGCGCATGTGCGAACGAGCTCTAGAACGAGCCAAATTTTCTGATAATAAATAATATTCTGGAGTCTGGTAATAAAGCAGAACAGAATAATTAGAAATGGACCTCAGATGACATGTTTGTAATTTATATATAAAAATTCTAACGTTAATTGGATCTCAATTTCATTAAAAGTAGTTATAACTCCACCACGTGCGACACTAACGTGGTTGAGCGATACTTTGCGCCGGTGGGTTTCGGGAAACAGTCGCGACTAGCTAGTTGATTTCTCTAACGATGAATCGTACTATGGTAGTGAAGCAGCGAACTACATTGTTGATTGGGAAACACACCCCAGAGCGTTACTGACAGACTGGGAAGAGAGGAGCCGCAACAATGGAGAATATGAGAAAAATAATGTTTTTTGCAACATGACATCATGACTTTTGCGTAAACGAGTCAAGTGGCGTGTTATCTCTTTGCATTTTGAGCTATCCGCGTGAATGTCTACGCCATTAACATCCGAGTGATTCAACACGCCGTCAAATGTCCAGTCATAAATGCCATTAACCCCAGTGAGGGTTAGGTTTAGGGACGGGGTTGAGGTTAGTCATATATTTATATATACAGTATAACGTTAAGTCAACAGCGTTCATAAACACGCTGAAAAGTGATTATGCGTCTTGATAGAACGCCAAAAATGGAAATACGAATTGCCGTGTCATACACACGCTACTTCATGAGATCAGTCTGTTTTTTGAATATTTAAATCTGAAAACCTGTTCTAGTTGAGCCCAAAAAACAAAATCAAGACTTTGTAAAAGACACATCAGGTGATAAATAGGCTGTAGGCAGCCGAATGTGTTGCTTTAATCCATGAAACCAGTGAACGTCTCGACATCCGCAGCAGAACGACGCTCTCAGACGGTGACAGCGCTTCTTTGGGGAACACACAGCTACCGGTTCAACAAACTACAGGTGAGAGAGAACGAGTCACTCGATGGTCAGACGCGGATGGAGTTTATCCGCTGAGACGTTTGGTGCAGTTCACAGAGAGTTCGGCCTATTGTTCGGGGGTTTTGTGAGTGTGTGTGTGTGTTTACTGGGTGAAATGAATGAGAACAGATTAATAAACATGTCCTCTTTTGTATGGAGAAGTAACAATGATTCAGCACATCAAAAGGATGCAGTGTATGTGAATGGCATGTTTGTGCAGTTGTTGTTCTAATGCACCTGGGTCACGCAGACCCTCTGCAACCCTCATCAGTATGTGCGTCTCGCTGTCTTTCTCTCTCAATGCTAATACGAGACGCCTGCCGCATTGTGCTCAAATGGCTGGTCTGAACCTCCGTACGAGAGGTGAGGATCTCCAGGGATCTCACCATAGCAAGCGTTATTGTGATCGCTCTCATGTTTTGTGATGCGCTTTTGGTATGCAGTTTGGGTGCGCGATTCTCGGCTCAGATATTTAAATGCCGTAGTGCTGCAAACCGAAGCGAATTTGATTGGGCCGAGCATTCAGTTGAAGCACAATGCCAAATTTTTTTTCTTACTCTGGATTTTTGAGACTTGAAAATAGTCTTGTTTTCTGAAAAATGCATCAAAATGAATTGAGTTTATGCTTAAAGCAAGAGAAACTCACTTAAGTTTGAAACTTAAGTTAGAATCCTCTAAAAAATGTTTAATAAAAAAATAAATAAAACATTTTTCAGAAAAGCTTAAATCTTAAATCGTTTTAGTAAATAATGTTTTGATATTTTTCCTGGAAAACAAGACAAAATACTGAAAAAGAGAAGCTTTTTATAGGATTTTTTTTTGCATACAGATCAAATAAGAGTCTTTGTCTTGCATATTTAAGTTTTACAAAAAAAAAAATGTGAGACAGTGTATACATTTTTTTTTCCAGATCCAACCTTTGTCAGAATAACCCAATGACTTATAATGACTAATAAATATAATGAAACTCAACATTTTTCCACATTCTGTTTTGAAATATTTGTTGTTGTTTTTAATTGTAACTTTTGCAATTGAAATAATGCAGTTAAATGCAATAAAAATACAATAACTAAGAAAATTCTAATAATAAAATAATGTCTTTGATAATGAATGAATGAATTTTTTATCCAACTGTCACATTGTGTATGTAATATTTTTAAAAAGTATATATTTTTTTCATTTTTATTACGTATTGCTATATTACTGTGAGGAACCAAGCTGGCAGGCATGAGGAGTCAAAAAGTATATTTTCAAAAATATAAGTTATTATTTCCAAAACAAAGAAATTTCCACAAAAAAACAGAAAGTTCTGGGAGGTCAGCTAAACAAAACTTAACTTAGGTAGCTTAACATGGGTTGAACAACACAAAACAGACCTATCTAAACGACACAAAAGGGGGTAAACAAACACATAATATATAAAGAAACCACAATAATTACAACACATGTCAAACCAATGCTACCGTATATGAACTATGGACAAAGCGGTCAAATAAATCATAACAAAGTATAAATAGCAAAGAAAAAGAACAAAAAACTCAAAAATAACACTCTGTCACCTTCATGAAATGGGAAAACATGGTGCAGTCCAATTAGCCATTCCCCTAATTAAACAGCTGAGAGTCCATTACAAACCCTTTTGCCTGTCAGCCAGCCGAAGGCCAACATCAACTCCCCAGGTAACTCAAAAAGAAAAGGTGTTCACTTCACAGAATGTAAAAAATTTACATTTTGTTTAGACAAAGTAGTCTATATTTTTATATTAGTCATTTATTGGTTATTGCCATAAAACAATTAATGTTTGACTGTTAAAAGAGTGTTATGCATTCCTACAAAAAATACACCTAAGTTTAGGTAAAAGTGTCCTATTTTTATTTGTTTCAGTAATGGTTCGAATATTAATTGACATTTTTCTTCTTCGTTTCATTTTTCTGGCATAAGGCGGCTTTTTGAGTGGCCAATGCTCTAGTTGGTCAGCTCACGGTTTTGTAAGAGAACTGTTGTGTGAAATTTGTGTAAAGCGATTCAATGCTCTCATGTTATTGTTTCTGCTTCAGAAATCAGGATCTCTTCTGTAAAGATCAAACTTTGAGATTTTCTCAGCGTTCATCTCGATCTGATCTTTTAATCCTGCTTTCTGGCCTTTGCAGTGTTGATCCGTGTCTCCATTTGCCTCGTCGCTCTCGCTCGTGGTGTTGCTATTGGAAATGCATGGCTTCAGACTGTAAATGAGCGCTGTGGTCTGATAACTGTGGCAGTTTAATCAGGTATTCTATTGGAAACGGCATCGCTGTGACAACTCTGTCAGTGTGGCGATGCTTGTTAAAGACCCTGTCTCGCCCAGAGAGAAAGCCAACAGACAGATCCTACCACCCTGCACAAATTGAGCCATGTTGTTACATGTACCATGAGACCCCATAAGGGTTTTTCTGACGAGATATTTTTCACACACCCACCTTTTTTTTTTTTCAAAGCTAAAGATAAAACACTTTCACGTTTACTTCCAGGGGAGAGAGTAGAACATTTTTGCTTACTGCTGAAGACACTTAGCTTTAGCATACACTGCGGGGCAGTAGGCTATAATTCGTTTTATTAAAGACCCCCTGTGGCGAAAAACAAGTTTTTAATGTTGTTTATGAATGAAATATTATGACAATTTAAAATGACTGTTTTCTATTTTGATATATTTTAAAATGTAATTTGAAAGCTGAATTTTCAACATCATTAGTGTTGCTGATTACACATCAGTTTTCAGTGTCACATGAACGCTAAATCATTCTAATATGCTGATTTTATGCTCAAAAAACATAAATTATTATTTTATAATGTTGAAAACAGTCGTGTAGCATCCCCCCCCCAAATTCTATGATGAATAGAAAGTTCAAATGAACAGCATTTATTTAAAATATAATCTTTTCTAACATTATAAATGTCTTTACTGTAAACGTTTGTTCAATTTAACTCATCCTTGATGAATAAAAGTATTTTCTCATTTCTTTCCCCCAAAAATAAAAAATAAATTCTTACTGACCCCAAACTTTGGAATGGTAGTGATTAATGTTACAAAAGCGTTCCATTTCAGATCAATTCTGTTCTTTTGAACTTTCTATTCATCAAGAATCCTGAAATAAAAATGTAAAAAAACCTGTTTCATGTGACACTGAAGACTGGAGTAATGATGCTGTAAATTCAGCTTTGATCGCAGGAATAAATTACACTTCACGATATATTCACATAGAAAACGGCTGTTTTAAATTGTAATAATATTTCACAATATAACTGTTTTTTTTGTATTTTTTATCAAATAATTGCAGCCTTGGTGAGCAAAAGAGACTTCTTTTAAAAACATAAAAAATCTTACCGATCTAAAACCTGTGTATGTCTATGTGGTGTTTTTTTTAATGCTTTAAGACCACCCATGTGCAAATTCAGTCAACACCAATGCTGTGTAGGCTATTTTCTCAGTTTAGACTACTGTATCTCTCAACTCAAATGCATTTCCCTAAATATCCAAAACCGAAGCAAATGTGATGTTAATTGTTGACATGCTGGGTATTTTGACTTCAGGCTTTGGCCCATCTAAAGGATAGATTGAGACGTTTGTTGAAATCTCTTCAGAAAATATTGGGTGTTTTATTTAGGAAATTTGGATTTTGATTTTTTTAGATCGTCTTTCAATAGAACAAATGATCAATTTCGGCCAAAATCTTCATATCAGTGCATCACTTAATTATAGAGTTATGAATGAAAGTTTAATGAGAAATGTTTCAGTCCATATTGAGATCTCTGACTTGATTGACTGACAGATTTAGATTTAGCACAGTTTGAGACATTGAGATCTCTTCTTAGGGTCTTTCTGTACTTCAGAAAAGTCTCTCACATTTCCATTTAATCGCATTGACACCTACGAGAAAATATTGAGATATTAAAGAGATCTCATTTGTGATCTCTCCATCGCCGGCTGCGTTGTGTTGTGCGAGTTATTATGCCTCTTCCACAGACCCCAAGCATTATGGATGAGTTTCTGGAGAGCAAAGCGCTAAGCAGCCATTAGCTCCTGGATGAACCCACCGAGTCGCAGCGCTTCTTTCTATGACTCTAAATAAACTGAACTTCCCACTGGAATCATCACGGGTGGATGACAGGCTGGAAATGGGATTTCGCCAGTGAGCAGATGAATCTCTAAATGGGAAGGCAGGAGGGATATTTGGCCATTTACCCCATAAAGATTTCATTTGACAACCTTTCAGCCTCCACCCGCTGCAATATCGGTGTGTGTGTGTGTGTTAGTGAGTAAATCACATGTCAATCTAGCTTGTTAGTCTAGTTTGGTGTCTTGAGTGGGTCTACCAGGTAGAGAACACCTACATGAAACTTTCCTGTGTGGGCGAGTGTGAATTAGACAGCTATAAGGTGCCACAGACCAGTCAACGAATCTGTGACAGCAAAACGAATATCACTGGAAATGGTGAAAATATATTCCCACAGTTATTCCCCAGATGGTGGGATTTTCATTCGGAGCAAAACACAGCTTGTCGCAAATAATGTGTCTCTGGACGGGCAGGATCTTGACAGTCTTTTGTCTTTTTTTGAATGTGATTTTAGTCTGTTTGGTAATGTGTGTTTTGTCTAGTGCTGAGAATCGACGTTTTTGCTCTGCTTATTCAGATGGGATTTGTATTTCACAGATTTGTGATTTAAATCTCATCTGAATTAAACACATCTGTATGTTGTTGTTTTTTGCACAGCCTCTGTCAAAGAGCAAATGATTTGTTTTGTGCTCTCTGAGCAATCGAATCCCATCTAAATATGAATCTCTGGGTTTGCCGAATTAAATTTTTAACCAACTGGAGAGATGTTTGGCATTTTTTTTTAAATATCGGCATTGATGTGTGGCTGATCAGAAGCGGGACTTTTATTTTGTCATTTCATCTTCATTTACGCCGGTCTCTGTTTAGCAGTCCTAATATGTTTTATCGGCTAATATATCGGCTTTCAAATCTAAAGAAATATCGGTTTTGGACAAAATTTTCATATCAGTGCATTCCTAATTATAGAGATATAAATTAATAAAAGTTTAACAATATGCATATGATTGTGGAATATTATATTTTAATGAACTGGAGGTAGTAGAATATTTGGCATTTTTTAAAATATCGGTATCGGCCGATTAAGTTTTTTCTGTTTGGCCGATGTGTCGGAAGCAGGACTTTTATTTTGTCATTTCATCTTCATTAGTTTACATCGTTCTCTGTTTATGTTTTATCAGCCAATATATCGATTATCGGCTTTCAAATATAAAGAAATATCGGTTTTGGACAAAATTTTCATATCGGTGCATTCCTAATTATAGAGGTATAAATTAATGAAAGTTTAATTATATGAATTTCTGTGATTTGCGTATAATATTATTTTGTTATGTGGAGGTAGTGGCATGTTTGGCATTTTTATAATATCGGCATTCTGATGTGTCGGAAGCAGGACTTTACCTTTATATTATTAATAATAAAAGACAAACACTACTTTCTCATTTACCATCAGCATATATATATCATGTAAACAAATCTTTGAATATCTAATAAATGTTTAATTTCACAAACTTTGTTGAATACAACTGTGTTTACTGTCGGTTCAGTAAACAGTAAACTGTGTTTACTGTTTATTGTCGTTCTCTGAGATTTGTTTTCATGATAATCGAATGTAAAGAGTTTTATCTCTAAAAAATGTTCAGCGTAAAATGCTATAGGGCATAGAGTAATGAAAAATAAAAATTGATAGTTAATACGACTAACAAGCCTCAAAATAGCCCCACACTAACACAGTAACGTAATGAGGGTCCCTACATGCAAATGTGTAATTAGACCAAAGGTTGATTTTGCGCCGGAGTTGTCCTTTAAGAGATGCAGAATCTTCTTAGGTTGTAAAACAGTCCATGTTGTTGGTGTTTTCCGGACTCAGCGTATAGCATGACACTAAAATAAGCCCGTGACCCTGTGACATCAGTTCCTCTCAGCGTTTTCTTCTGCTCATATTGCTGTTCGTGCCCGCAGAGAATGTGCTCATGAATAATTCAGTGGTCCTTCACAAGGGGCCTCAAATTGGTCCTTTCTTAGAGGCGAGACTGGCGAACCTTGACGGAGAACGTTGTAAAATTTCCTGGAATATTTTCATTTTGTATATTTCCTAACATGCAGTAAAAATGCATCGGACATTCTGTTATGATTATGATGTGAGCTTGTATTATTTGGCTCCTCTATGATGTCATAGTTGTGTCGCAGTGTGGGTGGAGGGAGAGATGGCGAGAGATAAAGATAGAGATATATAGAGAGAGATGTAAAGGGAATGAAACGGTCACTGGCAGCTGTGAGTGCAGATGCCAGTGAGCATGAAAAACAACCCTGTGTGTTCACTGACATGACATTGTTGTGCAAGATTGAATCCCTCTACAGAATATGACACCAAACATTTCAACCACTCCTGCTGTTTGAGAGACCCTTGTGGTAGATAGTGCTGCTAAAAACATCTTTCTTTATTGAACGGCCATTCAAAGATACAGGAAAGTGTGATTTAGAGAGAAAAAAATGCAAGCAAAAAAAAAATATATATATATATATATAATTTATATATATATATATATTACATATATTTTATTATATATATATATATATTTTTTTTTTATATAATATATATTTATATATATTTAATATATATAATATATTTTTATATATTATATATATAATATTTTATACTATATATATATATATATATATATATATATATAGTATAAAAAATAATAATTTTATATATATAGGAAAAATGCAAGCAATATATATATATATATATATATATATATATATATTTAGATATTATATATTATATATATATATATATATATATATATATATATATTATATATATTATATATTTTTAGATATTATATATATATTATAAAAAAATAATAATTTTATATATATAGGAAAAAAATGCAAGCAATATATATATATATATATATATATATATATATATATTATTATATTATTATATTTTAAAATTATATATTATATTTTAACATTTAATTATAGTTTTTGTTTGTTTAATTATTTATTTCTATATTTATTGTTCTATATCTCTCAATTATGATGCATTGTAAATGATAATGAATGCTGAGTTTGCATTGGACCATTATACATTAGTGTGGTCTGGCTTTCTTTGTGAATAACGTTGTGTGCAAAATATCCAGTTCTGAATAAAACCGAAAGGTTAACACTGATCCAAACTTTATCGCATTGTTTTTTTCTTTTCCTTTTCGGTGACAAGAGTAATTGATGAACCCCAGTATTAAAATCTTCATATTCGGACATGGACAGGGAGATCTCCATTCCCTTTCATTAGATTTGAGTGAGCTGTTTGTATTCGCTTTTTTTATTGAATCTGCTGCTGAATTCATTTGGTTCAGACCTTGGTGCAATAAAACTCAAATTATATCGCTGAGAGAAATGTTTTAAGGATATTTAATCAAGAAAGGATCAGAATAAATGTTTGGGGACTCTGGAAGCTTTACCTGAACACATTCGTGTGCTTCTCAGAGCTTGAAATGATTGTCAAGTCAATGGAGAATCATTAATAGACAGACATTCATTCCGGAACATTCATAAATCCTGTAATGTTTAGACTGAATCTTGAGTTAATAGCGGTGTTTGCTGAAACAGCATCACTACTGCTCATATTTAAGATGTGAATAAATTCATGACTCTAATTATTTGTGCTATGAATCATGTGGCTTGTTGAAGAGAACAACTATTAGTTTATCTTAACAAAAAACAGTGTTTGGCTTTTTGAAACGACACACAATGCAAAGACTGAACGTTTAGTCAATCATTAGTCTCTTGATTGTGGTATTATACGCAGGCTAATTATCTGTGAAGATTAATTTCATCCTCTTGAGCTGCTTAAACCCTGAATGTGTTCGTTTCGGAGGAATATGAAGGTTCTGATGTGAATGTGTAACTGTGCTTCCAGAATGACACACACCGCAGTGAGGATTTGTCCGAATGTGAGG
This sequence comes from Cyprinella venusta, assembly GCA_038021265.1. NCBI lineage: Eukaryota > Metazoa > Chordata > Actinopteri > Cypriniformes > Leuciscidae > Cyprinella > Cyprinella venusta. The sequence goes on along the minus strand of CM075883.1, from coordinate 26,962,637 downwards.
AGCGCTCCGGACCGTCCGTTCAGTCGCACGCAATGATGAGCATGTAAAGAACCGACCGAGGTAAGGACACTTTTATTAAAGTGGTTCTCAACTGGGTTTTGCTCAGATTGGACAGCTATGATGAATGAACACACACTCAAAAAAGGGTTTATGTGATTCGTATTTACACATATTTGCATTTGCATTTACGAATGCAAATCACATAAATTAATTGGTCCATTCGCTTGTTTCATTAAGATTTATACAAATTGTTTTATTAAGCTCTAGTTTTTTTACTCCCTTAAAATTCCTAATTCATAACATGAATAATATATAAGAAGTATTCAATTCAATTTAATGGAATTTTACAATGCAAATGAAACTGAAAAACTGAAGAAAAAAACAGATATGTACTGTAGTAGTATTGAAATGTATTATTTGTAGTTCAAATTTATTAGAATTTAGTATTTAAATAAAATAAAATACAGTATTGTTTAAAGTTGTTTAAAATATTGTTTACCTAATATTTTTATCACTTATAATAATTTATAACGCTGTTTATTAAAAACACATTTAATGTATTATTATTTAAATTTATTTAAATTATTATTTAATTAAAATTAAATTTTGTTAAAATATATTCTTTAAAACATATTTTAAATATTTATATATATATATATATATATATATATATATATATATATATATATAATTTCTATATTTATTTACAGATAATTATCTAGAATATAATACAACAATATTATCATTGAAATGTATTATTAAAATAAAATAAAAACAAGCAATTATTAATTAAAATCAATTGTTTCAATTAAGTTGTATCTATAATAAGTTACAGTATATATTTATAATACTTAAATATTTATTATTAAAAAACACATTTAATGTATTATTATTTAAATTTATTTAAATTATTATTTAATTAAAATTAAATATTGTTAAAACATATTCTTTAAAACATCTTTTTTAAATATTTATATATATAATTTATATATATATTTATTTACAGATAATTAGCCAGAATATAATACAACAAAATTATCATTGAAATGTATTATTAAAATAAAATACAAATAAATAATTGTTAATTAAAATAAATTGTTTAAATTAAGTTGTATCTAAAATATGTTATAGTATATATTTACAATACTTAAATATTTATTAAAAACATATTAGTATTGAAATGTATTATTTGTATTATTATACTTTAAATTGATTGAAATTTTTGACCTTGGCTTTATTAATTTTCACTAAGTTAGCCAACGACTAAAGATCTGGGGAGGGTTTTCACCTTCCTTTTAAAAGTGGATAATCCTGCTTATGTCATTTGAAGTATCCATGATGGTTGCATTTTGTTGTTTCCGACACCAGTTGAGAACCGCTGTTTTCCAGCATGCTGCGTTTGAGACTGCGTTTGCTGAAACGCCTTTGAACACAAGCATTGTGCCTTTGCTGTTTTTTCATTGTTCACTTTCCCAGCGCAGTGGCCTTGGTTGTGCTGATTTGTTGCATGTGTAATGTACTTCACAACGGGAAGATCAAGTCTGTGCTCTCGCAGTCTTGTTCAATCAATAATGAAACGAGGTCTTGTCAGAATAGTCTAGCACCCTCTCAAACTCGTCTTTTAGCTCAAATCTTGACTGGAAATGGCGAATCAGAGTTGGCTTATGCATGCATGAGATTTTGAGGCTCCGAACTCTCCTAAAGGAAAGGCAGACTGTGTTGTCGAAAAGATAAATGACTCCCTATCGGAGCGCTGGTGGACTATAAACGAATTCATCTGTACAATGTCCCCTAACCGCGACAACGTGCACGTAGGCAACATAGTCAACAAAAGCCAATTTGATTTAACCTTCATGACATGCTCATTTTTTTCTAGTTGATCCTGTAGTGTTCTTGAGATTGAACGAGTGGCCCCTGGGGGCCGGTGTTGTATATGAAGAGTCAAACATGGAGATTTATGTGCAGATTGATGGGCTGCCTGCCAATTGTTCATCAGCCGGCCGTACGCGCCTCAGATTTATGAAGTCGTAATGCCGATGAGTGACCTCCACTGAGGAAAAACCTCTGCTGCATTTTCATCACTTTGATGGGCGCTGCATCTTTACCTTTGCCAATAACTTTTAGACGGACGATCCATCCAAAACTAGAACTTCACCGGATACGTGTTGAATTGTGCGGTCGTTTTGGGAGAATTTATAAAATATATGAATATATAAAATCGTCAAGCATGGGAGAATGGCCTGTTGTAGTTTATGCATAACAATACCATGATGTTGGCACCAAAACTGGTACATTTTCTGGCATTACAGATCCTTCCTCATGAATTGCATCACTGGCTTGAGTTGAGAACAGGGTTTTCTGTCTTGAAAAGCTTGAGGTCTGATTTTGGACATCGATTCGGGCCTCATTTCCAAGTTAGCCTTAGTTTGCAAAGTTAAAACTTTTCTCAGCTTTTTGTTCAAAATGTTGCTTTTTTTGTGAAAACTTATGAACGTGTTGATAAAAAAGAATGCATGAAGCTAGAATAACACTTTCTTTTAAAAGCAGATGCTCTGTTCTTTCTTTTTATATGTGTGTTCAGATATTCATACAACACCATTTTTCTGGGGGCCATGACAGTTTTGTGAAAATGATCAAAAACGTTAAAAAAAAAAAACCCCAACTCCGACTGGGAAAGAGTTAATAATGTTCTCAAAACATTAGTACAAGTTTTTTTAACCTTTATTTAGATGTTCATCTTACATTTTTTAAATGTTGCACTCGTTACTTTTGAATGTTCTCTGAATATTCTGAAATCATGTTTTCAAAATGATAAATAGAATGTTCCGTTTTTAAATCATTTTAAAAAGACGACAAAGTAAACATTCCGAGAACATTGAAAAATAATGTTCTCAAAACATTAGTACAAGTTTTTTTTAACCTTTTTTTATTTTATATTAATACATTTTATTAATTTGGATGTTCATCTAACATTTTTTAAATGTTGCACTCGTTACTTTTGAATGTTCTCTGAATATTCCGAAATGATGTTTTCAAAATGATAAATACTGTAGAATGTTCCGTTTTTAAATCATTTTAAAAGACGACGAACTTAACATTCTGAGAACATTGAAAAATAATGTTCTCAAAACATTAGTACAAGTTTATTTAAAACCTTTTTTATTTTATATTTATACGTTATATTAATTTGGATGTTCATCTAACATTTTTAAATGTTGCATTCGTTACTTTTGAATGTTCTCTGAATATTCCGAAATTATGTTTTCAAAATGATAAATGGAATGTTCCATTTTTAAATCATTTTAAAAAGATGACGAACTAAACATTCCGAGAACATTGAAAAATAATGTTTTTTATAACTCAATGAGAATGTTAAAGCCTTTTTTAGAACATGTTTTTGTTAGGTGGGTTTTTTTTCTTTGAAAAATATATATGTTGAATCCACTAAATCAGTTCAGAGATGTGTATCTGCATGACGCATTAAACAGTTTAATGGCTTTAATAGCAGTGCTTCTCTGTGTTCATCTCCATGAGATCCCATCACACCTCAACACACTCAGAAACTCATTAAAAGCAAGGGAATCTAAATCTACAGACTTTTATTGGAAATTTAGTGTCAGTGTTTGTTGGATTTTTGGAATCATTGTTGTCTATAGTGGCAGTGGTGTTAGAGTATGTCTTAGCAAACCGCACTTATCCAGCCAGGTCTCAGTGCTGGACAGAAACAGTGTGACGGGTATTATAGGATATCATCGTGAGTGTGGATGTCCTCTGTGCTTCGTCCTCGGGCTAAATGATTCAGCAACTTCACTTGAGAATGACAAAGATTAACAGCGCATGCTTGCGTTCAGCAGATTCACACACATTAGTGTTCGACTGTCAGAGAACACGTGACTGGGAGAGTTATTGTGTTAAAAGAAAATGCTCTTTAACTTTTGTTTAGACGTTGTCAATACTGGATCGATCAAACTCCCACGCAGTTCACGGGATCATAGATTAATTCCAGCAGTTTTTTTCTGTCTGTGAGTATTCCAGAGGAGTATTGCTCACACCTCTCTCGTTCTGTTTAGTATGGACAGTGTGTGGTGTTTTTTTGAGATATACAGTAAAATGCAGATAAAGACTGAGGTCTCACTATGTCGCATAATTTTCTCTCTGAGTCACCCTCATTTTGCTCTTGTTTATGTCAGAGGACCAACAAATCGAGAGCGATGCTGGGAGGCTTTAACGCTAGCATGAATTTATCTTTTGTTTTTTAAAGATTTTTAGATTAAATGAAGAAATTATGAGCCTTACTTGCTAATGCATAGATGGATGGATGGATGGATGGATGGATGGATGGATGGATGGATGGATGGATGGATGGATGGATGGATGGATGGATGGATGGATGGATGGATGGATGGATGGATGGATAGATAGATAGATAGATAGATAGATAGATAGATAGATAGATAGATAGATAGATAGATAGATAGATAGATAGATAGATAGATAGATAGATAGATAGATAGATAGATGGATGAATGAATGGATTGGGTGGATGGATGATGGATTGATAGATGGATGGATGGATGTAGAGATGGATGGATGATGGATTGATGTAGGGATGGATGGATGGATGATGGATTGATGTAGGGTTGGATGGATGGATGATGGATTGATGTAGGGATGGATGGATGGATGGATGAATTGTAGGGATCGATGGATAGATGGATGGATTGATGTAGGGATGGATGAATGGATGGATTTAGAGATGGATGGATGGATGGATGTATGGATGGATGGATAGGTGGATGGATGGATGGAGGGATGGATGGATGGATGGATGGATGATAAATTGTAGGGATGGATGGATGGATGAATTGTAGGGATCGATGGATGGATGATGGATTGATGCATGGATTGATGGATGGATGGATGAATTGATGTAGGGATGGATGGATGGATGGATGGATGTAGAGATGGATGGATGGATGGATGGGTGGATGAACTGATGTAGAGATGGATGGATGATGGATTGATGAAGGGATGGATGGATGGATGGATGGATGGATGTAGAGATGGATGGATGATGGATTGATGTAGGGATGGATGGATGGATGATGGATGGATGGATGGATGGATGGGTGGATGAACTGATGTAGAGATGGATGGATGGATGTAGAGATGGATGGATGATGGATTGATGAAGGGATGGATGGATGGATGGATGATGAATTGTAGGGATGGATGGATGGATGATGGATTTATGGATGGATGGATGAATTGATGTAGGGATGGATGTAGAGATGGATGGAGAGATGGATGGATGATGGATTGATGTAGGTATGGATGGATGATGGATTGGTTCAAACTAATCTTTATAAAAGATTGGGCATTAGTGAGAAGGCATCTGTCAATAACATAAATGTGTACATGAGTGTGTGTGTGTGTGTGGGAGAGATAGTGTGTGCACACGCTCATAAATATCCTCAATCCACACTCCGACCTCGGTTTGGTTCTCCTGCTTTTGTTGCAGTAAGCGTGGAGCCAAGACTCGCTCCGTAAGAAACATCCCGTATCAGAACGTGTCTCCCTCCAGCTTCAGAAGAGGAGCAGTGACATTCACACGCGCTCGTGAGTCTCTGAAGCGTCCCGCTCATGAATATGGATGTGGGCGTCCTGTGATTGGCTGAGCTGTGCCTGAATGACAACCTCTGACAGATCCACACTTCATGCTATATTAAAGATCCCTGGATTCATAACTCACACTCAGATTTAAGACGTGACCGTCATTAGATATGAAGAGCGCAGTGGGGTTTGATGTGGGCTGAACAAAGTCTAGTTTTCATAGTATGAGTGGTCGGACTATTAGTTAATGCATTAGTTGGAATGAAGTAACAATGAGCAATACTTTATATATATTTATAAAGTATTTGTTGACCTTTTTAATGTTCTTATTAGTTACCAATGTTACCAGATACACCTTTTGATCTTAAAGTTGTAATTCATGTATTATTCACTTTAACAGCTTGTAATGAAACTTAAAAAACCAGTCCTTCCTTTACTTTCTATGTTGCCTATGAAAGCATGTGGACTGATGCAAACATCAGATGTGATCAGATGTATGATCATATGCTTTCTGAACGGCGGTTTTCTTTATTTATTAGGGCTGTCAAACGATTAATCGCGATTAATCGCATCCAAAATAAAAGTTTGTGTTTACATAATAAATGTGAGTGCATTGTGTATAATTATTTTGTATATATATATATATATATAATATATATATATATATATAATATATATAAAATATTTTATATTTTCTTAAATAAACATGCATGTGTGCGTATATATATATATATATAATATATATATATATACGCACACATGCATGTTTATTTAAGAAAATATAAAATATTTTATATATAAAATATTTATATTTAAATATAATACAAATTATCCATAAAAGTCCATGCACAGTATATACATGAAAATATTTCTTAAATATATACATGCATGTGTTTGTATTTATATATATATATAATTATACACAGTGCACCCACATATATTATGTAAACACAAACTTTTATTTTGGATGCGATTAATCGCGATTAATCGTTTGACAGCCCTATTATTTATATAAAATAGCAGAGGAATATGCAAAAATGCAATATGCAAAGCAGCTTTGCAGTGAAAACAGGGAAACGAGGGTTTCTGAATTCTACATATAGCCTCTTTATTGTATTAGTGCGCTGGAACGACTTGGTGTAGACACACATTCTTCAGACGGATCATGTTAAATGCATGATAACAAACGTTAACACATGTTTTCATATCAAAACACACAACTGGAGATGCACTTCCACAGTCTTTAGGAATCTCACAGACGTGTCTAACAAGCTTCGGCTCTCGATTCCTCGTCCAACTGGCTTTCTAAGTTACCGGTGCTTAACATCGGGGAATCGATATTAAACTGATCTGTCCCTTCAGACGCTGTTTGTGCTGGAATGGCATTGACAAGCTAGCGGTTCACATAAATGCTTGTCTAAGAAGTCAGGTTTGCATTCATCTATTATTCATAAACACTCAATACAGCAGCAAAAGCACCAGAGTAGACCCTGTGTCATTCACATCAAAATATTTCAGCATTAATAATAATAAGAACCATTATTGGTCTGCCAATGGCTGTGTGTGTGCACTTTTTAGGAAACATGTTACGATATTATGAATGTAAAAAAAATGTTAATTATTTTTGTAAAAGACTACAGCTTTACTGTGAATGTGTTGTGTATTCTGCCTGAATCTTTAGCAGTAATAGTATGGAGATGCAAATGAGGATTGTGATTGGAGGAGATGGGTCACATGACCTGAATCTCAGTCAGGACAGGTAGCTTGGGCTTAACCCAACAAGTTAAGCTAACTCATTTCGTTTGAGGATTGCCTCAATTCATTTGAGTTTATAAAAAACAATAGTTATGAGTACTCTGAACTTATTTCATTCGAGTTCACTAAAACAATAATATTTCTTCAAACACAATTAAAACTTTACACTACTCTCGTGTGATGGAAATCATGCTGAAAGTTCACTTTATTGAGTAGAAACTTTGTATAAATGCTATAACTCATTCAGTTTGAGTTCTGTTTCAGTCCAAGCCACACAAGTTTCAGTGTTATTTGAGTGCAGTGAACTCAATTTGAGTAAATGTTACTGTTAGGATTTACAGTGAATGGATGCAATTTATTTTTATTATTATTATTATTAATAATAAAGTCTAGAAAATGTTTTTATATCTGTACGTTATCCATGATTTTTCTCATAATAGCTTTGGTGACAGAATGGATTGTTTGAATATGTAAATAATAAATCTCTGCATACATCAGCTGACTAAGTTTTTTTTGTCTGTATTTGCGTGTTGTTTGGTCGGCTGTTGTTCCTCACAGCTGAAGCTCTCTCTCTCTCTCTCTCTCTCTCTCTCTCTCTGAGACACAGCGCTTGTAAACCTGAACCCCGCACGGCCTCATGAATAATTCATGACACGCTAAAGCACTCTTTAAATCTTTGCGGCCATTCTCGCAGTGTCATCAGCACATTCATGACCCGCCCGTGCGTGTGTGTCTTGTGCATGCGTCTCTGCTCTCTTACAGCCCTCATGTGCATATTCAAATCCTTCTGTAACACCACCAGCGAATGAATCTCAAGCTCTCGTCCATCATCACAAACGGGACGGTCTCTCTGTCTCCCTCTTTAAACCTTTCATTCCCCCGCTGCTCACAGACATACGACCCATTCATTTATTACTTATCATTTATAACGAGCAATTTCTCTTTGTTGCTCCATCAGTTCGTAATGAATCAGGCAAACAAGCCAGAAGTGACCTCAGATGTCTTCCCTGCGGCAGGGAGGCCGTTTAATATCAATAGGATAATTAATAAGACGAGCTAAGTGAAAAAAAATATCTACATTGCAGTGCACACACAAATAAAAATAACATATATTTGATTAACTGAGATTTTCACACACTGTACTATGTTGGTGATTAATTCGCAGAATGTACTCTCTGGTGTGATTAAATTATGCATTTTTTAATCGCGATTAATCGCATCCAAAATAAAAGTTTGTGTTTACATAATATATGTGGGTGCACTGTGTATAATTATTTTATATTTATATATATAAAAACACACATGCATGTATATTTAAGAAAAAAAAAATTATATATAAAATATTTATATATAATATAAATTATATATAAATCTATATACAGAATATACATGAAAATATTTCTTAAATATATACATGCATGTGTGTGTATTTATATATATATATATAATAATCATACACAGTGCACCCACATATATTATGTAAACACAAACTTTTATTTTGGATGCGATTAATCGCGATTAATCGTTTTGACAGCCCTAATTAATAATAATATATATCTATTTAAAAATGCATGAGTAAGCTCTCTGAAGCGTGTATGTGGCGTGTATTGACTGAGCGGCGCTGTTTTTTTCTTTGTGATCGTCTGGGAAAATATTAAAGTATAAAATATTCATTCTTTAATAGTAAGTGCTCCTTTATTCTTGCTGATGTACAGTAATAGAATTACATGTGGCCAGTGTGAGATATGAATTGTTTTTAATGAATGTGGTGCACCTTATTTATGTGATTGGCACCGGACTCGGGCCTCTTTGTGCACTACTGGTGCTCGGCTGTTTAATTACCCAGAATGCACTGTTCTGCGTCAGGCTGCAGGCTGCGTTTCAAAAGATTTGTTTCCTTCTCCTGCATAAATATGGACAAAAATGAATGCAGTTTCTGCACTGACCTGAAGATGTTTACGAATCTGACATGCCACAGTAACTGCACTGAAGATCTCAGAAATATCCGTGTTTTTTCAACGTTGCAGGATATTAATTTCACATCATTTGCATTATTTATTTAACGTAATCCTGTCATTTGCAGTTTTGAAATGATTCCTGCAGCAGATGTGTTGTAATCTAAACACTTTCTGATGTGCTGTATATGCTTTTGGGGCCGTCGTTTCGTCTCTCATTATTTTCTCAGCGTGCGTGAAGCGTCTGAAGAGTTATTTTCTGCTTTCTAGGCTATCGAGAGGCAGTTTTGTTCGCTGAAAACATCAAAGAACTTTAGATGAGCATGAGTTTATTAATAAATAAGCATTTTCAACAAATCTGTAATTTTCCATTGCTGTTTGAATGTAGTGGAGCAAACATCTGATCATGTTTGCATTTCATTTCATCACTGGCCATAATGCTTACCTTGAATTCATAAAATAATGTAATGCATGTGAAAATCATCTGAGAATTGAATAGACAGTCTCTTAATGGAGAGAGGAATTGTGTGTTTGTGACATGATTAAGGGATACAGACTTCTTCTCCTTGCAAATGGATGTCAAAAGCATAAATGCTATGAAATGCTCAACATATGTTGTGACAAAGTGATGTGCTGGGATTTCATTCAGCAAATATTATGTAGGTGGCTGTAATGACAGAATTCTCATTTTTAGGTGATCTGTCCCTTTAAGAATTGTAAACGCGTAGGAATAAAGCTTTGATGTCTCGGTTGGGCTGTGTTGAGTCCAGATCCTGGACGCCTGAAGTGTCGTGATCATTGATCTCCAGCGCTTCCCTCGCTCTTGACATGTTCCTCCTCTCCTTTGGTTTGGGAACTCTGTCTCTGGAGACGCTGCCGGGTCGATTCAGAATGCAATGGTTTGCACGTTATAGAGCATTGTTTAATAGATGTGTTTGATTAGTCATGTTAGATAGTGAGTTTTGCACAGGCAGAGACCACACACATTCCCTTCTGAGTGTTACAAATCAAAATGTGTTACTTTTTCCACTGTTTTGACCATATATGGTCAAATTGGTCATTACCATTCATATGGTCATTACCGTAACAGTATTATTCTACTGTATTTGATGAATATTGGCACACAGACAAAGGACAGTTTGAAAATTAACCACAGCAAATTTGGGAACTCAGTCCCTCTAGCGCCACCAACTGTCCAAGTTGCACTTATTTTATAGTATTTGGTAATGTAGTGTCATAATCAAGTCCAGCTCTTAACGCAACGTTTTGCACATTAAGGATCGTTCTTTAATAGTTGTTTTTGATTAGTTGTCAGATAGTGATACTGTGGCTTGTTTTGCACGGGGAAACCCCACCCACACACATTGCATTCAGATGATTGCAAATCTACTTTTTCTGAGTACTATATTTTACATACAACATATGCATATATTTTGTATAATTTTGAAATTAGATGGTCATTACCGTAACAGTATTATTCTACTGCATTTGATGAAATTTGGCACACAGATAAAAAGACAGTCTGAAAATGAACCACAGCAAATTTGGGAACTCAATCCCTCTAGCGCCACCAACTGTCCAAAGTTGCACTTATTTTACAGTATTCGGTAATGTAGTGTCATAATCAAGTCTAGCTCTTAATGTTTTGCACATTAAGGATCGTTCTTTAATAGTTGTTTTTGATTAGTTGTCAGATAGTGATACTGTTGCATGTTTTGCACAGGCAAACGCCACACATATTGCATTCAGATGATTGCAAATCTACTTTTTCTGAGTACTATATTTTACATAGAACAAATGCATGTATTTTGCATAGTTTTGAACATTAGATGGTCATTACCGTAACAGTATTATTCTACTGCATTTGATGAAATTTGGCACACTAAAGACAGTCTGAATATTAACCACAGCAAATTTGGGGTCAACTGTCAAAATTTGCACTTGTGTTTATACTAATAACTATAGAAGCATAAAAGTAAAATAAAATGATTTGTTTCGTCCCCCATTAGGATCAGTTGATTCGGTTGCACCTATGACGTCCTTTTCTGTCATAAAAAAAATTCAGCCCTTTAACAATTTTCTGATAAACCTACTTTTTTTGTACCTCCTTACAGACGATTCTTCCAATTTTCACCAAAATTGGCTCAATTTATCTTCTGACCATTCTGGCAAAATTTTTTTTAAAAGATTTTTGATAAACCCATCCTTTCTCGGATAATGCGCAAAATAAATAAGTTTGGATGAAGAGCACGCCAATATCAATATCTTTGCAATATCTCCATAACGCTTAAGCATGCACATGAATGCCATCACACGCAGACTACAAGTCACTTTTTGGCACAACACCACCTAATGGTCATGAGATATGAAAAATGCCTTCAAATTACAATATTATACATTTATGTTTATTTAAATCAAACTAAATTAAATGCAGTATAACACATACCACATAGAAATACTTAAAATATTATAGTAGTAATGGAGGGAAAATGTGCTTAATTGCGATATTTTAATTAATATGATTTAATTTTTAAGCAAAATTGTATTTATTTGCTGCGGTTTGCAGGTACATGGTCTTCAGAGAATTTTAAAATAGTATTTTCTTACACTGTCCTGAGAACTGTATTTTACACTGAAGGATATTTTCTGTAAATGTTTTTCTGTTGTAATCACAAACCAAGACGTCTCATTATTTGAGGCCTGGATGATATTTGACAGTGAAATGCGACGTGAATATTACATTGGTCTCTTCGGCTGATGAAACCTGATGTAATGTGATTTGAAACATGTTGCTCTCCTGCTTCGGTCTGCAGCTTGACCACTAAACTCAAGCTGGATTGAAAACAATTCAATAGAAAGACTGTGTGCCAAACATTCTGACACCATTACACTGATTCATGCATATAACACGTGTGGCGCGTTTCCTCCTCAAGATCGTGATTTATAACCATATATATAGTCTCTTTTTAGTACTACTACTGGGATATTATTTTCATAATCATTTAAGGATTTATTTTTACTATAATGCATCTGGACAATCCAATACTGATATTATTTTGTATCACAACAATATTATGGATACTTAATTATTTTGATTTAAATCAGACTTAGATAATCACCTAAAAAAGGCTGCATACTTTACAGCAATATATATATATATATATATATATATATATATATATATTATCTATATTAGCTTGGAAAGTCACACCTGGAAGTTCTTTTCAAAAAAAAAAAATAATGCAATGCAATATATTGTATTTTATTTTATTTAAGAATTATTTTTAAACAGACAAAAAAAAAGCATTCATATATATATGTACATTATTTCAAATGCTGATACTTATTGGATGGTTATTATATTTTCCTGTATCACATTAACAATATTATGTTAAATAATAGATTTTTTATCAAATCAGACTAAATTAAAGTCAGTACAACAAATCCTACCTTGTGCACAAATATTATAATACTTATAATGTTAGTAGCATTTAATTGAAAATATTGTCACAACCAATGCAAACATTAAGACCCCCAAAATCTTCATATTTTAAGTGAAATCTTATTTATGTATTTAGGGGTGACATATAAAGTGTGTCTTGTTCCTGAAAGGTTTTGTGAGATTTTTGCAACGCAGTGCGTGTTATACAGTGCTTTTTTTGTTTTGTAATGATTTCGATGTAATATTTTTATTAATCAGATGAAGCACTTCCTGTTTCATATTTAAAACATCTGTAGATCTGACCTGTGATGCATGAAAACACTTTTTTGGAAACAAACGGTGTTGTTGTCTTTCTCAGTCCATTGATCGCACACGATGTGCACCTGCCGTGTTGTGCTTTGCTCTGTTATTGCTTTTTTCCTCCTGTTTTTCCTGTGAGGAGGAAGAGGAGGAGGAAATAGGCTGAGCAGCAGCTGGGATTCACACACACACACAGGCTGGTGTGTTTGCTCTCACCCCAAAATGAGCAAACGAACAGTTTTAAGTGCTTTTTTAAGGTTAACAAGATCCTCAGACCCGGGGAGGGTGATTGACAGGAGGACTGATTGCTTTTAAGAGCTTCACTCTAGACTCAAACCAGCTTTGTGACTCACAAAAATATTTATAATGGTCTCATTTTGCCTTAAAAGTGTGTAATTTAGCTGATAAAATATACCAACTTAAAATGCAGAGGCAAGTAGACATTATAGGTTGATTCCCGCTGTTGTTCTGTGTCTTTATTTCTTTTCATTTAATTTTAAAACTGTTTAAATAAAATGCTACAGTACATTTTTACAAAATCCGTATTTTACAGGGAAATCAAGCGCTTATTTATTTCATGTTCAGAAAATAAATGTGAAATATATTTGGTAGTAATTACTAGTAAATATTAGTATATTTGCCAATATTTTATTGCATAGTGAATTTTTTTTCTTCTATTTATTTCTGAGAGTTGCATGGGGTTTTGTTTATCATGCAAAATTAAACCAAATATATTCATTAATATTACCATGAATTGCATATAAATATGTGTATATGTGTGTTTGTATTTCTCTCAACTTATTTCTGAGTCTGCTTCCATTTATTTGTGAATATGAAAAAACAAATATATATATATAATTTGTCTTCTATATGAACATGTGCGTACTTCATGTTTGTTCAGTGATCATCAGATCTCCACTACAGGCTGGACTCTCAGAGGAAATACTGATATGAACGGAAAGATATTTTCCATAACTAATCTACCGGGGGATTGAGTTCAGTGAGTTCTTTGAGTTTGTTCAAATAAAAGGAAAGGCTTTCCGATCCTGTACAGCTGATAGTTGAAGTGTGTTTCTGACTCTCCTAAATCGCCGTGGATTTAAATATTTCATAAAGATGCCTATTTTCATTTGCATAATTCCATATGTGGATTGCCATGCATAATTAATATGCCTCAGATATCATCCCACGAGACTTTAAAGGACCTTCTGTTTAGTCAGAGCAAGAGAACCCTGGAGACTTGGACAAGTGTTTGTGAAAAGGATTGAGGATCTATATTTAATATAATCAGTGTCTGTAAATTAAATCCCAGCTGATAAACATTTAGCTAATGTTCTCATTAAGTTATGAACTCTATTTCTGAATGTTCTCTGACGTTCAAAGCGTCCAGTTTTTAAAATGTTCTAAAACGTGTCTTGGTTATTTTGAATGTTATAAACATTCCGTTTTATCATTCTTCAAACATTATGGAATGTTACTTTTGAGACTTCTCAGAACATTTCGAAACAAGTTATGACATTTAAAAAATGTTATATGACTATCCAAGTTAAACATTTCAGAAAAACGTTTCATGAATGCTGTATTTGTATACGAAGTAGAAATTATAAATATATGATATGCTACGTCATAATTCTGACATTCAATGTAAAAAAAAATAATAATAATGGTATAAAAAGTGAATCCTAAAATGCCAAGTCATAATTGTGTCATACTAAGTCAAAATGGACAAAATTATGACAAAAAAGTCCAAATCGTGATATAAAAATTATGACATTCAAAGTCAAAAATAGTCCAAATTATAAAAAAACAAGTTAAACATAGTATTTAATGGTATCAACTTGGTATTATGACTCAGGATATCATAATTATTTCTGAGTTAATCATAATATATATTTTAGATATAGATATATAGATATACTCTGTTTTCTCTCTTCTTTTTCCACCTGAATTAACAAGTTAATTCTCAGAATCTCAGAATAACGATAAAATTATTCATGGAAATTTTTTTTTGTTCTGTTTTTCTGAATTAACAAGTTAGTTATCTCAGAATTGCGAGAAAATTTTTCATGGAAAAAAGTTTTTTGCTCTGTTTTTTTTTCTGAATTAACAAGTTAATTATCTCAGAATTGCAAAAATGATCTTTCATGAAAAAAAGTTTTTTGCTCTTTTTCTGAATTAACGAGTTAATTCATCTCACAATTGCGAGATAATTTTTCATGAAAAAAGTTTTTGCTCTGTTTTTTCTGAATTAATGACTTGATTATCTCAAAAAATATGAGTAATTAATAAAAAAACAGAGTAAAAGCCCCTTTTCCGTGAAAAATCATCTAATAATTCTGAGATAATTAACTCATTAATTCAGAAAAATAGATTTTTTTTTCGTCAAGTGAATGCAATACGCTTCCGTACCTTTTTGTTACTTCTAAGGCTGAATTTTTAAATATTGAAATTATTTTTGTCTGCATTTGTCTGTGACTTGAAAAAGAATTGTGAAAGGTTTGTGTACCGTGATCCTGACTGAAAAAAAAAATCCTGAATATAAAATATGATATTTTTGCTGTTGCTCCCACCGTTTATCATATGAATACGTGTCTGATTAACTCTTTCATATTCAAATATCCTATTTTATATACTTATTTTATATACCATTACAATACTGCAGCCTGTACATATTTCAGGAAATCTTTATTTTTTAGGCTTCAGCTCAAGGTCACATGCTATAAAAATCGGTATGTAATAAATGTCTTCCCAAATGTGTACAAGATGATAACTGGATGCAATTCTCTGAACTTCACAAACAGTGCAGGAGTTCATTACAGCTCCAGTGCAGACGGACATTTGATGAATTCGAGTTAGAACAGCGTAACGCATGGAGCGCAGGTGTAGAATATTTGCTTAAATAGATTATATTGTAACACTATAGATCATATTGCAACTCTACTGATCTGCCTTGGGACTGAAATATGAAACAAGGTTCATTTTTGTTGAATTTAAGATGCAGTTCCTCCTGCATGTATTTATAAGACTTAGTATTTTTTCTCCATAGAGGCCAGATATGATTACCTAACGGCTGAGGAAGGAACAATCCCTCTCTCTGAGACAGAAATCAATGTTGAGGAGGGATTGCTCTGTGCCGGAGGGTCGATTCGGATCCTGTGCAGCATTTCGAGCAGAATTAATTCTACAGGACCTCACAGTGATAGATCAGCGCTAGTCTTCAACATGTGTGTTTGCAGGAGCGTTAAGCAATGACGACGGCTCGGCCTGAATTCATGGAAAAGAGCCGAAAAGATTATTAGAAGAAAATATATTATTTCAGTCTTTCTGCTTCAAAAATTCACAGTTAATTCAATGTTCTTGCACATTTTATTTGTAATTATTTATGGAAATTTACTGGCGATTTCTGAGTGAAAATAGTCTCTACACTATTTATTTTTATTGTTATGACAATCTTTAGATTCCAGTGAAATTGTACAGTTCCTAATTCCAATTTTGAATTAACGAGTTAATTATCTCAGAATTACGATATAATTTTTTATGGATTTTTTTTTGCTCTTTTTCTGAATTAACGAGTTAATTATCTCAGAATTACGATATAATTTTTTATGGATTTTTTTTGCTCTTTTTCTGAATTAACGAGTTAATTACCTCAGAATTACGTTATAATTTTTCATGGACATTTTTTTTGCTCTGTTTTTCTGAATTAACGAGTTAATTATCTCAGAATTATGAGAATTTTTAATAGAAAAAGTTTTTGCTCTGTTTTTCTGAATTAACGAGTTAGTTATCTCAGAATTACGAGATAATTTTTCATGAAAAAAAGTTTTTGCTCCGTTTTTCTGAATGAAGAAAATATACCATTTCAGTCTTCCTACTTCAAAATTTCACATTTAATTAAACGTTCTTGCACATTTTTTAATGGAAAAAAAATATTTTAATAATTTATGGAAATTTACTGGCAATTTCTGAGTGAAAATAGTCTCTACACTATTTATTTTTTATTGTTGTTATGACAATCTTTAGATACCAGTGAAATTATACAATTCCTGATTCCAATGTTGATACCACAAAAATAATAGCCTAATTAATATATAATTAATAAATGAACATTATTAAAGACAAGCAAACAGTTATGAATAACATAAAGTGATATAGCACAAAAAAATTAACATTTGCATAAAAAACAAAGATAAAAATGAAATAATTTTAAGAAAGTCTTACTGTGTATATCCATTTATATCCCAAAAAAGTATTAAAATATGGGCACACTTTCACTTTAAGACTAGAAACGCCTCTGTTAAGCACAATTAGACAAGCAAGAAAACTCAATTCACTATTCTCGCTTCTGTATATCAACTTACTGCTTATTCTGGCCAGGAACCACACAATTTGTTAATATATAACCTCAAGTTTGATTGACACGTGAAGTCGTCAACCGGAGTTCAGATAAATCTCACTATATCAGGAAAGAAAAATGGGATGTTTGAATAATTCACCTCAGAATGTGGCGCATACAATCACATTTCAGAAGCATAACTATGCTTTTTATATTAATAAACGGCATATTACTCCGCAATTGAATGGTTCCTGTTCTTATTTGTTGTTTGCAGTCATCACTGAACACACTCTGTCACACCGCTTTACTCTAATGTGCTCTTGCTGCTGGGAATTGTTCTCATTTCACAGTGAGATTAGATTTGTGCCGCAACAAACAGGCTCTGAGGACGAGACTCCACCTCCTTCATTTGTCATTTGCAGCATTGTGTTATATGTAAATAATATATTCTTGTCTGAAAGCAGCGTTATGATCACAGAAGGGAAGAGGATTGTTAGTGTGCTGTTATTTCTGTTTTCTTGGCTGTCACGCTGTTTGTCTACTGGAAAGTGTCTAATATAGATGTGTTGTTGGTCATGGGTGATACAGATAATTAAAAGGATATCTATTAGTCAGCCATTGTTTAAATGAAGTTTCTTCCAAAAACATAAAAAATATTAATTATTCCAAAAATATTTACTGGTTGTACATGTACTTTTGCTATAAAAAGTTGAGATTTACATGAACATTTTTGAATTTAATAGGAAGTTAATATGTTCAATAAAGGCCTTTCATTGATAAATCTCTGACGTGAATGAGGTTGAACACACAGTCACAAGTGTTTGGTGTGTGTGAGCCAGGCTGCATGACAGAGATTGTGCTGAAACATTCCTCTGTAGGGCAGGGACAGATGGTGTGGGTCAAACACTGTGTGTGTGCTGAATGGATAACACTGACCAATACAAGCACAACAGCCAAAGTATCCCAAAACTTCTGTGATGAGTCATTTGGCTCACACAACCTTCGAAATATGTGACCTGCTTACTGACGTTTTTGATTCATGGGCAATTTCATGTTTGTTGTTTTTTTTAATCTTTATATTTTTTGATTTAATATATTTTTATCTTTTTAAGACATTGATTTCACTGAGCTCTACAATAAAGAGTGCATGGGGGACAATAATTGCTTTGGGTAAATCTTGGGTCATTTTTCTACCCAAATCCTGGTTTGACAGATTTTTTTGGGTCGTTTTTTGGGGGGTTGATTTTTAAAGTGTTTGGGTAGTTTTTGTTTTACCCGGGTCCTGGGTCAGACGTAAAAACCCAGTGTTTGGGTAGTTTTGTGTAACCTGGATCCTGGGTCAAACATAACACAGTGTTTGGGTAGTTTTTTGGTAACCCAGATCCTGGGTCAGATAACAACCCAGTGTTTGGGTAGTTTTTGTGTAAACTAAATCCTGGGTCAGCTATAACAACCCAGTGTTTGGGTAGTTTTTGTATAACCCGATCCTGGGTCAGATATAACAACCCAGTGTTTGGGTAGTTTTTGGGTTACCCAGCTTCTGGGTCAGACGTAACAAACCCAGTGTTTGTGTAATTATTGTGTATCCCAGATCCTGGGTCAGACATAACAACCCAGTGTTTGGGTAGTTTTTGTGTAACCCAGATCCTGGGTCAAACATAACAACCCATTGTTTGGGTAGTTTTTGTGTTACCCAGCTCCTGGGTCAGACATAAAAACCCAGTGTTTGGGTAGTTTTTGTGTAACCCAGCTCCTGGGTCAGCTATAACAACCCATTGTTTGGGTAGTTTTTGTGTTACCCAGCTCATGGGTCAGACATAAAAACCCAGTGTTTAGGTAGATTTTGTGTAACCCAGATCCTAGGTCAGACATAACAACCCAGTGTTTGGGTAGTTTTGGGGTTACCGAGCTTTTGGGTCAGACGTAAAATCCCAGTGTTTGGGTAGTTTTTGTGTTACCTAGATCCTGGGTCAAACATAACAACCCAGTGTTTGGGTAATTATTGTGTAACCCAGATACTGGGTCAGACATAACAACCCAGCGTTTGGGTAGTTTTTGTATAACCCAGATCCTGGGTCAGACAAAACCCAGCGTTTGGGTAGTTTTTGTGTTACCCAGCGCCTGGGTCAGACAGACGTAAAAACCCAGTGTTTGGGTAGTTTTGTGTAACCTAAATTCTGGGCCAAACATAACAACCCAGTGTTTGGGTAGTTTGTGTGTGTCCCAGATCCTGCTTCAGCTATAACAACCCAGTGTTTGGGTAGTATTGGTATAACCTAGATCCTGGGTCAGAGATAGCAAGCAGTGTTAGGTTAGTTTTGTGTTACCCAGATCCTTGGTCAGATTTAACTACCCAGAGACTGAGTTATTTATTGTAGGCTTTTTGCAATCTCTTCAGGAGAGAGCTGTGTAGCTCCGTCAAAATTATATATTTTTTTAAGTTTAGAGCATTTAATTAATCCGTAAACATTAATTAATATATGAAGTAAAAAAAAAACGACAACAACAACTTGTGCTATGGTAAAAATGAATCAACCCAGTATTCTGAGTTAAATAATCAACCTAAATTGGGTTGTTTTTAACCCAGTGTTGTACACATGGCAATTATAATTTGATGGGGCCTGATGATGCAGATGAACTTTAATATAACAGGTGTCTTCCATCACAGATCAGGGACACACAGCTTCAGCACAGGTTTAGATTAGCCAGAACGCTTGAGTCTGCAGGTGTGGAAGCACAGGGCATCTGGTCTCGTGTCGTACAGGATGATGATGCTTTGATGCCCGCGGGGAGATTGTGCCTGTCAGTAAGGATGTGATCAGTCTGTCCAGAGATGCACCATGATCCTCCCCTCCTCATGGGACTGACGGGAACAGCTGTGTCAGCGCCCCCTGTAGACTGTCTTCAGAAGTGATCCAGCTGGGCAGGTGTGTTGAAAGAGCCCATATTCTACTGCACCTGCCTATAATGTCAAGGTTTTCTATACCAAGAAAATGGACATTGCACTTTAACATTGCACATGAGCAGATCTGTTTTCTTGCTAGAGAAGCAATCAGCTTTCCTGCTTGCAAACTCCTTCATGCAAATAGCAATTCGCCATAGCGTGAGCGCAATTGCAGCTTGCTTTTAAAGGGAATGGCAGATGAGACTCTGATTGGTTTATTGCACGTAACTCCCAAAACACACCCATTACTCATTAAGAGAATATGAGAACCCGTTTAGACCTTTTCGATTTTTCCCATCATTAAACTAGCAAAAGTATGCGATTACGTGATAGCAGTGAGGTATGATTAGTGTTTATGATTCTATCATTCATGGGAAAAAATCGTTCAAGAAACAAGTAATGAGTCATTGATCTGCTCACTCGATCGATTCGTTCAAAAATGATGATGTATTCAGTAACATCACTAGTGTTGCTTCTCGCTGGTCCTGTCTTTCCTTTGGAAATATTTATGTTGGCGGAGCAAAAACAGAGAAGGTAGCCTATCTGGGCTAGCAATATTGTATGAAATTTCTCAATCAATATTGTAAGTCGTGTGTCTCAGATAGCAACATGTCAGCCCAGATGCGGGCCGACACTATGTTGCTGTGTGTGGTTGGTCTGAATCTCAGTTGTGACGTTCAGAGCTTTCAGGAATAATGTGATTTGAAGGCTTTAGTGGTGGTTTGAGTGGAACTGTTGATCTTAAGATATTTCGCCCTTTTGGCGCTACACTCTCAGAAAAAAAGGTACAAAAGCTGTCACTGGGGCTGTACTCTTTCAAAAGATACACTTTTGTACCTAAAGGCTGCATATTGGTACCTTAATGGTACATATTAGCAACTAAAATGTACATATTAGCACCTGAAATGTACATATTAGTACCTAAAATGTACATATTAGTACCTAAAATGTACATATTAGCACCTAAATGTCCATATTAACACCTAAAATGTACATATTAACACCTGAAATGTACATATTAACACGTAAAATGTACATATTTAGCGGCTAAAATGTACATATTAGCACCTAAAATGTACATATTAACACCTGAAATGGACAAAAGTTTACCTTTTGAAAGGGTACAGCCCCAGTGACGGCTTTTGTTCCTTTTTTTATGAGAGTGTAGTGTTAAACATTAAAACATACTGGATAAAATATAGACGGGAATTCAGTAAAGGTGCAATCACATGCAATTGTTTGGTGAATGATTGCTGTTGTAGATTTTATCACATAACTGATGGTCTTGTTGTTGTCGGGATGCCTTTGGTCGATACTCCAAATGGTCTGTTAGATGATTGTGTTTCTTGTACAAGTGTTGAGGTCAGTTGAAGACAAGTGTCCTCCATGACATGGACATTTTTCATTTGTGAAAATATAAACATGATGGAAATAAAGGAGACTCTTTGCATAGAGGTTTTTTTTGTAGGTTATTTAGGTAGATAATTGTTGCAATGATATATCTTAAGTCATGGCAACTTGACGTTTTAAGATCAGTCAAGACATTTGATTCCAAAGGATTAAGTAAATTACTTAAAGCCTTGAACCAGTTGCCTTGTTTGTACAGTGTAATATCTTGAAATAACAAAAATTGTGCTTTGTCCAATGCAGTCCATTACGACCATAATCTCACATGCGAGATCTCTTTAAAGATATGCGTGCCATTTTTTGGATGGTAAAACCCTTTCTGATTTCCCTACGAAATATAAACTCTGTGACTCAATCAAAACATTGTTTGCACATTCACCTTGCAACAACATCTCAATGACATCCCAATGGTGTTGGTGAGTTTGGTGTGTGACTATCTATATTTCCAACCAATATTTTTGGTATTGAATGAAGTTTTTCTCTCATTTTGAATAGTAGGAATGATTGATCTTTGATGATAAATTTGGCTAAAACAACATATCTTGAAGACACTGATTTTTTTCTCTTGAAAAAGAAGTTTATTATAATGTTCAAGCTCTTTTCATACAAAGTTGTCACCCTTTTACTGTCAAAACCCATGAAAGTATAGCAGTCTACATGTGCTATATATTTCACACCATTTAAAACATGTTTTTTGTGAGGAATTAAAGTGATAGTTCACCCAACAAAATGAAAATTTAATCATTATTTACTCTCTCTTTCATACAAAACCTATATGAATTTCTTTGCAATGTGGGACATAAAATACAATATTTTGAAGAATGTTTGTAACCAAACAGTTAGCCACTGACTTCCATAGGAATTTGATTTATACACTGTACTATGGAAGTCAATGGGGCTCATAACTGTTTGGTTACCCATATTCTTCAAAATATCATCTTTATTAAGTCAACATTTTAAGGCATTATAGACACACTCCTGATGCAGATCCAAGAAGGCAAAGGAAGCAAGAGAAAATGTTGAAAATGAACAAATCACAGGTCACACTCTCATAAAAAAAGGTACAACAGCTGTCACTGTGGCTGTACCTTTTCAAAAGGTAAACTTTTGTCCATTTCAGGTGGTAATATGTCCATTTCAGGTACTAATATGTACATTTCAGGTGCTAATATGTACATTTAGATGTGAATATGGACATTTCAGGTGCTAATATGTACATTTTAGGTGCCAATAATTACATTTTAGGAGCTAATATGTACATTTCAGGTGCTAATATGCACATTTTAGGTGCTAATATGTACATTTCAGTTGCTAATATGTACATTTTAGGCACTAATATGTAAATTTTAAGTGCTAATATGTACATTTCAGTTGCTAATATGCACATTTCAGGTGCTAATATGTACATTTCAGTTGCTAATATGTACATTTTAGGCACTAATATGTACATTTTAGGTGCTAATATGTACATTTTAGGTGCTAATATGTACCATTAAATTACCAACATGCAGCCTTTAGGTACAAAAGTCTACCTTTTGAAAGGGTACAGCCCCAGTGACAGCTTTTGTACCTTTTTTTTCTTAGAGTGTACATTTTACATCACATTTGATTCCTCTTCCTTGATCCAGGCTAAAAAAAAATGTATTTTGCATATTGTGTGCATTTATGTGACGGATGTCTAGCAGGCAAAAGGAAGAAGAGATAAGACTCTAAATAGATGACTTGAAACTGAAGTGAACTTTGAATGGAATAATCACCTCTCATTATTTAGAAATTATATCAGTATACACTCAGATACTGGACATTACAATGTCTTTAAATCGGTCTGGTAGAATAATAATGTGTTAAGTAGAGGAACAGCATAGAGGAACATTGTATATCTTATGTGTATATGGGAGGGACTAGTATGCAAATGTGGTGAGAGATTTCAAATTACAGCACTGTATGAATTGCATTCGCTTGCACTCTTAAATTTATGTTTATTAATTTAGCAGATACTTCAACATAAAGTGATTTACAAACAAGGAACCAAATGCTATACATCCTATAGGGAGAGCAAAGCTCTGATACAAAGTGCAAAATATTATATACATAAGATGCAGATCCTTATAATTTAGTAGATATTTTATGTATTTATTCATTAAAGCAGGAAGATGAATATGCATTTGCCGTTTTTGGGTAACCTCTGTTTTTTATGCAGACATCTCCAGGGTAGATTTTGAAGTAAAGGGTAAGTCAAAGCTGTAGGGGACAGATGGGATTTTAGTGCTCTGTTTAACTACACAATAGAGTCACCTTTGCAATGCAAAGTATAAAAGCAAAGTCACAACAGCTCTGTGACATCTCTGAGCTATATAACGACCGCTTTCACGAACCTAAAGTTCATTATAAGTTCCCCTACATGGGTTTGCCAAGCATGACGGCTGTTGACAACAAATGCAAAATGTTCAAACAGTTCTCCCCTAAGTCCTATAGAAGTTTCACCAAGCCATTTTTGAAAAATGTCAACAAAACGGCAGCTTCCCGACTCTTTTAAGATAGACGAAAGGATACCCAAACCCTAACATGACCGACAAACACAAGGAAATGGACCAGGACAGAAGAAACTTCTCTTGATCTATGAAATAACGAAGCACAAGAGAGATAATGTTAGGCCCGTACATAAACAACGAACACACCAATACCATCCGAATGATCCGAAATGCCTTGATTTTATTCTGGTGCACCCCATCTCTCTGCTTGGCGTCGTCCCCGGGTCCAGGACGCACCAGAGCCTTCAGGACCATCAAACAGCAGAAGAGTTTTACACTGAAAAAAATGATGAACTCAAGCAGAAGTAAGTTAAACAGTGTAATCACTTCCAGAGTGTATATTAGGCATGAGATAATGATCAGAATCCACCCAATGGCCGAACAGGCGATCCTGTATTTCATGGGTTTGAGCTTCTGGAAGGTCACGGGATGGAGAACGCCGATGTAACGCTCCACACAGATGCAGCCCTGAAACAGAGGACGACCGACCCAAAGTACCAGTCCAAGAAAGAGCAACCCAAACTCGCAGTCACTACCGCAGCCAAAGAAAAAACGCCGGATGAGAAAAACGTAGGAGACGCAGAAGACGACCTCAACAAGCGCCGCGTTGAAGATGAAGATTTTAGCGGACTGTCCTTGGATAATCTCCTTCACGCTCAGCCATAGGATGTAACAGTTTGCTGGGAAACCAAGAAACAGGTTGATGGCGAGAGAGACGGCGACGACGTGGGAGGGTAAAACGTGGCATGCGGTGGAGTTTACTACGTTCATTAACGGCAAGCACATCGAAGTGTTTGTCACCTCCGACCTGGTCATAGAGTTTTCGAAACCCATTCGAGGAAGGTGGAAGGAATAAAGATCCATTAGGACTCTAAGAGTGACTATTACAAACAAATTTGGCAAGTTTTAAAGGAAATTAAAGGGATACTCCACTTTTTTGGAAACAGTTGAGTTTTACCAACCCGATCTCACGACCGTACAAGTCGTACGAATTCGACGAATGATTAACCCTCTAGGCGCCACGGTCGAGTTTACTCGACAAGATGCGTCACTGAATAAAACGGCCGATTTTGTCAAATTGGGTGTCAAATTTCGTTCGTTCATCCCCTCCACTGGATGGCAGACATGTCATACTTCATCCCTGACACAAAAAAACGTCATGTTTCTATACAAAATGTTCGCGTTACAGCGCATTGAATCAGTGTAATCAAAAGCGGAGCTAGTGTGAGAGTGAGCCATTTCATCAAAACCTCTCCGCGATCGCGGCGATAGTATTGTGGTGGAGATTTTGTTTATTATCACTGGGTATGTTAGACGAGGTCAAAGTAATCATAGTACAGATAGGGGGTAACATGGGGAGTCGCATTAGTATGCATACTTGACGCGCGCGCGAGGCAGATCTGCCCGCGATCGCGCTGCTCTTATCATCACTTATAATCTGCGCTTTGCCCTAACGAGTGATCTTTTGAACTAAACAGGTCTTGTCTACTTGTGTTTCTGTGTCATATGAATAATATAAGCTCCATACATGGAATGGAGTGTCTACTGTATGTAGTAAATGGAAAATCTCCACAGCAAAAGACCAACCACTACATGCATACGGTTTGTTCTACCATTTATTAGTAATGATTTACACAGTTTGTTCATTACTTACTATATACCTGAGCATTCAGTATTGTGCAATATAGAAGATGATGGACATTTTGGGGGGAAACAAGTGCTGCATTTTATCATTTAAACATGTGACTTTTCATGAAAATTATATAATCCAAGATTTCTGTCACAATTTGACGTCATAATATGCAAATTAGATGGGGAAATTTTATCCCTACATAAACTTTGGGTCATCCTTAATATTACTCTAATTTACAGAAAGTATCTATCTTGTTTCACTTTTAAGATATAGTCTTTTGAAATTAAGATGTCAAAATCGAACGTTTTTGGAAAAAACCTCTGGCGCCTAAAGGGTTAAAAAGTGGCTAATTCGTATCACTGTAAAAAAAATATTTTCAAGATTTGTTATCACAACATATTTTCTTTTGTCAAATCAACTTAAATAATTTATTTAGTTGAGGTAACTTATTATTTTGAGTTTCTGATTATTAAAATAATCTCCTTCATTGTATTAAATCACTTTTTCCAGTTCAATCAACTTAAAATTTGAAGGCAACCAGGTTACTTAATTTTTTTTAAGTTAAACCAACAATATTTTTTTACAGTGTACGACCTCACTCGTACGAATTAGTACGATTTTGCTAAATCGTACATATTTTACGAATTGGCCAATTCGTATGAATTCGTACGAATGATCTACCCCTGAACCCGCCCCTAAACCTAACCATCACGTGGGTTTAGACAAATCGTACGAATTCGTACGAGCGAGGTCGTACGAATTAGTACGAATTAAACACTTTTTAATCATTCGTCGAATTCGTACCAATGTGTTGGTTTTACCGTTTTCGAATCCATTCAACCGATTTTCTGATATTTCGAAGAATATCAGTAACCAGACAGTTTCTGGTCTCATTGACTTCCATAATATATTTTTTTCCTACTAAGGAAGTCAATGAGACCAGAATGGTTACTGATATTCTTCTAAATATCAGAAAATCGGCTGAATGGATTCGAAAACGGTAAAACTCGACTGTTTAACTCTGAGGGAGTTGTAAAATGAGCCTATTTCCAAAAAAAGTGGAGTATCCCTTTAAGAGTGTTTCCTCACCAACTTGATTGCAGTCGTTCCTCGGCGTTCCTCAGGTTGTCCATTGATGATCTGAAATCCCAGTAGCTAACTATAAGTTTGGCTCTGAAGTTGAATGGTTTGAAGATCCACTGAATATGTTTAGTTTCATTTGCTGGCAAATTGACTTTATAGTTATGAGTCATGGCTTTGATCTTTTAAGCAGTTTTGCATTGATGCAGCATTCAAATTTTGTTTGTCAAATTTGGGAAACGCGCATTATGCATGCAAATGAAAAAACTATTTATCAAAATACTATTTGTCAGGTTTAGAATTACTTCGTTTCACCTTAGATTCCCTTTGGTCATGTTGAATTCATGAAGTGGAAACTTTTTAGACCGATTGAATTCAGATGTGTTTGGCTAAACTGATTTTTTTAAAAGCATCTTAATAGTCTTTACTAGGCATCACAGGATCGAATGACAGGGAACTCTAATGATTTAAGTTGTTTGCTTTATGCATCTGATCAAGACGCGTCTAATTCATTGGATTTGCATGTTATAAATATTTAAACTTTTGAGACGTTAACCCCACTCCTACCCTATAATAGTTTCATGATCTGTAATCACAACATTTTTTCTTTTGTCAAATCAACTTAGATAATTTAAGTAGTTCAGATAACATAATATTTTAAGTTTCTGGTGATTAAATTGATCTCCTTCATTGTTTTAACTCATTTTAAAGGCAACCAGGCAATGAGACGTATCATCTCTCCTTGGTCTGTTATATTGAAAATGTATGTTTTACAATTTGCAGTATGTTGTGTTGTGACAATAAAAGAAACGAGTTTCTTTTTAATATGCATTATCATATTATTTTATTTAAAAGTCATAAATAACTAGAAATAACTAATGTCAGGGAAATCTTGTTGCGCGTTTCTAGGAAAAAAAAATATCGGCCGATATATCGGATTTTAAAACCAACAAATATTTATATCGGTATCGGCCTTCAAAATCCTTTATCGGTCGGGCTCTAGTTCAGGGATGGGCAACTCCGGTCCTCGAGTGCCACTGTCCTGGAAAGTTTAGCTCCAATCCTGACAAAATTTAGTTTCTAGTAATCCTGAAAACATTGATTAGCTTTTTCAGGAGTGTTTAATTAGAGATAGAGCTAAACTCTGCAGGACAGTGGCCCTCGAGGACCGGAGTTGCCCATCCCTGCTCTAGTTCATATTAATGAAGAAAAGGGTAAAAGTATGGTTTTGTCCTCTGCTGGACACAGGTTTCTATAAAACTCTTTTTCAATGTCAACAAAAGGGCAGTTTTCCAATTATTTTGAGATGGAGGACAGGACACATAATCCCTAATATAATCCCAAAAGCCAAGGAAATGGACCAGGATAGGAGAAACTTCTCTAAATCTAAAATATGATAAAGAACAAGAGAAACAAAAAGAGGACCATATGTTAGTGATGAACAGACCAGCAGGACCAGAATGATCTGGAAAGCCTTGATTTTGTCCATGTTTCCTCCATTCCTCTTTTTGCCGCCATCACCAGGTCCAGGACGCAGCAGAGCCTTCAGGACCATTAAGCAGCTGTACAGTTTTACAAAGAAAAAAAAGAGTAATTGTGGTAGAAGTAGGTCGTAATGTTTAATCACACCCGTCGTACAGATTGCACACGACGTAATAATAATAATCCACCCGAAAGCGGATATGGCGACCCTGTATTTCATGGGTTTGAGCTTCAGGAAGAGCAGAGGATGGAGAACGCCAATGTAACGCTCCACACAGATTAGGCTAAAAAACAAAGGGCGACCGACCAATAACACCAGTCCAAAAAAGAGCACTGGGAAATTGCAATCAGTGCAGTCAAAGAAATGTTTTGGTATAGCAAAAAAAAGAGAAAAACAGAAGATGATTTCAGCGAGCGCCTCGTTGAAGATGAAGATTTTAGCGGACTGTCCTTGAATCATTTCCTTCACGCTCAGCCACAGGATGTAACAGTTGGTTGGAAAAGCAAGACTTAGGTTAAGGCCAAATGAGGCTGTGACAAAGTAGGAGTGTAAAACAATGAAAATGGTGGAGTTCGCATGGAAATGCGATGTCCTGAATGTTGAGATGTTTGACATCGCCAACATGTCCATTTTTTCGATCTGTTAAAAAAGAAAAATAACTATGTTGAAGGACAAAATATGAATTAGTTAAGTAAAAAAAAGTTTCAAAGCAAGTTTAAAAAAAGGTAGTACAATTTTTCTATAGAAAATGTCTAAATGTCTACTCACAACAAGCTGATGTTGAATTTATTTCCAGTCGTTCCCAACAAGCACGTTCTCTATAACTGCTGGTGTGACTGCCGAACGTGTTGGATGTGAGCTTTAAAGATCTCCTTTTGACTTATGAGGTGTCTTTTCTTTGATATATTGAGCAGCTTTGCATTGAAGCAACATTCAAGTTCTCATTTTCGAGTCTATTTTCAATTCCATATCAGGCATGCAAATGAAATGAATTTTGAAATGTATACTGTATCAACAACATCAGACATAATGTCCGAATCTACAACATGGACCATGTTTCTGTCATGTGTTTTGAGTTTTGTTTTATGTTCGTGTTTTATATCGTTTAGTTTGTAGTTTTCCCATTGTCATGTTCTTGGTATTGTCATATCCTCCAGTTTCTGTCAATTGTCTCAATTATGTTCACAAGTGATTTGAATTTATTGACAGGATAGCCCTGTAGGATGGATAAGCGTGTCTTGATTAGTCACTAGTCCTTTAAGCCCTCATGTTTGCTATGTTACCTGGTGTAGTATTGTTCCTGTTATCATTGTCGGTGAGCGTCAAGTTAAAGTCAATCAAAGTCAAGTTAAAGTCAATTCAGTTCAAGTCAAGTCAAGTTTAAGTCAAGTCAAGTGAAAGTCCAAGTCAAAGTCAGTCAATTCAAGTCAAGTCAGGTCAGGTCAAGTTAAAGTCAATTCAAAGTCAGTTCAAGTCAATTCAAGTGAAGTTAAAGTCCAAGTCGAGTCAAAGTCAGGTCAAGTCAGGTCAAGTGAAAGTCAAAGTCAATTCAAGTCAAGTCAAGTCAATTCAAGTCAAGTTAAAGTCAAAGTCAGGTCAAGTCAAAGTCAAGTTAAAGTCAATTCGAAGTCAATTCAAGTCAAGTTAAAGTCAATTCAATTCAAAGTCAAGTTAAAGTCAAGTCAAGTGAAAGTCAAGTCAAAGTCAGGTCAAGTCAATTCAAGTCAAGTTAAAGTCCAGTTAAAGTCAAAGTCAGGTCAAGTCAAGTCAAAGTCAAGTTAAAGTCAATTCGAAGTCAATTCAAGTCAAGTTAAAGTCAAGTAAAAGTCAAGTCAATTCAATTCAAAGTCAAGTCAAGTGAAAGTCAAGTCAAAGTCAGGTCAAGTCAATTTAAGTCAAGTCAAGTCAAAGTCAAGTTAAAGTCAAGTTCAAGTCAAGTTCAAGTCAAAGTCAAGTTAAAGTCAAGTTCAAGTCAAAGTCAAGTTAAAGTTAAGTCAATAAATGTGAGCATGCATTTACTCATCACACTTGCACAAAAACAAATACAGTATTCCTTAAAATGAATAAATCAGTGAATTGCAAACTCAGAATATCACTTGAACCTGCAATAATTGAATATGTAAAATAATAAAAAATATACGTTATGTATTTAATCTCGCTTTATTGACCCATAGCTTTGTTGCTGAACTTCTAAGATCCAATTCATCCATACGAATAATCAAAAACGACTTCAGAAATAGCACATTGCAGAGAGTGTTGAACTTTCTTCTCATGCAATAACGCAAAAGCACGACACAAACCATGAAAAGCTTTCAGTATTCCAGTAGTATTGCAGAAGTTGTGTGAATTGACACCTGTGTGTGTTTGAACAGATCCGAGTGTGTGACATCCATCAATCTGTCATGTGGGTCCATCCTGTTGTTTCTGTCACTTCAAATGTTTTGAAAAACGAGCGTGTGAGCAGGCGAGAGAGATTTCCATGATGGAAATAATGTGCGTTAGTCCACATGCTGTCTGCTTGAGATTGCTCTTACATTACAAATTATCTTTAAAATCCAGAAAATGTTGAATTAGGAGAGACAGATGGCAAAAATGATCACTGTAAAAAATATTTTCAAGATTTATCACAACATTTTTTTCTTTTGTCAAATCAACTTAAATAATTTATTTAGTTCAGGTAACTTATTATTTTGAGTTTCTGATGATTAAATCAATCTCCTTCATTGTATTAACTCCCTTTTTCCAGTTCAATCAACTTAAAATTTGAAGGCAACCGTGTTACTTAATTTTTTAAGTTAAAGCATCAATATTTTTTTTACAGTCGTATTAATTAACAAGAACTAACAATGAACAAAACATTTGTTACAGTATTTATTAATCTTCGTTAATGTTAGTCAATAAAAATCCAGCTGTTCATTGTTCGTTCTTGTTCACAGTTAACTCTTAGTTAACTAATGTTAACTAATAAACCTTATTGTAAAGTGTTTCCAATTTTGTGTGTCAGTGTGAGCTGTGAGTATTTTACAGTATTTAATCTCATAAAAGCTCCTGATACGTACTGTAGCACCTTACGTGTGCAGTGTGAATGCCACAAACTGTTAATAAGCATGCAGAAATAAATACACACCGCTGACGCACAGTGTGTGAAATGGCCTCAATGTGAGAAAATGGTAAAAATAGAAAGACATCTAAAGGTTACTTTCAGAGACAAAATCAATGCAATGAGTAGTGCAATTTCTGTTGGGAATATTTGACCACTTATGTAATGCTGGAAGCGAAGTGCAAGCAACAACGGTCAGATCTGCAAGACATTCGACTGACTTTATGTTCTGCATAGAGTAAAGGATGACATCTTTCACACTCACAGTGATATAATAATTGCAGAGAAACTTTCAGATTACGCACTAGTGCAGAACGAACAACTTCAAATGAAGTTCGTTTCCATTTCAATTAAAACTCATTCGGTTATCTTACCTTATTATCTGTTCTTGAAAACTCACTTTAAGCCAATTAAATGAATTTCAAATAAATGTTTTTAGCCAAGCACATGCATCATGTTTAACGCAACATATGCACCAAATAAAGCAGTATTTAAAATACTTGAACATGAACAAATTTGAGCAATGACTCACCGATACGTGAATCTTCAGTGTTTTGATTCACTGAAATGAACCGTTCATCAATGAACTTCAACAGCAATTTTTTTTGTCCTCAAGTTTTAATCAAAGTTGCCATTAACCGATCTGATTTGTGTTTGTCATTAAAATCAACGTGACATTCATTATTTTATATGTAGCAAAATCTTTCTGAATAACACATTGAATCAAACATGACATTTTGAAGTAGAAAGACTGATGTGTTTTCTTGTAAAATAAAACATACTCAAAGTTTATGTACAACTTCAAAAAATATATATTTTGTACTGTGTGGATCTGTCTTCCTCTCGTGTGCAGACGCGAAGCACGTGCAGATGAATCGTGAAATTGAATGTCTGTGCTCGATCGACTCGAGGGGAGCATGAGAAGTGGAGAAAGTGTTTGGGAATTACACTGAGTCACAGATGAACGTGGGCTGTAGTGAGCATGTGTGCTTGAATCGCCCCAGAGAAACGCGCCTCGCTCCCCTGTAATTACACTCGTGATGGTGCAGCGCCACTGAGATGTGTGTGTGTGTGTGTGTGTGGGTCGAACTTTAATAGTGAAGGTGTTGTTGGCGGAACCCAGCTGAGATGTGCAATACACGCTGAATATTTCATAGCATATTTTCCTCCTGGTTTGGGCTCGGAGGATGAAACATCAGAAACACACCTCAGCAGAAATGCTGTAAATAGTGTTTCATTGTAGAAGGATTGTTTTGTCATATTTCATCTATAGGATAATTTCCCAGGTGTAACCCTATACACTATACCAGTCATTTTTCCTCTCATTTGGGGAGAAGGGGAACATTCAGTGACAAAATGGAACAAACATCCATTATCCGATACAATAAAGAAATATGATTTATGTGAACATTAAAGTTCAGAAAGCTTGTCTACATCTTTTGATATGAATCACATTTAATGTATTTTTTTAAGGGTGCATTATGGTTTACCACCTGTGGTTGAAGCATAAAATTGCAAGAAACTTAAATATTAATATGTATTAATATTTTATATTATTTAGTTTTTCTCAAGATGACATCTCTCTTTAAATACAGGGAGTTATGAGAAGTAAAAAGTATCTATTATTTTACCCCAAAATGAATAGTAACAAATAAACAATGTTTTGCCTAAAGAAAAAAATGGATATTTTTACAATGTAAAAATGTAAAAAATCACATTTTTTTTCTTTTGTCAAATCAACTTAAATAATTTATTTAGTTCAGATAACATATAATTTTGAGTTTCTGGTTATTAAATCAATCTCCTTCATTGTATTAACTCACTTTTTCCATTGCAATGAACTTAACATTTTAAGGCAACCAGGTTACTTACTTTTTTAAGTTAAACCAACAATATTTTTTTACAGAGATGTTTTTCACATGAGCCCGTCATAAAAATAATGTCATAAGACAACCAAGAAATTAACGTAAACATAATGCGGAAGTTGCGATAGTCTTTTCTTCTCTATTGTGACGTATATCAGAGTGAAACGGCTTCTCGGACAAGAACAAATGTTGGGCGGGGCTTGTGGAATTTATTGGATAGTTGTGGTTTGCTATTGGTCGATCTGATGTGAGTGACGGGTTGCCTCGTCATCAGAAAAGAGAAGAAATAAGAGAAAGTTATTCTGATTCAAGATGCGAGGCACATACATTGAAAATATATTGATGTGCATGGATGAATAATTTATAATAAATACGTCAATATTCCATAAAAAACAAGAATTGACGATTTTGATTTCATGGTGACTTTAATGGTCTTACAAATAGGCTTCATTTTCAAGAAAAATATTGTTATATGGGTAAAATATAACATGCAACTAATCCAAAATAAGATAGTTTAAGTTCTTGAACTGTAAATACTGTATGTTGTGGTGTATTCTTTGTGCTCTGTTGGCTAGCATACATTATGTAAAAGAGAATGCCATGTCACTCATCCGTCGTCTTCAACATCATGGCTGTTTGAAATGCTAATTAAGTGATATTTTACACCCTTGTTTACTAGTGGAACATTCCAGCACAAAAGTTGGCATGTGTGTGTGTAGGAGATGTTGGTAGAAGCTATAAACTTCTGGAAGGAAAATGTATGTCCTCATTTTCACTATCAGATCAAAATGTCCTCGGTGAGCAGTCAGCCAAGTGAATGATTTCCATCAAATACTCGCCTTTTCTTTATCTCCAGCCTCCGAATGTAAGACATTCACTTGCGCGCACGGGGGACGCCGGCTTGATTAACGTTTCTTATCATCCCTGTTGAGTTTAGGGAGATAATTTATTCTAAACAGCACCGACTGCTTAGAGATCCGCTGTAAATAATGGATATACTGCGATATTTTCAATTAATTTTAAACGATTTCATGCCGGTTTGAGTTCAATTGCTCTGCAATGCTCTTTAAACCACTCTATCTCATAATAAACCAATTGTTTGCAAGAAATCTACACTGTCAAAAATAATCCTGTAAAAAAACGGCTGTGGCTGCCAGCATCATACTGTAAAAATAATACGGTGTGTTACTGTTTTTGAAACTAACAGATAAATACTGTATTGTTAGCTACAGTATAAAACTTTAATTTAGCAGCTATTGAAACACAAAAACAGTAACACACCGTATATTTACGGTATGATGCTGACAAACAGTAGTTTACCGTTTTTTTACAGGATTATTTTTTACAGTGTACATTTACACTCTTTACTTTAAAACTCAGTCCTGGTTTATTGTGAATAATTGTCAACAAAAATTAGAACATTTTATTTTTTCTCATTTAGTATCATTTTACATGGAAAAATGTGACATTATGGAAGCAAAATGTGAATTCTGTTTCATGCTGACTAACTTTAGTTCATTTTTGCGTGCGTCCAGACACATGATCTGGATTGCTTATTGATTGATTGATTGAATTAGTGTTATATTTAGACTTAATTTTATAGTTACTGAAAGAGGTTTGAGTTGCTTCTTGTAAAGAATAGTTTTCCCCAAATTGTTTAGCTCTAAAAGGGTGGTTTGCCAAAGTCTTTAGAGTAAAGGAGTCATTTTTCATTATTTTAAACTTTTATTTATACTCCCCAACAAAATCATTCTACAATTATTCAGTCATCTGGTTTAAGTTCCTGTATTTTATCATGTTGCAGTACAACTAAATATTGCAATTCCTATCTCTTGCACTATTTTGCACATTCAAACATCTATGATAATTAAAAGCATAACAAAAGTCTCTAGTGTTTTTGTCAAATATGTTGTTAAGCAACAGGAAATTTTAGTTTTAAATGTTCTTCTCAGCTACAAAATCTAAAACCAAGGCCCACTTTTCTCATTCTTTTGAGATAGAGGAGAGGCTGCAAAAACCCTAACATGACTGCAGAACAAACGGAAAAAGACCATGAGATGGAAAATATGTGATCATCACAAATATAAGAGAGCACCAGACAGATAACCATAGGAGCGTACGTCACCACCGAACACACCAGCACGATCTGAATGATCCGAAAAGCCTTGACTTTATCCCGGTTCGCTCCATCTCTCTTCTTGACGTCTTCACCCGGTCCAGGACGCTTCAGAGCCTTCAGGACCGTCAAGCAAGTGAACACTTTTGTCATGAGAAAAATTAAGTATTCTGATAAAAGTAAGCTTTTGATGTCAACGACTCCCACTCCAATCAAAAGGCATGAACAGATCATCAGAATCCATCCGATGACGGAAATGGTGATCCTGTATTTCATGGGTTTGAGCTTCAGGAAGGTCACAGGATGGAGAACGCCTATGTAACGCTCCAAACAGGTGAAGGTTTGAAACAGAGGACGACCGAACAACAGGAGCAGTGCAAGAACGACACATACATTCATACAGTAAGAGCAATTGAAGTAATACAATTTGATTACAAAAGCATAGCCGAAGTTGAAGATGACCTCGATGAGTGATGTGTTGAAAACGAAGACTTCGAGAGACTGTCCTCGGATCATTTCTTTCATGCTCCACCACAGGATGTAACAGTGCGGCGGAAAACCAAGAACCAGGTTTATGCTGCAAGAGAAGGTGATTAAATAGGCAGGTAAATTTTGGATCTCGCTGGAATTGTTGGCCAAAATGGACGTCTGCCATGTTGAATTGTTTGCCGTCGTTGACATGATCACACCTGGATGTTGAAATAAAGTTAACAAGAAGGTGGACGAAAAGATTAGAACAATGTGATCATTATCAAAACATCTTTAAAATGGACATCATACCTCACAAGGACAACCGTGCCTGTTGAATGTGGGACTGAATGAGGTCTGTTTCAGATACGGCAAGATCTGCTTTATTATTTTGATTGGATTATCTTTGACTTTGCATTAACACCTGTGAATTATCATTCAAGCCTGTGAAATGCTATACTAGACATGCAAATGAAATTTATCACTGAGATAAATTACACACTCTTTTCTACATTTCTCATTTAGCAAGTTGAAAATGTGAATAGTGCTCTCACGCAACACTTGCTGCCATGTTGGTTGAGTGGTTTCTATTTTAAAGTGTTGAACTTGACATTTCATTCTGCTCTTACAATCTTTATATGGTAAAAATGTGTTTAGGGTAAAAATAAAAAAAACAATAATCCTCTCTAAAGTATTGACATGAGAGTTTTTCACCAAACGAGCACAACTTTAGAGTTTTAAAAGGGCCTATGTGGTCTATGTTTCTTGTAAACCCTACTGGGTTAATGTTTAAGACATGACTTGCACGATTAACCCAAAATTAGTTTCTATAAACTCCAATCTTAGTCCCCCATTTGTTAACTTAAATTACATTTTGCTAAGTTTATGATGCATTCGTATAATAAGAATATTGTAGATTCTTTTTCGTAAACAACCAATGAAATTGAGCATTCAAATGCCTGGCATGGAAACAAAGAGTCATAAAACTCCCTCCAAAAGGGCAGTTTCCCATTGGCTCACAAACTCCAGAGGGAGTGACATCTTAATGCTTTGAAATCACAGATCCTCAAGATCAGCCCTCTCTTCCTTCTTTCTTCGTGTGGTTTCGCGATACTTGCTTTACAAATGTATTAATAATTAAAAAGATATTGTCATAGAACAGGAAAGTTGATCCTCATGACCAGAGGAATAGCTTCTTTTGAGAGTCTCTAAAGTAGGATCGTTTTGTGAGGGTTGATGGAGATTGAATGATCAGGTTTGCTGGACAAGCAGATGATTCGATCATCAATTAATCCCCTTAAAGATTATCCTGACAATCGATCTATGATAGACATGATTGATAATATGTAGGTTATTTCCCCGATCATGTTTCATGATTAGTTATTAAAATTGTATTCCTGGATTCTGAGCTAATAGGGATATCCCAGGTTCCCTACAAAACAATGAGAAAGAGCATTTCTACCTTTTACATTGGAAAACGGGACATTATGGAAGCAAAATGTGAATGCTGTTGCATGCTGACTAACTTTAGTTAGTTTTTGTGTGCATCCAGACATATGATCTGGATTTTTTATTGATTGATTGATAAATTAAGTTTTTTTTAAAGTTTATTTTATAGTTACTGAAAGAGGTTTGACTTGCTTCTTGTTCAGCCCTAAAAGGGTTGTTTTCCCAAAGTCTTTGGAGATGAAGAAGTCATTTTTCATCATTTTAAAAAATGTAATTTATTTACTCCCCAACAAAATCATTCTACAATTATTAAGTCATCTGGTTTACATTGCTGTATTTTATCATGTTGCAGAACAACTAAATATTATCGTTCACCCATTGACTATTTTGCACATACAGACATCTCAAAAGCATAACAAAAGTCTCTAGTGTTGGGAATGTTAAAGTTTCAAAGTTTCATCTCAGCAACAAAATCTAAAACCAAGGTTGACTTTTCTGATTCGTTTGAGATAGAGGAGAGGCTGCAAAAACCCTAACATGAAATCTAAACACAAGCAAACAGACCATGACATTTGAAATATGTAAACATCACAAAAATAGGAGAGCACCAGACAGATAACCATAGGAGCGTACGTCACCACCGAACACACCAGCACGATCTGAATGATCTGGAAAGCCTTGACTTTATCCCGGTTCACTCCATCTCTCTTCTTGACGTCCTCACCCGGTCCAGGACGCTTCAGAGCCTTCATGACCGTCAAGCAAGTGAACACTTTGGTGATGAGAAAAATTAAGTATTCTGATAAAAGTAAGCTTTTGATGTCAACAACTCCCACTCCAATCAAAAGGCATGAACAGATGATCAGAATCCATCCGATGATGGAAATGGTGATCCTGTATCTCATGGGTTTGAGCTTCAGGAAAGTCACAGGATGGAGAATGCCTATGTAACGCTCCACACAGGTGAAGGTTTGAAACAGAGGACGACCGACCAACAGGAGCAGTCCAAAAGTTTTTGTTATATACTCACAGTAAGAGCAATTGAAGAAGTACTCTTTGATTACAAAAACATAGCTGAAGTTGAAGATGACCTCGATGAGTGATGTGTTGAAAACGAAGACTTCGAGAGACTGTCCTCGGATCATTTCTTTCATGGTCAGCCACAGGATGTAACAGTGCGGCAGAAAACCAAGAACCAGGTTTGTGCCGAAAGAGAAGGTGAGTAAATATTGATGTAAATTGCGGAGCTCGCTGGAGTTGTTGGCCAAAATGGACGTCTGCCATGTTGAATTGTTTGCCGTCGTTGACATGATCACACCTGGATGTTGAAATAAAGTGAACAAGAAGGTGGAAGAAAAGGTTAGAACGATGTGATCATTATCAAAACATCTTTAAAATGGACATCATACCTCACAAGGACAACCGTGCCTGTTGAATGTAGCACTGAATGGGGTTTGTTTCAGATACGGCAAGATCTGCTTTATTATTTTGATTGGATTATCTTTGACTTTGCATTAACACCTGTGAATTATCAATCAAGCCTGTGAAATGCTATACTAGACATGCAAATGAAATTTATCACTGAGATAAATTACACACTCGTTTCTACATTTCTCATTTAGCAAGTTGAAAATGTGAGTAGTGCTTTCATGCAAAACTTGCTGCCGTGTTGGTTGAGTGGTTTCCATTTCTAGTGTTGAATGAACATATACTGCTCTGACTATCTTTAGTAAAAATAGAAGTGGCGTGCTAGAATCTTATTCTGAAATCAGACATAGCATCAGTATTCGGCAGAGGTGGAAACAAACGAATTACAACTTACACTCACCAACAGGATTATTAGGAACACCCTACTAATACTGTGTTTGATCCCCTTTCGCCTCCAGAACTGCCTTAATTCTACGTGGAATTGATTCAACAAGGTGCTTAGAAAAGTTGGCCCATATTGATAGGATCGCATCTTGCAGTTGATGGATATTTTTGGGATGCACATCCAGCGTTCCACCACATCCCAAAGATGCTCTATTGGGTTGAGATCTGGTGACTGTGGGGGCCATTTTAGTACAGTCAACTCATTGTCATGTTCAAGAAGCCAATTTGAAATGATTCAAGCTTTGTGACATGGTGCATTATCCTGCTTTAAGTAGCCATCAGAGGATGGGGACATGGTGGCCATAAAGGGATGGACATGTTCAGAAACAATGCTCAGGTAGGCCGTGGCATTTAAACGGTGCCCAATTGGCACTAAGAGCCTAAAGTGTGGCAAGAAAACATCTCCAACACCATTACACCACCACCACCAGCCTGCACAGTGGGAACAAGGCAGGATGGATCCATGTTTTCATTTTGCTTACACCAAATTATGAATGTCTCAACAGAAATCGAGACTCATCAGACCAGGCAACATTTTTCCAGTCTTCAACTGTCCAATTTTGGTTAGCTCTTGCAAATTGTCGCCTCTTTTTCCTATTTGTAGTGGAGATGAGTGGTACCCGGTGGGGTCTTCTGCTGTTGTAGCCCATCCGCCTCAAGGTTGTGTGTGTTGTGGCTTTACAAATCCTTTGCTGCATACCTCGGTTGTAAAAAGTGGTTATTTCAGTCAAAGTTGCTCTTCGATCAGCTTGAATCAGTCGGCCCATTCTGCCGCATACTGGAAACCCTAGAAATGGTTGTGCATGAAAATCGCAGTAACTGAGTAGATTGTGAAATACTCAGACCGGCCCATCTGTTTCAACCTTATAGAAGAGCAACTTTAACTGAAATAACCCCTCGTTACAACCGAGGTATGCAGCAAAGCATTTGTGAAGCCACAACAATGGTGTGGGGGATGTTTTCTTGCCACACTTTAGGCCCCTTAGTGCCAATTGGGCATCGTTTAAATGCCACGGTCTACCTGAGCATTGTTTCTGAACATGTCCATCCCTTTATGGCCACCATGTCCCCATCCTCTGATGGCTACTTAAAGCAGGATAATGCACCATGTCACAAAGCTCGAATCATTTCAAATTGGTTTCTTGAACATGCCAGTGAGTTGACTGTACTAAAATGGCCCCCACAGTCACCAGATCTCAACCCAATAGAGCATCTTTGGGATGTGGTGGATATGTGTGTCAACGACAACGTTTTGGTGAGTCTTTGCTGAAATAGTTTCGACTCGAGTAATATCAAGATGAAGTCTGGGTCAATGAATGTTTATCCCATTTTAAAATACTGATGGCTACTGGATAAAAACTATTTTTTTTCATTCTAGATGTCATGCACTTGACACTTTTGTACCTCTTTGCAGAGGACAGTTTGTGTTGTTGGTGGGTAGAGTCTTTAACAATGGAGCTGGCTCTTCTTTAGACCTCTGTGGATGTTCTGCAAAGAGGGTAATGGTATTGGAATGATCCCCTCAGCAGTCTTTACCATTCTCTGCGGGCGCTTGCGGTCCATTTCTGTGGTGCTACCGTACCACACTGTGATACAGCTGGCTAGGAAGCTCTCAATGACGCTGCTGTAAAAGCTGATGATGATCTTGGATGACAAGCCAGATTTCCTCATCCTTCTGAGGAAGTAAAGCCGCTGTTGTGCTTTCTTTGTTATGTAACCAAGTGAAGTCATCCCTGTTGTAGACTTAAATCAGCTCACCGTTTCCACCTCAACCCCGTTGATGTCCTTCTCTCGTTCCTTATGTCTATGAATATCTCCTTTGTTTTGTCAGTGTTGAGAGTGAGATTTTTCTCCTCCCATCGTTTCACTATAGACCTCGCTCCTGTATGCTCTTTGGTCTGTCCAGTAATAAGTAAGGATGATGATATTCATATGGGTAGCGACGCAGCCGACACTGACTCAGAAAACATATAGGCCTACTAGTTTATTAATAAATGATTTAACTCCTTGCTATAGCCTAAATATAAAAGGCTCATTATGGTTTAGTATCCCCCATACACCCCAATAGAAGTAATTAAATGGATATAAAATAGGGCTGGGTATTGAGAAAAATTTCACAATTCGATTTCGATTCACAAGCTTGCAATTCGATTTCGATTCGATTTAATATTGATTATTTTGGATATCAGTTACAATAAATGCCAAATTTTCTCAAGGAAATCAAATCTCCTAACTAATGCTGTAAACTATGGGAGTCTAGTTGTAGCCTATAGGCTTCATTAGCCTAATATGAAGGTAATAATGAACTGTTTTGTTGCTATACAAACACTTAAATTACACTTATTTATTTTTAGAATAAGAAGATTAT
Source organism: Cyprinella venusta (assembly GCA_038021265.1). Classification (NCBI taxonomy): domain Eukaryota; kingdom Metazoa; phylum Chordata; class Actinopteri; order Cypriniformes; family Leuciscidae; genus Cyprinella; species Cyprinella venusta. The sequence goes on along the minus strand of CM075883.1, from coordinate 26,920,920 downwards.
ATGAAATATAAACATTTAAATGGTGGCTGTCATAAACACTTGCCAGATTTATTCAAATATGCATTAAATATTGAACATTAAGATTATAATGCATATGTATGGTGTATATATTTAGCAAAACGCTCCTCTCTAGAGTTATTTTTTCTAGCTGACTAACGAGTTTATGTGGGTTTTCTGAGGTAAATATGACGCTACATTGATTACAAGCTGTTTAACTGACGTCTTTCCACTGTTGAAACGTTTATTGAGTGAATCAATGTGACATGATACGGATTTGGATAAGTTGTACTCTATCTTTAACACACTTTCAGATGCTCATTCATGTTTATTTGGCGCTGTGATTGGTATTATTAACCCGGAAGAGAGATCAGCGCTGCTGCTTCTCCAGAGCGATCTCACGCCACAGCGCCAAAACGTTATTTATGTTTTTGAATTTCTAAAGAAAATGGACGTCATTTGAAATTTGAGACTTTGTTTCATATCAATAGTAACAAAGGACAAAGATTATTGCGATTTTTTTTTTTGTGGATGCGCGCAGCCGCAATACAATGTCCCATTCATCCAAATGAAACAGGATGACTAATCGATTCTTGAGATTTAAGAATCGATATCGGTTCGTACAAATGAGAATCGATTAATAACGAGGAATCGATATTTATTACCCAGCCCTAATATAAAACTGCTTTCATTGAATAAGCATTCATTTCATGTGTCATTGAATGGAAGAGAGGTTACTGGAAGCAGTTGAAACTGTCCTAAGTCCTTTACACAAAAATCAAGAAAGTTGAGGAAGGTCTTGTTTTTAAAGTTTAGCAGCAAGCTGTTCACATATTGGCAATACAAAATGCAAGAGATGGATTCATATTTGTACAAACCCCTTAAATGTTAAAACAAAGGGCCAATTTTCGAATTCTTTTGAGATACAGGAAAGGCTGCAAGAACCCTGTCATGATCCCTGAACACAAGCTCACAGACCAGGACATAAGAAATTTGTCATAATCTATAATGTAATAGAGCACCAGACTGATAACCATTGGAGCGTACGTCACCACCGAAGACACCAACACGATCTGAATGATCCGGAAAGCCTTGACTTTATCCCGGTTCACTCCATCTCTCTTCTTGACGTCTTCACCCGGTCCAGGACGCTTCAGAGCCTTCAGGACCGTCAAGCAAGTGAACACTTTGGTGATGAGAAAAGAAAGGTATTGTGGTAGAAGTAAGACATTGAAGTCAATGCCTCCCAATGAAGATAAAAGGCATGAAAAAATGATCAGAATCCATCCGATGACGGAAATGGTGATCCTGTATTTCATGGGTTTGAGCTTCAGGAAGGTCACAGGATGGACAACGCCTATGTAACGCTCCAAACAGGTGAAGGTTTGAAACAGAGGACGACCGACCAACAGGAGCAGTCCAAGAACGATTGACACATTTTTACAGTAAGAGCAATTGAAGAAGTACACTTTGATTACAAAAGCATAGCAGATGTTGAAGATGACCTCGATGAGTGATGTGTTGAAAACGAAGACTTCGAGAGACTGTCCTCGGATCATTTCTTTCATGGTCAGCCACAGGATGTAACAGTGCGCCGGCAAACCAAGAACCAGGTTTGTGCCGAAAGAGAAGGCAATGAAATGGATGGGTAAATTGTGGCATTCGCTGGAGTTCTTTGCGAAAATGGATGTTTGGCATATTGAAATGTTTACCGCCGTAGACATGATCACACCTGGATGTTTGGAAATTGAACGGAAATCAATGGGAAAGTAGAAGGAAAGACACAGTAAAAACACATTTGAACATCTTTAAATTTGATAGTCTACCTCAGAGATTAGTTTCCCGTCGTTCTTCAGTGATGTCGTTGTCCACTGACAGTCACGAAACACCCAGACTGCTTGAGCTGTGCCGGTTGAATGTGGTTTGTTTCAGATGCTGCCAAACAGACCTTTGATCGATGACTTATTGGATCACTTTTGACTTGGTTTTGCATTAACGCCTGTGAAATATCATCCCAGCCTGTGAAATGCTATACTTGACATGCAAATGAAATAATACGGAGATAAATAACTTATCTTTAAAAAAAAGCTGCCTCATTGGTAGGGTATTATTAGACTGTTCTGAGTGATTGACATAGATTTCTTGCTGACTCTTTACTATATATAATTGTTTTTGTGTGAATAAATACAGTGTACGGACTCAGACTTAGGCAGGTCATTCCACCAGAAGGGAAAATGAGATGCGAGCAGCAACCATCAGATCCTCTGGTTGGAACGAGAGGTAGAGTTGTGTGTCGTCTGCTAACAGGGTCAGCATCCCAAGACGTCATATAACCGACGTTTTGGGACGTCTTTTGACCATACGTCAATATTAGCCTTTTTAGGGCCCCCTTAAACGTCGGTCGATAAGGTTATGGGATCCTAACTCTACCCCAGATCTAAACCTACCCCTAAACCTAACCCGTCACCTAACTGACGTTAAAGGTAAAGCGTCGGTTGTATGACGGCCCGGGATCGCCATCTACCGACGTTTAACGGGGCCCTAAAAAGGCGGATATTGACGTATGGTCAAAAGACGTCCCAAAACGTCAGTTTTATGACTTTTTGGGATGAGACTGAGTTGAAAAAACAGGTTTCTGAATGACAGATCCTAGTGAAGGCATTTAGATGGAGAAGAGAAATGGTCCCAGCACTGAGCCCTGAGGCACTCCAGTAGCTAGATGTTGAGACTTAGACACCACTGATTATAAGCCTGGATGTATAGATTAAAATCTCTGAATATTTCATGTAAACTGTACCGGAATTTATATTTATAAATCCTGACTATATAAATGCAAATCTGAATATATTGTCTATATCTCAAAATTCAGACTGATCTCATGAAGTAACGTGTGCATGACATGCCAATTCGTATTTCCATTTTTGGCGTGCTATCAAGACGCATCATCGCTTTTCAGCATGTTTATGAACGCCGTTGACTTAACGTTATATAAAGATATGACTTACCTCAACCCCGTCCCTAAACTTAACCGTCACTGGGGTTAATGGCATTTATGACTGGACATTTGACGGCGTGTACGGACACGCGGAATGACGCGAACGTTAATGGCGTAGACATACACGCATACATGTGGATAGCTCAAAATGTGTAGAGATAACACGCCACTTGACTTGTGTATGTTTACGCAAAAGTCATGATGTCATGTTGCAAAATGAATGAATCTTTATGATGTGGCACATCATTATACTGTATAGATATTGGCAACATCTGCTTCTCTTGCTCTTTGATACCAAAAAAATCACAAAACAATTTGTTTTGTATATTTATTTTATTTCACTGAACAAAATTATGAAATATAACTGCAGACAGCAATTACAGAGACACATTTAGTGAGAATTTGTAGCGAGTACGTTTTGTTTTATCTAATTTCTCGGGTTCCCACAGAACATAATGCTAAATACCTCTAAGAAATTTAATTTCAGTAGGGGAAATGTTCCTGAAATATAACCTGACTCTAGAAACTAGTGAGTGTAATGAAGTTGCTTGACGCATTGAATCTAAAGAGAAAGAGTGATGTTTCAAGCCCAAAGTTCATGCATGCATTTGCAAATTTTAACTCATGGTGGCGCTGTAGAGTTTGAGTGGAAGATGCCAAAGTTGGTCTGAGAACTTTTCAGTCCATTACCAGTTAGTGAGCTTTTGTAGACTGCAAGAAAACTGATTAACTCATTTCACGCGGTCAATTGACTCAACAAACGTCTAGTGGTTGTATTGTCACATTTGTTTTTTTATTTTTGAACAGTAAGTTTCTCATTTTTACCTCAGGTACGCAGGAAGGTTCATTGAAACTCTTAAATGCCAAAACAAAGGCACACGTTTTTTAGTCTTTTGATATAGAGAAAAGGCTGCATGAAGCCAAACATGATCCCTGAACAAAAGCAAGCAGACCAGGACTGAAGAAATGTGTTAGAATCTATAACATAATACAGCAAGAGACTGATAACCATAGGAGCGTACGTCACCACCGAAGACACCAGCACGATCTTAATGATCTGGAAAGCCTTGACTTTATCCCGGTTCGCTCCATCTCTCTTCTTGACGTCCTCACCCGGTCCAGGACGCTTCAGAGCCTTCATGACCGTCAAGCAAGTGAACACTTTAGTGATGAGAAAAGATAAGTGTTCTGGCAAAAGTACGACGTTGAAGTCAATGACTCCCATTGTAGGCAAAAGGCATGAACAGATGATCAGAATCCATCCGATGATGGAAATGGTGATCCTGTATTTCATGGGTTTGAGCTTCAGGAAGGTCACAGGATGGACAACGCCTATGTAACGCTCCAAACAGGTGAAGGTTTGAAACAGAGGACGACCGACCAACAGCATCAGTCCAAAACATAATGTAATGGGCTTACAGTAAGAGCAATTGAAGAAGTACTGTTGGATCAGAAAGGCATAGCAGAAGTTGAAGATGACCTCGACGAGTGATGTGTTGAAAACGAAGACTTCGAGAGACCGTCCTCGGATCATTTCTTTCATGGTCCACCACAGGATGTAACAGTGCGCCGGAAAACCAAGAACCAGATTTGTGCCGAAAGAGAAGGTGATGAAATAGAAAGGTACATTGTTGCATTCGCTGGAGTTCTTTGCGAAAATGGCTGTTCGGCATATTGAAATGTTTGACATGATCACACCTGGATGTTTGGAAGTTGAATGGAAATCAATGAGAAGTTGCATGGAAAACAGTGTTAAAGAACATAACACCTTTAAAATTGATACGTTACCTCACAACGAGAACCGTGCCGGTTAAATGTGAGAATGAATGGGGTTTGTTTCTAATATTGGAAGAACTGCTTTATAATTTTGACTAGTTTTGCATTAACACCTGTGAAATATCATCCAACCCTGTGAAATGCTATACTAGACATGCAAATGAAATATCACTGGTATGGATAACTCATTTTTTTAGTGGAAGTGATTCTTCCACGCAAAACTTGCCAGAAATAGCATACTAACATACTACTTTTGGAATTTCTTGCCTACTTTTACCATCATTATATGGCAGAATTTAACGCGCTCCTGAAATGAGACATTGCATCAGTATTATTTGGTCGCTAAGATGTTCCTAGATGGTTGCAAGTCACACCCCACACCCATATATTCAGCTCAGGTCCCTCCTTCAGTGTGTGTCTGTGGGATTTTACACAAGCCTGAGTTTGAAATCACATCTGACACCTGCGTGTCTGCCCGTTTATCATCAGTTCAGCAGTCTGATATATTGTTTCTATCCTGTCTGTTCCTCTTGATGTCATATAAGGCAAATATACAAGACCGGGCAGATCTAGTAATGTGGTCTGTGAAGTTCAATTGATCATCAATCACAACTCCAAGGTTCCTGGCTGACCTTGATGGAGTTATGGATGACGAGTTTAGCTGAATGGAGAAGTTGTGGTGTAGAGTTAGGTTGACCGGGACCACAGGCAACTCTGTCTTCGCAAGGTTTAGTTAGGGTTAAGGTGGTGGTGCTTCATCCAGCTAGAAATGTCTGTCAGGCAGGCTGAGATGCGAGCAGCAACCATCAGATCCTCTGGTTGGAACGAGAGGTAGAGTTGCGTGTCGTTCCCATAACATTGATGGGAAAAAAACAGGTTTCTGAATGACTAACACAGTCTCATCCCAAAAAGTCATATAACTGACGTCTTTTGACCATACGTCAATATCCGACTTTTTAGGGCCCCCTTAAACGTCGGTAGATGGCGATCCCGGGCCGTCATACAACCGACACTTTACCTTTAACGTCAGTTAGGTGACGGGTTAGGTTTAGGGGTAGGTTTAGGTCTGAGGTAGAGTTAGGATCCCATAACCTCATCTACCGACGTTTAAGGGGGCTCTAAAAAGGCGAACATTGACGTATGGTCAAAAGACGTCCCAAAACGTCAGTTATATGACGTCTTGGGATGAGACTGCGCTGATAGATCCTAGAGATGGCACTTAGATGGAGAAGAGAAATGGTCCCAGAACTGAGCCCTGGGGCACTCCAGTAGCTAGATGTTGAGACTTAGACACCACTGATTATAAGCCTGGATGTATAGATTAAAATCTCTGAATACTTAATGTAAACTGTACTGGAATTTATATTTATAAATACTGACTATATAAATGCAAATCTGAATATATTGTCTACATCTCAACATTAATTAATCTTTATGATCTGGCACATCATTATACTGTAGAATAGATATTGGCAACATCTGCTTCTCTTGCTCTTTGATACCAAAAAAATCACAAAACAATTTTTTTTGTATATTTATTTTATATCACTGAACAAAATTATGAAATATAACTGCAGACAGCAATTACAGAGACACATTTAGTGAGAATTTGTAGCGAGTATGTTTTTTGTTTTATCTAATTGCTCCGGTTCCCATTGAACATAATGTTAAAAGACCTCTAAGAAATGTAATTTCAGTAGAGAAAATGTTCCTGAAATATAACCTGACAGTAGAAACTAGTGATTTCTAAGTCTTTTGATGTAGAGAAAAGGCTGCATGAAGCCAAACATGATCCCTGAACAAAAGCAAGCAGACCAGGACAGAAAAAATGTGTTGAAATCTATAATGTAATAGAGCACCAGACTGATAACCATTGGAGCGTACGTCACCACCGAACACACCAACACAATTTTAATGATCCGGAAAGCCTTGACTTTATCCCGGTTCGCTCCATCTTTCTTTTTGACGTCCTCACCCGGTCCAGGACGCTTCAGAGCCTTCATGACCATCAAGCAAGTGAACATTTTGGTGATGAGAAAAGTTATGTATCCCGGCAAAAGTACGACGTTGAAGTCAATGACTCCCATTGTATACAAAAGGCATGAACAGATGATCAGAATCCATCCGATGATGGAAATGGTGATCCTATGTTTCATGGGTTTGAGCTTCAGGAAGGTCACAGGATGGAGAACGCCTATGTAACGCTCCAAACAGGTGAAGGTTTGAAACAGAGGACGACCGACCAACAGCATCAGTCCAAAACATAATGTAATGGGCTTACAGTAAGAGCAATTGAAGAAGTACTGTTGGATCAGAAAGGCATAGCTGAGGTTGTAGATGACCTCGACGAGTGATGTGTTGAAAACGAAGACTTCGAGAGACCGTCCTCGGATCATTTCTTTCATTGTCCACCACAGGATGTAACAGTGCGCCGGAAAACCAAGAACCAGGTTTGTGCCGAAAGAGAAGGTGATGAAATAGAAAGGTACATTGTTGCATTCGCTGGAGCTGTTTCCAAAAATGGCTGTTGGGCATGTTGAAATGTTTGACATGATCACACCTGGATGGAAATCAATGAGAAGTTGCTTGGAAAACAGTGTTAAAGAACATTTAAACATCTTTAAAATTGATACGTTACCTCACAAAGAGAACCGTGCCGGTGAAATGTGAGACTGAAGGGGGTTCGTTTCCAATATTGGAAGATCTGCTAGTTTTGCATTAACGCCTGTGAAATATCATCCAACCCTGTGAAGTGCTATACTAGACATGCAAATGAAATATCACTCATATGGATAACTCATTTTGTTAAGTGGAAGTGAGTTTTCCATGCAAAACTTGCCAGAAATAGCATATTAACATACTGCTTTTGGAATTTCTTGCCTTCTTTTACTATCATTATATGGTAGAATTTAACGCGCTCCTGAAATGAGACATTGCATCAGTATTATTTGGTCGCTAAGATGTTCCTAGATGGTTGCAAGTCAAAAGACCCCACACCCATATATTCAGCTCAGGCACCTCCTTCAATGTATGTCTGTGGGATTTTACACAAGCCTGAGCTTGAAATCACACCTGACACCTGCGAGTCTGTCCGTGTATGATAATGAGTTAATTCATCAGTCTGAAATGTTGTTTCTGTCCTGTCAAACATATTGAAAACTGAGTAGCTCAAGAGTTTGACTGTGCATTTAATATATATATATATATATATATATATATATATATATATATATATATGAAGAGTTCAGATGCAAAAGCCTCTAAGTGCCATTTGAAATTTTCTTCTAAAATGATAATTTTTATCAAGCTTGTATATTTAAGTTCAGTAATTTCACTTAAATGGCAATGAAGATTACCTATTAATTGTCATTTAAGTGAAATTATTGAACTTAAATATACAAGCTTGATAAAAATGGTCATTTTAGAAGAAAATTTCAAATGGCATTTAGAGGCTTTTGCATCTGAACTCTTCATATATATATATATATAGTTCATGGTTTGTTATCACATTTTTTCTTTTGTCAAATCAACCTAGAAAATTTATGTAGTTCAGATAACATAATATTTCGAGTTTCTATTGATTAAATTAATCTCATTCATTGTATTAACGCAATTTTTCCATTTCAATGAACTTAGACTTTAAAGGCAACCAGGTTACTTATTTTTCAAGTTAAACCAACAATGTTTTTTTACAGTGCAACATTTTTTTCACATTTTATAAATATAGACCGAGACATAATAATATAATATGTATTTTTTTATAAATTTTGAATGCGTTTTAGTGAGAGTGGACCCTGTTTATGCACTTTCAATGTTATTTGGAGTGAGTTTTGACTTTTGAAAGTATATGTTCTGTATAGTATGCCATTTTTTGTGTAACTGTACTTTATAATAAGCACTGCGCCCAGGGATGGAAATTAGCACCCGCCACCAGCCAAATGCGGGTGATTTTGAGTTGTGGCGGGTAAATTAACTTCACCTACCAGCCACCGTGGCGGGTGAATAAAATAGCATACTGTTTCACCCGGACGGTGGACACTTTAAGAGGAGGCACACCTTCCCGCGCGTTTCTTCCGTCGAGGCTTGATAAAGGAAGAAAAGCTCACTTGTGTGGTAAACATAGACGGTGGTAAAGAGCCAGCCGCGTGAACATACCCGCGCGCTATTTCCGCATCTACTCATAAAAGCGACGCGGCGCGCTCGTTAGAGGCGCACAAATTGCATAGCAACGACAGACGCCACGGAAGAGCACGCGCTTGTGGAAAGGAGAAAGCGGTGCGAACTGCGCTCTCCACGATGATGAGGAAGTATTAGCAAAGAATTCTTTGATTCCTAGCCCTTGCATTAGCAATAGCTTTATTACTTGATATATTTATGGAGATGAGAAATAAAAAGCCGCCTGAAATGCGTCACTGTCGGCATCGGTGAACAGATAATGGGCCAGATCACTCTTCATGCTTGAAAGCACACTTTACATGGACACAAAAATAAACATGATTTCACACAAAAAGTGCCCAAAATGCACAGATTTTTCATATCTAGTGTGTTTTAACAAGAACTGCTGTAGACTATATCAGAAAAGAAAATTACCTATTTAAACGTGTTTTTATTTAGTGTGGGTAAAAGTATATGGTGTTTTATAAAAAAAACAAAAAAAAAACATGGAAGTCTTTTGAAGATGGAAGAGCAGAGGAGGGGAACAGGAGAGGAATTAGCAAGAGAAATAGAGAAATGTCAGTATTTCATTGAGACTTGAGATTAAATAAACTGGTTAAGTAGATCTTGTAGTATTAATTTTCACATGCAGTTACGCATTGTCGGTTAAAAACGAGAAAGTGGCTGGTAAAAACATTGAGTGGCTGGTAGATTTTGAAATCCACCAGCCACAGTGGCCGGTGGACAAAAAAAATAATTTCCATCCCTGACTGCGCCGTGTGACTGACAGTAGACTGGGTCACATCAGCTTGTCTCTGAGGAGGTCTCTCTCTCTCTCTCAGAGCTCCACGGACGATCACTGACATAACGACCAAACCCTCTGAGATCAGACCGCAGAAACCCTCCGTTCACGTGCCCAACACGGGCTCGAGAGGAGACGCTGTGAGAATGACAGAAAAACAGAGATGTCACACGTCCCTATGAGGCTGATGACTCAGATGTGTGTGTGGTTTGGCGCTGGACGTGTGAAAGTGTGAGAAATGGCTACTTTGAGAGTGTGAGAGTTGCACAACACATTTGCCGAACACATTTCAATGCCGATGGATTTCCATTGGAACAACTAGTCTGACTAAGGCCCATGAAGTGCTTTGGAGCATATAGTTTTGTATTGGATGTGTTGATGTAATTTCCACTAAAACATGAAGCTAAGGCTATATATATATGAAGAGTTCAGATGCAAAAACCTCTAAGTGCCATTTTAAATTTTCTTCTAAAATGATCATTTTTATCAAGCTTGTATATTTAAGTTCAGTAATTTCACTTAAATGGCAATGAAGATTACCTATTAATTGTCATTTAAGTGAAATTACTGGACTTAAATATACAAGCTTAATAAAAAAAGGGCATTTTAGAAGAAAATTTCAAATGGCACTTAGAGGCTTTTGCATCTGAACTCTTCATATATGCATCTTGCTATTTTATAGACATTGCAACATATGCAATATCTCAAAACAAACCTATTTGCTCTGAGATTCAAACTGGTTAATGCAGGTAGTAAAATACAGGGAAAAAACCATTCCATATAATTATATATAAATTATATTATAAAATTATTTATTTTTTTATTTATAAATAAATATATTTTAGAATATGTTATATGCACCTGCAGATTTTTATTATTTATTTATTTTGTGAAGATAATTCCTGAGACCATTTTTTTTGTTAATTTTCAGGGAGATTAACTTGATATATATATATATATATATAACCTGATATATTAACATTATATATATATATGCATCTTGCTTTTTTTATAGCCATTGCAACATAATGCAATATCTCAAAACAAACCTATTTGCTCTGAGATTCAAACTGGTTAATGCAGGAAGTAAAATACAGGGGAAAAAAGCATTCCATATATTTATATATAAATTATATTATACAATTATTTATTTTTTTATTTATAATTTATAAATAAATATATTTTAGAATATTTTATATGCACCTGTAGATTTTTTATTATTTATTTATTTTGTGAAGATAATTCCAGAGACCATTTTTTTTTTGTTAATTTTCAGGGAGATTAACTTGATATATATATATATAATTATTGATATATATAGCAATTATTGATATATAATTGCTCATACAGTAATAAAAGATTGTGGCCACACTTAGCAACAAAACTAGTCATAATTCATACGTAAGAAGCTTTGAGGAAGTTACGGATGAGGACCTGATGTCCTTCAGTTCTTCAGAGTGAATGATGTTCCAGAACACTTTTAAAACTCAAGAACCTTGATTGTATAATCTTTTCCTCCTTGCTAATCTCAGAAAATATGTTAAATAAAGAAATCCTTCCACTGATAATATACAGCAAGAGCTCTCAGAGCCTGTCACAGTCCTCCAGTGTTTCAGCCCACGAGAGAAGCAGAGGACCAGAGGCGTCCAAACTGTCATGTCATTTCCTGTCCTTTGAAGGCTCGGTGCGTTCAGCATCTCTGTGGATGATGATTATGATTTGGAAGGGGAGAGAGAGAGAGAGTTTAACCAGATTGCGTCTTTAATGCTGTGCAAGTTTCCAAATGGAG
>CM075883.1:26794406-26904406 GCA_038021265.1 Cyprinella venusta | reverse complement strand
ATTACCAAGCTAAACTAAATCTTAATGAAAAGTCATTTTTGGAGATATCATTTAGAAAACAACTTGTTCAGATTTATGGATTTGGTTTTCTCACAATTTTGGAGTAAAACATGTTGTGGAAACATGTCATTCATAATAAATAAATAAAATTAGTATTTTTATGGATTTTTTGTGATAATAAATTTAAACTAATAAAAACTAAATAACCTTAATAATCAGTCAACTTAATAAAACTTAATAATTAAAACAGCAATAATCTCACAAGCGTTTTCTTAAAAAAAAAAAGTGAAAAATAAAAATAACAGCTCGCGCTAGTGCAATCTCCTCCATGGTGTTAAAAAAAACTAGTCAGGATTTACTACAGACATGCATTGAAAAGTCTCCCTAAATCAGTAACTTCACCAAGACATGACAATCATAACAGAAATATGAAAGCAAAAGTGAAGTATATATATATATAAGACCGCAGTGTCTAATCTGGACCCATAAGCCCTGGGCCGGTATCACTGAAGGAAATTATCTGAGTTCATCGTTCATTGCTCTTTCATATCTCAGCCTTTTGAAACTCTCATCATCCTCTTATGGCAATAATAAGCACTGATCTGGAAACAGTTGGCTCTGCAGACTCTGCCCTTCCTCATTAGAATAATCCGAGGAGTCTTAGCCTTCCCGGATCAGTCATTATCTTGCAGCCCCGTTCGTAACGTCTATCATTTCCCTGGCTCCTATTTAGTTTGTTAAACGCAGCCATAGATCCATCAAAGGCCCGTTAATGACTTTCTAAACCTGACAGGTCCATGTAAGGTTTTAATCATCTCCAGAGGGGGAAACGGCTTTAAATGACCGCCCGCAGATGGGCCATCTTAGTTTCGCACATCATTTGCTTCCTGCCACGGTCACAGGCACAACATTTTAATGAGCTTTCCACGTGCAATGATTCTTCTGTCAGATTCATTCATCATTTGCTATGCAGGGGGCGGGCCAGAGGTGGGGTGGGCGTGGCCTGTTGAAGGGGGAGGAGTTACGTGATTGTGCTGGAGGTCATGTTTTGACTTGGTAGCTGTGTGTGTGTGTGTGTGTGTGTGTAAAAAGCATATTTGCTGTTTTGACAGTCTTCCTCAGTTGTTCATGACGTGTGTGTTTGCAGTCAGGTGCTGTGTTTGGGATAAAGAGGAGCGCTGGGATAGTGATCACTGAGGCTGTCATCTCAGTGTGATCTGAGGAAGGGAGGACGTCCTGCTGGTGTCCTTGCTTTAAATTCAGGTTTAGGGGTTCAGTGTTGAGGATTTTCTGAGAGATAAACCCGACTGTTTCGATATAAACACATTCTAAAGGTGATTTTGATTAGGTTTTGGTGCTTTGGTTTCATTCACAAGATGCAATGGAGTGCATTAGTGCCCGTCCACTTTTGTAGCGATGTTGATACTGTATTTTTTCCATTCATTTCCCCCATATGGATTTTTTTTAGTCTGTGTTAATGCGTTATAAGGAATGAATCAAGCCAACCAGATGAGGAGCATCAAAACATTACAAACTTTGATTTGAAGCAAAAAGAAGTATTAAAAAAATACAAAGGTAAAGACTTATAGCAGCTTTAGAGAAGGAAATAACTACAATCCCATGAAGCATTGCAAACAGCATAAACTAAAAATTATAAAACTATAGTGACAAGTATCATGTTGACACATCAGGCGTTTATAATTAGAATATTGAGCTCATGCATTAGTGGATGAAAAAAAAACCCTCAATTTTATTCGGAGGCCCAAACTGAACAAAAATATTAAATTTGATTTAGTTTTTTTTTTCAACAATCTTTTTTATTGATTTTCCAATAAAACCAACAGTAACCAAATAATAATAATTAAAAAAAAATACAAAAACATTACAAATATGTTAATCAGAACAGCAGCAATTAAATAAAACAAATTCGAACAAAAATATGTCACACTTAAAACATTACTATGTAGGCCTACCCTCCTATTTCTTAAGGAAATCAAAAATTTGATTTAGTTATTTTATGGTCAAAAAAGAAATGTGAAATTCTGATTGCTTGTAATGTAAATCTATGAGTTTTTTTTATAACATCATAACAGGCTACTTAGACAAAATATCAGTTGACACTGTCTTAGAAAGATGATAGACTATTTAAATGCTTAGTTTTATGATCAAAGCGATAGTTTTAAAACGTAATCCAATGCAATACAATAATGATTGACGGAACAAATAAGCCTTCCTTAAAAGCTTAATGATCATGATCACATTTTAACATGATTGATCTAAAAAAGTAGCCTACATGACATGATGGTTAGTGAAATTTGATAGCATTTTTATTTTAACAGACGAAGGTCCCTCCTGGAGTGACTTTTCCTCACAAAACACGTCTCATCGCTTGCGATTTCTCTTTTACTTTCAGCCTGGCATCAGAAGCCCAGTTGGTGGCTCTCAAATTGTGCAAAAAATGACTAACTAGTCTACTTTTCTCCTCTCAGACGTGAGTAGCGCGCGTCTAGGCCGAGCGCGGGAGAAAGTGCAGGTGCGCGAGCTGAATGCTAATGACGTTTCCCGGCTCGTGACTCATCGACTGCGGAGTGCAGTAAATGACAGATGAAAACAGCGATGTTTAGCATGCCGACCGAGAAGCTGGCGTTTTTGTGAATGGCGCTCCGTCGGTTCAGAGCCAATGTCTCGTGCGATTCGGCTCCCGACGAGCGCGTGACTCACATATTCTGCTCGAGATGAATGAATGTCGAGGGGAAGAGTGACTCGCGAGTCGCACACAACGAGGACGCTAGTTTCATGAATATTATTGTGCTGCAAAACTTATTGAATGTGAGCATGAGATTCTTTGATTTGAAAGAATTTGCATGCATAAAAACCTTGACATTTTGTTATGCCTTATGTATGTGCCATTTAAGCTACTGTGTTCTGTTTTGAAATATTGAAGATGTGCACTCAGCTTTGAGCTTCTTAAAGGTGCAATGTGTAATATTTCTGAGACAGAAATTGACAGAAATGCAACATAAGATTCATAACTAACGTTACGTGTTCAGTGGTGTATAAAGACTTTACTCAACAAACCGTTATGTTTTTATGAGACATTATATGAGAAATATCTACCTAACCGCGCCGGCACCCGCTTCTATGAATGTCGACATATTGTCATGTTTCTACCGTAGCCGAACGCGAACACAGTGCTACAGAGTGCGTTTCGTCACTACCTTGAAAGAGAAGCCGCAGAAACCTAGAAGTTAGCCATAGACACCGCGAGTAGTGACTTTACCGTTGTCAGTGGAGTAAAATAAGAAGTTGGATTGTTTCATGTAAGTTAACTTAGTTCTTCTCCCTCGCTGTGTCATGGCTTTGACAATCAGTGGATTAGCACTATTTACCAAAAACAGTAACGTTTAGGAGTCACCAACCCGAGCATTTTAAGTCGATCGCGAAGCCAGTTTTCAAAACCAGAGGAAAAAAAACTATGTTTATTCATTGGTATTTTTTATTTGTGTGTAGTAAATGGTGTCTAGGGATGCAGAGGCGTGCGCGCTGTTATTCTGCTCTGATTGGTCAGACGGCTCAGTCTGTTGTGATTGGTCTACTCTGCTCTGATTGGTCAGACGGCCCAGTCTGTTGTGATTGGTCGATCGGTTAATGCGTGTGTCGGAAACAAAACGACTTTGACCACATCTGGATTTCAGCTCCACCTGATACACAGTGATACCAAGGGGGTAATCCATCAGCTGGAAGCTGAAGCTGCCTCCGGGGGCCGCCATTGTAGCGTACTATCACCTGCTGTTAGCATCCCATTGACTCCCATTCATTTTGGCATCTTTTTGACAGCGAATAACTTTACATCTGAGGCATCCAAAGACTCCATTTATCCATTATTTATTTCTAAAGAAACACGACAATGTATAAAAGGCTCCATTACTTTGTATCTTACGTTATGGCCACGTAGAAGCCGTTCTTGTAAAAATAGGCTAAAAATTGCGTCATAACCACTCGACTGTCCGTCGCACAGTAGAGAATTACCGTAGACAGGAAGAGAAGCCCATATGGTATACATAGAAGCAAAATGACAAAATAACTAATCAGAATACTTACCAAAAGTTGCTCCAGGTCGCGCTTCGCCGTCTCTGTGCACGATTCAAATTTCTCTTGGCACAGCTACTATAAGTCAGTCAGTTTGCTCACGTGACATCTACGTCGTCGAGCTCAGTTTGAGCCTGCGCAGAACGCTCGGCTATCAGGAAGTGAGTGCCCATGTTGAGCTTCAGCTCTCCGTTGAAATCAACGGGGTCGCTGTGTCCATTTCTTTTACTGTCTATGAGTGATACGAATAGTACCAATGCATTTACACTCAGCATGTTGCCATGACAAACAAATTCCATTGGAACTGAGGCTGACTTCACACGTGTGTTTGCGCTTTCTGTTCCCTAGGGGTCGCCCTCCAGGGCCGCAGTCTCTCTTCATCTGGGAGCATGTTTTAGGACGGACCCTGAACAGCAACCATGAAAAGCTTAGGGGCCAACCGTAGCCGACATCTGTCAGACACCTGTGACCCCACCGCGGGCCCCCAGGAGCCCTTGTGTCCCTTGGCCCCGGACCCCCATGCTGCCTTCTTCCTAAGCCCCACCGTCAACCATTATGGCACTCTGGATCCTCACCTCCATCATTTTCCCGTTTCCCCCCCGACGACCCTGCAGTCGGACTGCCTGTTGCCTCTAAACAACCAGCTGACCAACAGCAGTACTTTCCCACGCCTGCACTACAGCAACCAGCCGGAGCAGAGCGACTACACGCAGGTACTTCTGTTTCTGTAACTTCTTATCAAACTTTTGCTGGTATATCTGCATAACTTGATGATGTGATTCGTCTCCTCAGGGTTGTATGGCTCAGACAGGAAGTCGCTCTGGCACCCTCACGTCCTCCATGTCCATGGGTTTGGGCTTAGGACTGGGCGCGCCGGCCATGATCAGCAGCGGCACGGCCACCATCTCCTCCGCGGCCGCCGCCAAGATGAACCGGCTCCCGGCAAACCTTCTGGACCAGCTGGAGCGCCACCTACCGCTACAGCGCGACGGGTTTAGCACGTTACAGTTCCACCGGCGCAGCCGCGGCCAAAAGCCGCGCAGCGAGAGTCCCAGCCGCATCCGAAACCTGGTCCAGTCCGTCCAGAAACTCTTCGCCAAGTCGCAATCCCTGGAGGGATCGGCGGTTAAAGGGAGCATAACCGCTGGCGACACGGCTAAAGCCAACCGGCGAAGCAAAAGCAAAGACCGCGCCAAGACAGAAGGCACCAAACGGCGTCCGCGGCCCAATCTCTCAGGCTTCTGGAGCTCAGATGACGGTTTAGAGGACGATCCGCCGACTCAACCCGCCGCCGGGCCGCTAGCAGTGGCGTATCGAAACCCTCTGAGCATGATGTCTCTGGGAAGAGCCGTGTCGGACAGTCAAGCGCCACCTAGACTGAATCCACAGGGCTACAACACCATCGCCGCGCACACTCTCAAATCCTCCAAGAGCAGTGGAGACCTCAAGCCTCAGGTCAGCCTGGCCGCCGGGGGCCAAACGGGGGACAGCGTGCTGGTCAAGAGAGGCTCCTGGTCAACGCTGACCCTCAGTCAGGCCCGACAGGTGCTCCAGAAGGGCTCCGCAACCATCAACCAGACCCTGCTCAAGTCCAAGTCCTGCCACGGACAGGAGATGATGACCTGCAACTTCCTACAGGTGACAAAGACAGTTAAAGGCTGGCTGTAGTCAATCATTTCATCCCTTAAAACGTATCTTTGATCACCAAAATTACATATTTAAATGTTTTTTCCTTGAAAAAATAAATGGTAATGCCTCAAAATAGCTTGAATGTAACTCGACACCCTCGCCTCATTTAGTATACGCGGTTCTATGAATATGCAAATGAGCCCCGCCCCCACTCACTCAGCTCAAAAATCCACTGGTTGAGTTGACCAGAGGTCCGTTGGTTACAAGTTAGTGTGTGACGTCAGATACACCAGCGATTTCAAGCGTGTTTTTTGAGACGGTCTTTGGTTTACCGCAGTTTTAAGGATGGTTTGTCTTCATTTAAAACACCACATACTGTATTATACCTATTATTTTTTTTATTGTTTCTAAATGATAGAATTATTGTTGATACCTATTACTGAATTTAAGTTCTATATTAAATAATATTAATAAATATTATTTATATGATAATAAATATTTTATTTTATAAGTATTTTATTTATATAATAATAAATATTTTGTTACAAATATGTATAATATTTGTTAAAATATATGATTTGCATAATAATAAATATAATAGTAAATGCCATAAAAATATATTTAAATATTTTGTGGTCATAAGTAAGTGCAATAATAAGTGCAATAATAATAAATAATACATATTTTAATAATAATAATAATAATACATATTTATTAGAATATATATATATATATATATATATATATATATATATATATATTAACTAGTATTAGAATTTATATATAACAATAATATTTGAGCATGAATGGTATTTCAAGTGTTATGTTGAAAAAATAAATATTTTTCATATTTTATGCAAAAAAATAATACCTATTTGTGAAAAAGATATTATTGATATTTGAGCAGAGTTTTAAATATTTACAAATATTTGTATGATAATCAATAATACACAAAAGTGCAATATTAATAACAAATACAAATATTTCTATACGTATTAAGTACAAATATTTGTTACAAATATGTATTAGGCTAATATTTGTATATTATATTAATATGTATTAATATATTTACTAAAAAAAGTCCATTTGTTTTAATATTGTGTAGAGAGAGAGAGAGATTTTAACAATAATTTGATTTCTGCATTTCAACAGAAAACCAAAACCAACATTAATGAAAAGAACTTGTCATGCATTTTATTTCAAAAACTTTTAGTTGAGATCTTTGACTCATAGGCATTGTGTGTATTGTAACCGTAAGTGTTTCGGCAGGTGCCTGGAGGCGAGTGGAGCGGGACGCTGGGTAAAACAGGGGCCGCGGGAGAGATCCCGTGCAGACGCATGCGCAGCGGCAGTTACGTTAAAGCCATGGGAGACTTGGAGGACAGCGAAGACTCAGATGGACCCCCTTCACCCAAACCCTCGCCCAAGACCGCAGCTCGACGACAGAGTTACCTGAAGGCCACCCAGCAGTCCCTCAGCGAACAGCAGCCGCCGCTACCGCCCCGCAAGTGAGTCCAGCATCAAACACAATGCAGTTTAAGACAAATCCAGACACACACACGCCTCCACATGCATGCATGATGACTTTAAATGTGATCCTCTCTGTGATCATTGCTGGACTATTTAGATAGATTGATAGATTTCTATATTGCCATTGTACAATTTACAACATTACTTTGTCTGGGTCAAAAGTATTGATTTTTATTAGGATATTAAGTGAAGTTAATGTTCCCTAAAGATATTTAGTAAATTTCCTAAATTTAAAAAAATATTTTTTTTTTTGAGTGGATGCAGCAAAAAAAAAAAAAAAATCTCAATGTATAATGTGTATTGCAATGTGCAACAAAAGTCTAAATCTCAATGTATAAATCTCAATTTAAAAAAAAAATGCCCCTTGTGACTGGTTTTGTGGTCCAGGGTCACATATTACAATCAAAGCCCATATTGCACCCAAACTGCACGTAAAAAAATGTCCATCACACAAGGAGCATTATTTAATGCCTCATCTTAATCAAATGCAGTCCTAAATTGAGCATTGATGCTCTCAGGAACATATTCTCTGTGACCAGCAGATGGCAGCATGTTGATTAGGATTGGCGCTATAAAGCTTCATATCTGAAGTGTTCAACCATGAGTCCAAATGACTGTTCATTCTCATTTAACAAGACTCACTTTATCCACAGCGGAGAAAAACCACAAAGGATATCTCTTTAATATCTCAATTGTTTCTCCTAGAGTATATGGTGATATTAAATGTGGGGTAAATGGAGACTTTTGCTGAAAGTCTTCCTGCTTCTCATGTGGTTCTTTATGAAGTAATAACTGCAAAGAGTAAAGATGCTTTCATACAAACTTCCATTAGAAATGCCACATGCACGTTTCATAATGCTTACTGTGAACACATACACAGTATACACATACTAAGTATACACATACATTATGCTTGTATTCAATTTCAAACATAAACACAATGCAGCGGTTTGCAACCAGAACCTCAGCAAACTTACACATAATTTAAATTAAAGTAAACTACTAGAATATATAAACAATTTTATTAATGTTTCATGTTACTAAATATTTATCCTTAATTCTTAACCAGTAAATCACGGATGACTGGAAAAGTCATGCAAATTCATTGGCTAATAAAAGTTGGAACCATAAAGAACATTTGGGTCTTAATTTTCAGGATACTTGATATCCTGCCTATTTACATTAAAATCAATCATTTCATGAAAAAAAATGACTGGATCGTTTATGGTTAACTCTTAATTGAAAAAAAATCCCTGTTCAGTTAATCCCATAATCAGTTGAGCCAGTGTTGATGAACCTTAGAAACAGACATCAGTCTTCCATGTAACAGCCCACCCTTCCTATACACTTACTAGCAGACAGAGTCCCTGTTGGTTCGGAGTGGTTTGGTCTCCTCTGCAGACCGCCACATCAGTGCCGCAGCTGCACAGGTCAGTGTTTAAGCACCGCCTCCTCCTAATCACGTGACGCATTCTCACTCTATACGCCAAAAACACTTTCCCCTCGAAACACCCCAATGCACGACCTCATCACGACACATTCTCACTTAAAGGGGTGGTAGATTACAGGTTCACTTTTTTGATTTTAAATAGTGTGTAATGTTGCTGATGGTGCATTAACAGTATCTGCAAAGTTGCAGCGCTGAAAGTTCAATGTAAGCAGAGATGTTGTCTTTTAAAAACCAGGAAGTGTAAACGCCTACAAAAACGACTTGATTGGGACTACAACGGGTTATGGTACGTCACTAACCCGCACATTTGCATCAACCGGAATATGCAGGAAATGGCATGTGCATATTTCTGCAGCACGTCGAGTGAGTTGTGTTCACGCAGCTGTCAGGTCTTCTGTGTTTCAAGCTTCCCACGGATGCTATACTTCATCAACAATGGATACAATTTATGTTTGGTTTTATTCCTGAAAGTGACGATCGTAATCTAGCTCTCTGTGCTGCGCATTTTACGGAAGACAGCCTCTAGAATCTCCACGAGATCAATGCAGCAAGAAACTATTAATAAACAATGAAGCAGATCCAACTTTAAAACCAGAGGCAGCAGTTGTTGGACCACAACCTGTAAGTAGGCTAAGACTTAATCGTTTTAAATGTATTTGCATGTATAATTCCAGACGTAACGTTAGCCTGTGTTTTATTTATGTTTTATTTATTTCAAAATGCCAGCGCTAGCTTTCTAGCCACTAGGCTACTAGTTATGCTAGTATTTTGTGTCTACGACAAACGCGTACAAACATTATGGACCTGAATTTTGTATAAGTACTAATGTTTTAAACGTATTTTTCATGTGTATATGCTTTATGACGTTATTTTCGATTTGATCAAGAACGTAAACTTGCCAACGCTGTTTGTGCTTAACATTAGTAGCCAGTCAGTTGCTATCGTTGCCAGTCAGATGCTATTGTGTAAAACAAACGTATATATAGTTAAAAAATATGTCAAATTATCATGCAGAAACGTTTAGTAAGAGCCGTGTGTGGTGTGGTTCTGTTTGACTCGCTTCATCGCGGCTTTCTCGGTCTGATTCTGGGTCACTGATCCTGCAGTTCGACACCATTATTTACATCTGGACCGGAGCTGGCGTTTCCCAGTAAGGTAATAGGCGTTAACCTTCCGGACAACGTGAGCGACAGTTTAGCCAATCACAACACACCCTCCCAAACTAACCAATCTGAGCCCACGACGTGTTTCTGAGGGAGTGTTTTCATAGAATCAGGAAGTCAACCGCTCGTTCAGGGGACAGAGGAGAGCGCGGCTGACGATAAAGGTGAAGTTTATGAAAAATAAGACTTTTTAAAAAAGAAAAAACACGAATACATGTTATATTGCACCCCATAAACACAATCATGCAAAGAAAAGAGGACTAAACCACCCCTTTAATACGCTAAAAACACGTTCCCCTCGAAACACCCAAACTCCCCAATGCACGATCTGATCACATGACACATTCTCACTTAATACGCTAAAAACACGTTCCCCTCGAAACACCCCAATGCACGACGTCCAGCTCCATTAGAATCCTGGTGGAATTCTCACCAATCTTCCTTTATTTGTTTATTTTTATTTAGTTCTTAACGTCCTGCACCTGGCTCTCTCTCACCTCGTCTATGACGCTACTAAAAAATAAAGTCACGTTATTGGCTGATTAGGGGAAGGTTTCCTGTTGAATGCGATGTGATCGTGCACTGATGCTCTTGTGTTTGCGTTCCTCTCAGCTGTATGCCGCCTCTATGCGAGGTCTCCACCAATCGCAGCCTGGATAACCTGGACTGTTTGATGGCATCGGGGGACGCGGGTCTGCAGAACTGGGACACTGATGGGGGGTCCGGTCAGCGCTGCTCCACGCTGGGACGAGGGTCTAACATGAGACAGGTCACAGACATCCTTTCATTTATTTGGAATTATTAATGCATCATTGTTATTAATGCTAAATGCATTGTTAGTTTAATCCACAATTAACGGGTGCACATTATCATAAATTAAACAGAACTTAAAATGAAGGAGGAAGCCTACAACACCCTAGCAACCATATAGCAACCCCCAGAGCCCCCTAGTGGTCAAGTCATCTTCATTTAAAGAGCGTTTATAACCATATTGATTGTTTCAAAGCAGCTTTACAGTGATAATAGGAAATTAAGGCCATGTCCACACTCATTTGAAAACGTATATTTTTCTCTCCGGTTTGGCCTTCCGTCCACACTGAGATGTTTCTGTTTAGTCTTGTAAAGGGCAGAGCAAACGCTGAAATGTGTCAGAGAGGTTTTGCTGTTCACTCGACCTCAGGAACAGAGTGTTCCAGATTAAAAATGCTGTAAGCTAGTTTAAGGAGACGCGGAGGGTGGGAAATCAGTTTGCGGGCATGTTATCGGGAGGAGATACTTGGCTGTTCGCCTACATTCCCTCTCAATATGCTGATGAAGACATCAAGACTAGTGAAGCCAGTCGAGGGTCTGAAATGTTGATGATTTCTTAAGAGGAAAGAGCATTGATTTTTTTTTTTTTTTGAAGATCTACTTTGCCTACTGGGATTACTGTGAAGGCTGATGGATGTTTCATGGAGAAGTTGTTTCTGAGATTGCAAGAACGCTGTTGGAGAGTCAATGTTGGTGAATCAAAGGGAAAAGACTTCCTAGGACCTATCTAGTGACTTCTTTTTTTTAATTCAATGAGCTTTTTCACTTTAATTACTGCAGTTTGGTATGTTTGTCTACTTGTTTGCCTTTAATTGTCAGGTTTATTCGTGACAAACACACACAAATCTGTTGTGTCCCTGTGGAAAGTGTCAACTGCTGGATGAACGAACACAAACTTTCTCTTTCTAAACACTAAAACACTCATTCAGGCTTGAAAACTACCGCTGCTTTTCCTTCGAGAGAGATTGAAACGTGATTGTGTTTTGGTTGCAGGATAGTTTGGAAAGGTCATTTGAATCACAGAATGACTCAGTGACACTTTCTTCCTGATGAATATGGAGAAAAAAAGAGAGGACTATTATATTTCAGGTTTAAGACATCCTACACTGGCAGCTTGAAAAAGAAAATCTCTTTGTAAATTACTTGTATGTCCTGCTTAAGTTATGGAAGGCATAATATATTATATAAGAAATCATAAATATATACATTAAATATTTAAAGGAGTAGTTCACTTTTAAAATAAACCTTTGCTGATAATTTACTCACCCCCATGTCATCCAAGATGTCCATGTCTTTCTTTCTTCAGTCGAAAAGAAATTAAGGTTTTTGATAAACATTCTCCATATAATGGACTTCAATGGGGTCCAAACGGTTCAAGGTCCAAATGAGAGTTTCAGTGCAAACTGCGAACTGTTCAAAGGGCTTTAAACGATTCCAGACGACGAATAAGGGTCTTATCAAGCGAAACGATCGCACATTTAATAAATAAATAAAGAAGTTTAAGTTTTATAAGCTCAAATGCTCGCCTTGCTCTGTTCTGTGACGAACGTTTGTGACTCTCCTGTTCGAACTCGTTCGTCAAAACGAACGAATCTTTTTCCGAGTCATATGGTTCATTCAATGAACGAAACGAACAAATTGACTCAAAATTAATTGATTTGAACGAGTTTGAACAGGAGAGTCATGAACGCACATCACAGAACAGAGCAAAGTGACCATTTGAGCTTATAAAACTTAAAATTTGTTATTTTTTCAGGTGGAGCAGGGCTACGGGGGACACGCGGCGTACGGCCAGGTGGACTCTCACACGGTGGAGGCCTTGGATCTGCCCACACCGACCTGCTTCCGGTCTCGAAGCCACAGTTACCTGAGGGCCATCCAGGCCGGCTGCTCCCAGGACGACGATACGGACTCCGACGAGACTCCACCTATAACCTCATCCATCAGTAGCTACAACAGCGTCACCAGTGAGTATCGCACGCATGCAAACGCACCCCACATTCATGGACCTGCTATACACAAAGTTCTGTCATGAAACTCTAGATGGCGCTGACTGAATCTGCATGCAATCATATCATTCTCTATAGGGCAAAGCTGATTGGTTCCTGCTGTTTCAGTAGCCAATGAGATCACAGCTAAGTATAGATCCACCTGTATAGATCATGTACGTTATATTGTACAGCAGAAGCATGTCTTACTTGCTCACGGGAGTGTGTCGTGTGTGTATTGGCACTAGCGAGTCCCGTACTTGCAATAACAACAGCAGAAGTGTGGCGGATCTATCCCACCAAGACCAATGGTCATATAATTACCATGCCAAACACTCCCGAGTTTTCATGACAGAATATAAACCACTTCAAAATCAAAAGTCAAAAATCAAAAGAAAAAAGTGAGAAATTATGTTTTGTGTAAAGAAAAACCAGCCTTTTTGCACTTCTACCCATTCAATTCTCATTGTTGTAATGCATCCAAATGTGTTTAATTTTGATTATTTTCAATTTGGATTCTCATTTAGGGCCTCTGTAAAAAGGAAAACGTACACCAGCATCATGTTTTTTAATTAGATTCACTCTTTTATATGCATTAATCCCAAACTCTATTGTTTTAAGACAAAGATGTACATCTGAGACATAAAATAAGTGGTGAATTATATACACTTGTTCAAAAGTTTAGGGTGTATCCACAAAAATATGAACCAGCACAACTGGTTTGACCATTGATCATTATCTAAAATGTTTATTGAGTTGCAAATGATCATATTTTAATGATTTCTGAAGCATCATGTGACTGAAGACTGGAGTAATGATGCTGAAAATACAGCTTTGATCACAGGAAATAAATTACTAGGGCTGTCAAAACGATTAATCGCGATTAAACGCATCCAAAATAAAAGTTTGTGTTTACATAATATATGTGGGGGCACTGTATATAATTATTTTGTATATATATATAAAAACACACATGCATCTATATTTAAGAAAAAAATATTATTTATATATAAAATATTTATATTTATATAAAATATTTATATCTATATACAGAATATACATGAAAATATTTCTTAAATATATACAAGCATGTGTGAGTATTTATATACTGTATATATATATATATATATATATATATATATATATATATATATAATAATTATACACAGTGCACCCACATATATTATGTAAACAACACAAACTTTTCTTTTGGATGCGATTAATCGTTTTGACAGCCCTATAAATTACATTTTACAATAAATTCACATAGAAAACAGTTATTTTACGTTGTAATAATATTTCACAATATTACTGTATTTCAGATCACATAATGCAGCCTTGGTGAGAAGAAGAGACAAAATCTTAGCAATCGCACTTCTGAATGCTAGTGCATGTTGTCCTCCTGTGGTTTGTTTATTGATTTGGTCTTGTTTAGTGCATTTCAAACATGAATAACTGATGAAAGCCAGTGAATGAATGATGCATGTGACAATATAATCACTGAACACCTTAAAGTAATAATGCAACCGCTGCAAAAAACGAAATGTGACCTGGTTGTCGCCAATCACAGGGATAGCGCTGAATTTGCATGTGCATAAACAGCTTTGATAATGTGGACAAAGTTCATGACGACAGGCAATATAAAAACTTCATGATAAGCACAGGCCGATCATCATGATGTCATTTTATTGCCTCCAAAGTTGATGTCGGTGCAAACAAACAAGCCCTGTTTTTCTTTCACGGTAATAAAGACCTTAGTGTGAAGTCGGATCGCTTTTCCTTTGAGAGGTCGGCATGTGGGCAAGTCCAGACAGATGATCTGGAATCATGGTGTGAGAGTCAAAACGGCCGTAGATCATGAAGACTGTGTCATGATGGTCCTCTCTCAGAAAAAAAGGTACAAAAGCTGTCACTGGGGCTGTAACTTTTCAAAAGGTACACTTTTGTACCTAAAGGCTGCATATTGGTTCCTTAATGGTACATATTAGCACCTAAAATGTACTTATTAGCACCTTAAATGTACATATTAGCACCTAAAATGGACATATTAGCACCTGAAATGTGCATATTAGCACCTAAAATTGACATATTAACACCTAAATGTACATATTAGCACCTGAAATGTACATATTAGTACCTGAAATGTATATATTATCACCTGAAATGTACTTATTAGCACCTTAAATGTACATATTAGCACCTAAAATGTACATATTATCACCTGAAATGTACTTATTAGCACCTTAAATGTACATATTAGCACCTAAAATGGACATATTAGCACCTGAAATGTGCATATTAGCACCTAAAATGGACATATTAGCACCTGAAATGTATATATTATCACCTGAAATGTACTTATTAGCACCTTAAATGTACATATTAGCACCTAAAATGTACATATTATCACCTGAAATGTACTTATTAGCACCTTAAATGTACATATTAGCACCTAAAATGGACATATTAGCACCTGAAATGTGCATATTAGCACCTGAAATGTATATATTATCACCTGAAATGTACATATTAGCACCTTAAATGTACATATTAGCACCTAAAATGGACATATTAGCACCTGAAATGTGCATATTAGCACCTAAAATGGACATATTAACACCTAAAATGTACATATTATCACCTGAAATGTGCATATTAGCACCTGAAATGTATATATTATCACCTGAAATGTACTTATTAGCACCTGAAATGTGCATATTAGCACCTAAAATGGACATATTAGCACCTGAAATGTGCATATTAGCACCTGAAATGTATATATTATCACCTGAAATGTACTTATTAGCACCTGAAATGTACATATTAGCACCTAAAATGGACATATTAGCACCTGAAATGTGCATATTAGCACCTAAAATGGACATATTAGCACCTGAAATGTACTTATTAGCACCTTAAATGTACATATTAGCACCTGAAATGTACTTATTAGCACCTTAAATGTACATATTAGCACCTGAAATGTGCTTATTAGCACCTTAAATGTACATATTAACGCCTAAAATGTACATATTAGCACCTAAAATGTACTTATTAGCACCTGAAATGGACAAAAGTTTGCATTTTGAAAAGGTACAGCCCCAGTGACAGCTTTTGTACCTTTTTTTCTGAGAGTGTAAAGAGATAGTTCACGTTAAAAATGAAAATAATGTCGTCATTTACTCACTCATCCCGAAAGGCATCATATGAACTTGGTCAGGTGGACAGATTTGGTCCCTGTTCATGTAAACTACAGGAATCATCATGTTTATTTCATCTCAAATGGCCAGTGCCAAGTGCGTAACAGTGAGTTGTTTCTCTCACACACGCACACACAAGTTTTCTGACCTACATTTGCACTGGTGGTGTCCTGCGGAGATGAATCCTTGAGCTTAACGGCTAATGTTTCTCGTCCCATCATGACCGACTCTGGCAAAACTTCCACTGCAAATTAAACCTCATCTTAGGCGCTTTTCAGAGGAATTAACAGACATCAATCAGATTAGTTTGGCACAACGCTTGATAAACCAGCAGCCGGTGGCCCGTCTGCTTTTTCACGTTTCATTAAAGATGATCTACTTTATTTTTTATTTGCTTTTCACTGTATTTCGACATGCCTTATAATTGAATATGCAAGCCGGACACGGTCCAGATTTATTAAATCAAACAACGTTCTCATCATTTCATGATGCTTAAATGTTTTGACATTTGTCTTGAAATGTGTACTGCTACACTCAGAACACCAAATAATAACATCAAGTCTATTTTAGGAGAGGAATCTGGCTAATGCAATTTAGTTTACAGTAGGTAGCAAGCTGTCAAGAAAAACAAACCTTGGCCGACTGTTTATCTCCTCCACACTTCTGCGTTAAAAAGCCAGTGCTATCATTGTCCAGTCCAGCTATGTTTGGAATAGCATGCTATATTATATGCACACATACTGTGCACAGTTGTTATGAATGTGAGTTTTCTATACGCAACTCCATGACACAATGAGCAGCTGCGTGTGAAACTGTATCCCACAATGCAATGCACTCGACTTGACGTATCACAAACGCTACGTTCCAAGTTAATGGCTAAACGTATCTTTAGAAAAGTAAACTATAACATTGAATTAAAATATTTCGTGAGGTTAGATACCAATTATTATTCACTCAAACCCCTTTATCTAAACGTCTCTACTTGACCGTCAGACTCACACGTCTGCCATGTTTGTAGTTTTTTAACACATTTTATTCGTGTTTGTAGTTCTAATGGAATCCTCGTCCAATGTGCAATGGGTTGTGGGTAATATTAGCCGTTAAAGTGTGCACGGATCTGCACTAACTGGAAAAAGTAGATCTTTGAAATACTTCAACATTTGAGACACACTTATTCTAATTTCGAATACTATTTAGGATAGATCATATATGAATTGGGACGCAGGAAAAGACTTAATATATAGAAAGATAGTGCACTCATATGACTCGCGAGATGAATGAATGGGAGAAAGTGCAATGCGCAATATGACGGAATAAGTCCCGCCTTCTAAATAAAAGAGCCAATCGCTGATTGGTAAAGTCATCGCATCACCGCAGCCGTCATTAGAAGCTTTTTTAATGCTATTTGAGCATAAGGAACAACATTTATGGAACAGATAATGTCAGTTAATGTTTTTTTTCTCACGACCAGATTACCAAACACAAAATTAGATAATTTAGCTTTCTGTATCATAAACATTGAGACAACGGTTTCACTTCCCTCTTAAAAACAGTGGGCAGAATAGAAATTAGTCCCTTTAAAAAACAGTCCAACAACTCCCACCGACAGCATGTTATTCATTGACCAAATGACCTGGCAAAAAGGCACTGAATTCATTATTCCCTTCAGACAAAATCACATAATCTCCAGAAAATCACTTCAGTTTCTCCTGCTATATTATTTAGTCCTATAATATGTTGATTTAAATGTCTTGCTGTTGCATCAAAAGCAGTTTATAATGGCATAAAGATGCTGTATCTTAAAAAAGATGTGAAAACTGGATATAAAAAGTTAGTCAGTGTGTGGGTTCAGTAACGACAGAGAAACAACAAACACACTAAAATAACGATAAAGCGGGCATGCGCTTTGTTCTTTGTGTTTCAACCAGTAATAAGCCCAAATAAACACCTGTATTCAACAAATAATATCAAAAAAGATCAACCCGCGACTGTAAAATCTAAATTTGGGGAACAAAATTGCTTAATGGCAACTGTTGAGGAGAAGTGAGAAAGCGGGGATTCTGTGTGACGCACGAAAACAGCGATTCTGATTCGACCGCGTCAATGGCTTACGCCCCGCCCCCCGACCAATCAGTGCGCAGCGAGTGAACGCCTCGAGCGCGTCTTTCTCCAATCCCGCGTCCTGAAAGCGGATTACCGGATCGGTTCTTTTTCCTGGACTCCTCGAGACGTGGATGGTGGGATCCGTTGAACGGAAGGATATTATAGAGGGTGGGAGGAAACATCACGGAACAAAAAAAGGAAAAGAAAAACCCTTTCAGTGGATCACTTAATTGCGTCTTTTCTCTTCGACGTGACGTGATGGAAGTACGGGATCGACAGTGAACGATTTACACCGAGAGGAAGAGGAGAATGAAAAGGTGTGTGGATTTTTATACCCGGAGTGAGGGGAGCGAGCGCGCGCGCGCAACGCCTCGAGACGGATCGCGTGTGCCGCTGGTTTTGGCATGTGCTCGGGGTCAGAGGAAGTCACAAACATCACATCTGATGTTAGCGAGATTTAGCGTCACAAAAGCTTTTCCGCTGACCATTTTAATATTTGATTTCGTGATGTTTTGATTGCATTAGCAGGTTAGCTCATGTTAGCATGTGATGTTGGCTACTGGAGGTGTGTTTAGAATGATGCATCCGTCTAGACAGGCAAAGCATGGCAGCATTTCCTACCTAAACATGACCGCGTACACTCTTGGCATGCGGATTTTCGTGTTTATGCGGCCTTGGGGCATTTAAATGCATCTGGGTCTATGGTTGCACGTGTGAGATCTGAATCTGATCACACACTCACACAATGGCCAGTTTCTATGCACCGTGTTTTGAATTAGGTCACATGCATTTGGCAGGAAGGGATAACTTTGAATAGTGTTTGCATAGTTTTTAAATCTCCCTTGATTCGTGCTGAAAAAGGAAAGGTGCAGGGTCCAAACATTATGAATGGGTTAGCTATTATTTTGCATAATCTCATGCAAAACAATGAGATTGCATGGAACGTTTTGTAAATGTGTATGTATTTGCAGTAATGCATTTATAATATGTTTGAAAAGGTTACTAGGTTGTCCTACTTTTAGCCAAATGCTTCTCTTCTTGTTAAACATGTGGTATGGAGAGATGTAATCCTTATTAGGGTGTGTGTTTTTGATTAATTGCACAAGTCTGCATGTGATGAAAGGAGTGTGATGTAGTCTCTGTAGTGTAGTCTGTTACACATTTTAATTATTTAAACGGATAGTTCACCCAAAAATGAAAATTATCTCATGTCGTTCTAAGACTTCTGATTATCGTCACAACACAAATGAAGATATTTTTAAACATCTGAGCCCTTTCTGTCCCTCCATTGACACTGACAATCTACGCAACTACCACTTTGACGCTTCAAAAAGATCACACAGAGATTGGAAAACTAATCCATGTGATTTGAGCGGTTTAGTCCAAGTTTTCTAAAGAGATTCGAATTGTTTTGTAAGTGGAACAGATTGAATTTAGGCTTTTATTCTCATATAAACATTCATCAACTCGCACATCAGTAAACAGAAGCTCAAGCATGTTCGCTTGACGTGCGAGAACCAATGAGGTTCATAAAAAAACTTTTGCTGATAATTTACTCACCCAGTGTCATCCAAGATGTCCATGTCTTTCTTTCTTCAGTCGAAAAGAAATGAAGGTTTTTGATGAAAACATTCCAGAATTTTCTCCATATAATGGACTTCAATGGGAACCAAACGGTTTAAGGTCCAAATGACACTTTCAGTGCAAACTGTAAACTGTTCAAAGGGCTTTAAACGATTCTGGACGATGAATAAGGGTCTTATCTAGCGAAACAATCCCTCATTTAAAATAAAAAACAAAGTTTAAGTTTTATAAGCTCAAATGGTCTCCTTGCTCTGTTCTGTGATGCGCGTTCGTGACTCTCCTGTTCGAACTCGTTCATCAAAATGAACAAATCTTTTCCTGAGTCGTTCATTTCATTCGTTGAATGAACCAAATGACACTAAAATCACGGAAAAAAGATTCGTTCATTTTGATGAACGAGTTCAAACGGAGTCACGAAAGTGAACGACTCCTTTAATGTTTGAGTCTCTGCAAGAACCAATGAGATTTGTTTCTCGCGAGTAGGGTTGGGTATCGAGAATCGAGTATCGATTGGAACCGGGACTAACTTTTCGTTTTTCCCGGAATCGTTCAAAAGTTACAATTTCGATTCCTAGTTTCAATATTCACAGTCCGCCGACCAGAAGAAGAAACCGCTGAACAACACCAATGAAGAAGCGTCTACCGGAAGTGTTGGCATAACCGCGCGAGTCGAACATGAGTAGCTTACGTCGGCGGTCCAAAGTGTGGCTTCACTTTTCTAAAAATAACAAAATCTCGGCAAAATCATTTCCCTTTAGAAAGGAGTATTTCCTTCAGAAAGACCGTTGGTTAGCAAGGTTAGCTAAACTTTTTTGACCCTGCCTCTTAAAAGAATCGGAATCGAGAATCGTTGGGAACCGGAATCGAAACAAAGAATCGGAATCAGAATCGTTCAAATTCAAACGATACACAACCCTACTCGCGAGTCAACCTGGTTCGGTTGATCTTCTGTTTATATTTGCTAACCCAGGGACAGAAAGTGCTTCGATTTCATTAAAAACATCTTCATTTGTCTTCCAAAGATGAACAAACGTCTTACAGGTTTGGAGCAAGTAAATTATGACAGGATTTTTTTTTTTTTTTTTTTGTGAACAAACCCATGTTTCCAACAAGCTTTAAATCATTTACTCGCCCTCATGTTGTTTCCATCGCAGCACAAAATAATTATTAGCTCTTATGCATAAAACAACAGTCCGCAGTGACCACGTTAGACAAGCTCCAAAAAGCATCATATTGACTCGAGCAATGGCTTTTTAATAGACGCGATCACGGTGAAATGTTATATGAAAAGCATGTTTTTCATACTTTCTCCTCACTCAATTTTAAATTGGAGCAGCACTAAAGCTACATAAAATCATAATTTCAATTTTGGGTGACTTAACCCCTTAACTGTCACCGTCCCGGTACCGGGACGCCTAACTTTACTTCATTATATTTCTATTAAATAGAAATTTAAAAAAAAAATCTAATTATGACTTATATCGTTGGAAAGGTCTAAGACTTCTAAATAGATATTCTACCCCTGTTTTGTGTTACAAATGATGTAGGAAGAGTAATTGATGAATTTGTGACAAGAGTGCACCTCAAAAAAATCTGCATCATAACAGGAGTTTTGAC
This sequence comes from Cyprinella venusta, assembly GCA_038021265.1. Taxonomy (NCBI): domain Eukaryota; kingdom Metazoa; phylum Chordata; class Actinopteri; order Cypriniformes; family Leuciscidae; genus Cyprinella; species Cyprinella venusta. Next base: position 26,883,243 of record CM075883.1, on the reverse strand, counting down.
CTTTGTCACAAAAAGTCAATGCACCCACTTTTAATCATTGAAACTAATGTTTTTATGCTAAAAGTTCATAATAAAACATAAAATCTAGTATTTTCAATAAAAATAAAAAAATAAAGCATAATATTATCCTCTAAAAATTATAATATTTATATTTATTATCCTCTAAAATATAATATTGTTTTTTTTATCATCTTTTTATTATATCACATCACATATTTTAGTAGTTATCATAAATTAGGTATCATTTGAAAGCTTATAAAGTCAGAATTCATCGTGTGGAAACTGTTTTATAATTGAACGTTGCGTTACCATAGAAACGGTACTTATTTTATCAGGCTCCTCCCCTTTTGGGCTTCATTATAGTTCACATTTATGATCAAAACCTTTTCTAATCTTGACAAAACACATATTGTCAGAAAGGTCTGAGTCTCAAGGTTCCAAATTTTGTGACATAATTGATATTTGGACAAAAATGTATTAATTTGTGAAGGCAGAATGTATACAACTAAATTCAATGGAATTCAATGGCACCCGGTGGCTATTTTTGGTACTACGCCTAAACAAAATCTCATGGGAACTTCAATTTTTGTGATATCAACTTCAAATTTGGAACACAACTTGGTTAGATTTATGGCTTTGATTTTATAGTAATTTTAGAGTAAAAAATATTTGTAAAATATATATTTTATATAAAATAAAAAAATATATCGTACAGTATATTTGATTTACTGTGAATTTAAACTTCCATAACTTTTTCATACTTTCATTTTTTAAAGTGTTTTAAAGTGTTTCAATATTCTGCTGAGAGTTTCCTTTAAAACAAGACCAAACTTGGGTATATATTCCAAAGCATTGTTAAATTACAACCATTTAAGTGTGAATAGTGCATTTTAACCCCCATTCTCAAAAAGGGGGGTGACAGCTAAGGGGTTAATATTTTAACAGCGACTCTTTTTAACACTGAAGGAGAGAGAGCCAGTGCTGGCGTTTCTCAAACTCAGTTTGCTGGTATTTTAGTGCCCGTCCTCCGTGTTCACAGAAAGGCCATGCGAGGTTTGGCAGGGGCCCCGGGGCAAAGCGACTGGCTCTAATGCGTTAATCTGGCCTGAGCCTTCCCTGTACAGCCACAACTGTGTCATAAACTCAGATCACCCTCAGTGCAAAGTACCAAATATTAAGAGCAAACTGTGTTTTATTCACGCCTCTCGACTGTTAAAGTTCCCGAGGGAGTCCTGTTGTAATTAATACGGTGCTGCATTGAGATTTGTTCTCGGTATAAAAGTGTTTAATTAAATTGCCACTGCATCTCAGAGAAGCAATGCTGAAGTAAGTCGTTCAATAGCTGTCAGTGGAAATAATTAGCCGTTGCACTTTCGTTACTATGGGGTTTGTGCTTTCCTTGATGGCATCTCTTGAGGAACTCGTTTCCATGCTATTAGTGCATTACTGTTACCGATGATCACGCTTTTGACTCTTTCGAGAGCCATAGTGGAGGCATTGTCTGGCTTTTTTGAGGTAAATGTGACTACATTTTTTTACTAGCTGTTTTATATTGATGATTTTCCGCGGCTGAGACGCTGATTACATGAGACTTTACACATTTTAGTAAGTTGTGCTGTGTCTTACAACTAGGGCCAGACCGATATATCGACAGGTCGATATTATCGGCCGATATTAGGCATTTTCCAAACTATCGGTATCGGCAGTTATAATGGCCAGTAAATTAATATTTCAAAAATAAAAGAAAAACGGACGAAACGCGCTTGAACCATGTCATGAGTGTTGTTTGAGTTTGTCCACCAGAGGGCACTCTACACCGTTCCTGTTAGCAACACTCGTTGAGTTGGTCGAATAACAATTAAAAGATCATCCCCATCAGTTCTCTAAACTCAAATAAGCATGACAAAATTTGTGACTATCATGTCCAGTTTTGCTGCTGTTGAATAAGCCGAGAGTGAATTAGCTAGTAATAGTTACGTTGTAACAGTGTAGTTGACTGACTGTCCTTTTAACTTTTGACAATGTGACTGAAGTGTTTCTCTAATAGCGTGTGACAGTTATAGCAAAGAGACGCATCATCTCTCCTTGGCCTGTTATATTGAAAATGTATATTTTACAATTTGCAGTATGACGTTATCCATTGCTAAATTAGCTAACCACAAAGCTAGCATCATCAGTCTGTTCTGTTGTGACTATAAAAGAAACAAGTTTCTTCATAAAATGCATTATCATATTATTTTCGTTAAAACTCATAAATAACTACAAATAACTAATATTAGGGAAATCTGTTAATTTTTTTTGCGCGTTTCGTAATAAAAAAAAATGGAATATCGGATTTTAAAACCAAAAAATATTTCTATCGGTATCAGCCTTGAAAATCCTTTATCGGTCGGGCTTTACTTACAACGTACCTTCTAATGTTCATTCATTCAGGTCAACACCCACCCCATTAGACACATAATCATATTTCATGCTGTAACTAGTATTAAAGAGGGAGAAAAAATAAGAAAATATATATTTTTTGACTTTGAAATACTGCATTAAAGTTTGCTTTTTCAGGGCCATTATTTAGTAAATGAACAGCCAAAACGCATGCATTACAAAGTTTTCAGTTTTAAGCTAAAACAGTGTTAAAACGCACATCAACCGATCGCTTGTTTAGCGTTCAAAAGCTCGTTTAGCGTCCGGGTAAAAGAGGATGGTAACCCCGACTACTCCGCTTTCTCCACAGAACAAGAGCCTGCTAGCTTAGCTAACAAAAAAAGATGGCCGACACTATGTGTTGATTCTTTGAGTGAGATCGCCCTCTATGGGCGGGTTGAGGACATGCGGGACAGACCCGAAAACTGACTGTAGGCTTTAGCCTTTGGACAAAAAATCAACTGATGATGCAAAATGACGATTTTTGAGGATTTTTTCCTGACAAAAAATACATAAATCTCTCGTATCAAGGGGATATGAGAGTGGAAAGCACGGTAATTTGAAAATACTACAGGTTTCTACTAATACAAAGCTTAACGCTAAATCCTGAAGTATCCCTTCAAGGATCGGTTCTTTGGATTTAAGAATCAATATCAAAATTAGAATCAATTAAAATCAAGAAATCGATATTTGCCCTAGTAGCTTGTTATCCATTTATTGGCTGTTTGGTGTCAAATTTTCCCGTGTCATATTCTCATTAATCTGTATTAGCAGTCCAATCGTCAGACTGCTGTGTGGCATCTGTCCTGGCACCAGACGGAGAGCACAACACACACTGGACAATGCCAGTCATCTGTGTTAGAGAGAGGAAACAGATTTATCCAATATTGTCTGAGCTCCGCAGTCCCGCACTGGACTTGATGAGTCCTCTGTACAGCACAAGATATAGAGGAGGATTGTTCAGCAACTGACTGATATTAGCCCTGATTGTTCAGTAACACGACTCATTGTGCCTGTTGCAAAACCCCTATTTTATACCCATCATTGTTCATCATTGAGTGACATAACACAAATTTTACATTTCATGACTAGTGTTTGATATGGTATATGACCAGTGTTGGGCATGTTACTTAAAAAAAAGTAATTATAGTTATAGATCTCACAAAGCGTTACATAATTACAACAGTAACTTATTAAAAAGTAACACAATAGTTACTTTTCCTGGTAATTAGTTACTTTTATAATAGTATATCCAAGTTATTTGATATATTTGAACATTTTATTAAAAAGTAACCCTTTTCCTGGTAATTAAATGTTCAAATATGTCAAATAACTTGGATGCCCCCTATATTAAATGTTAAATGAATGAAATCTACATTTTCCAGTTCATTGATTGTAGTTATTTAGTTTTATTGAGAGACTTATTTTTTGCTTTGGAAAGGTCAAAAGTTTAGGGTTGATAAGATATTTTTTATTTTATTTATGTTTTTGAAAGTCTCTTCTGCTCACCAAGGCTGCATTTATTTGTTCAAAAAATATAGTAATATTTTGAAATATTATTACAATTCAAAATAACCATTTTCCATGTGAATATATTGTAAAATGTAATTTATTCCTGTGATCAAAGCTGAATTTTCAGCATCATTAATCCAGTCACTCTTCAGTGTCACATGATCCTTCAGAAATCACTCTAATATTCGTGTTTAATGCTATCACACTAATTCCTAGATCCTTTCTTATTTGCTTTTTTTGCCATAAAATATTTTTTAATTATTATTAATTTAATTTAAAATAATCGGTAATTATTTAACAGATATTATCTTTACGATTCAATCTAGTTTAAGACACAGTTCCAGTTATAGACCACTTATACTGACTTTTTACAGTGGCATCATTTGTCTCATCCAGTTATATTCATTGTTTTCTGGTTTGTGTTTCACAATGTGAAGCTGTTTGTGCCCTGATATATTTCTTGCCATTCATTCATCTTGGTTTGCATTGGCTTATTTTTAAGCAATAAGGCCACCAGATTATCAAACAGACATCGCAACATTTCATTTCATAATATATAAAACATTTTGGGGTTGAATTTCAAAAGTAACCATATGGTGATATAAATGACTCATAATGGTCATATAGAATGACTCATACTGTACGATTATGGTCATGCCGCCCACTATCTTGTACAGTTTCAGAGCAGCTTCTCCTACACTGTTCGGCATGCTAATAATACGGCGTTAAGCGTTATCATAAGGGTTCGTGACATGGCGAGTCTCGTCAGCAGATTGTAGGCCATGTTTTGTGGGCGCAAGCCAACACATTCCTGACGCGCTCTGCCATCGGCCGGCATGAGAGGAATGCTGTCGAGATTCTAGTATGTAAATGCCTGTCTTTGTCTCATCTCTTCCTGATGAGAGCAGAGGCTGCTGGGAAAAAAAAAGTGTCACATTCTGAAGAGACTTTGTATTGGTTGTTTCTGAGTTGGTGAGAAAAATGTCAGTAGTTTGTGGCAATACCAGTAAACTCCAGCTCACTGTACATATGTTTTTTCATTGTAACTATTATTTTAATAGTTCTTTAATTCAATATTTAAAAAATTAATGTGATTAGTTAATTATTAATAATGTTTAAAAGACATTAAAAAGTCAGAAATGTAAAAAGGTCCTCTTTAAGGATCGATTTAAACAATAGTGAGAACTAGGGCTGACAAAATGGCTGAAAAGCTCAAATCGAATTTCTTTCTTAAATATTAGCAAAATTGTGGCCTAAACCAACTCAAACATCTTGTATTTAATTGAAATGACATTCACTTTTAAAACAATTGTTCTTAAAATAAAATTTAATTTACTTAATGTGCATGCAAAGAAAATTAGAAAAGGGTTAACCTGAGAAAACACGCATACGTTAACAACGGGCTGTCAAATAAAAATTCAAATTTCAAATATTTGAAAAATTTGAATTTGAATTTTTGGTGTCAAGACATGCATTCAAATGTGCAGTTTTTTTTGTAACAAATATTTGAAATTTTAATTTTTATTTGACAGCCCATAGTTCTTTAATTTAAAAAAAAATGAAATTGTGATTAGTTAATTATTAATGTTGATAGATAAGCAATATAATAATTGCATATAATGCAATCAAAAACAGTCATCACCAAAAAAAAAAAAAAAGAAAAAAAGTGAATACATTATTAAGTCGAAAACGTAAATAGGTCATCTCAAAGTATCGACTTGATACTTGACCTCTAGTGAGAACGTTCTTGACGGTCCATCTTCCTGTCTTTTTTTAGTCTCCACGTGTACGGCTGTTTGTAAGAAGGCTCCTCCTCCTATTCCTCCTCGCATCACCTCCAAGCCCTACATCTCGGTTACGGTCCAGAGCAGCACCGAATCGGCCCAGGACACGTACCTGGACAGCCAGGACCAGCGCAGCGACATCAACAGCCAATCAGGACGCAGCAACTCCTCCGACAGCCTCGCCAGCTCTCGGACTGGGAGTTTGGCCAAGAGCGTCAAGCGGCCGCCCATCCCTGCCCCGCGGGAGCCCGTCCACCTGCCCAGTGCGAGAGTGACCACGCCCCCTCCCGCCATAGTCCCGCCCCCACCCGCCCCGGACGCCAGAAGCGAGCCTGCGAGTCTCACGCTGGGACCTGACGAACCGCAGGCTCCGCCCAAGAGGAAACTCTCGTCCATTGGTATTCAGGTGTGTGCATAAATATGTTTGATGTTGTCGTGATTGCTATTGGATTGCAGTTTTGGCATCCGGTCATGTGACGTCACTGCCATTGGTAGTCGCTGCTCATTTGCATATAAGCTTGAAGTCTGCTCAGATTTGTTGCGTCTCCTGTAGTTGCTCATTTTGGCTCATTGTGAGCACAGTTTTAGATATTAAAAAGCTGATTTTTGCTACTGTACATTTTTTTAAGAAATTTAGGATTTTACAATTTATTATTGCGGTAAAATAAATGCCTTTCTATACTGTGAAGGGCCATTTAAAATATTTATTAAATATTTAAAGAAAATCAATAAATACATCTTTAAATAGTGAATAAACAAAAATTGTTTAATTATTAAATCACCAATCAAATTGGTTAATATCTATTGCATTTAATATTACTTTCGTTAATATTGCGTTAATATTACATTATGCGTTAATTAAATGCTTATGCAAAGGAACTAAAGAGGAACAAAAGCAAATCATCAGTTTTAGTATTATTTTGCGTTTTCTTTTTATCATTTGGCCCTCTATGCTTTACTCTTTTATTATTATATTAAACCATTAATATATAATATAATAAAAATGGTAAACAATACTTTTTATTGGTCATGCAAAATTTTATAGTATTATATACTATAGTATATGATATAGTATGTTTTTTATTATAATATTAATATGCATTGTAATATATAATGATATTTTGATATAATAAGAAATTGGGTCGACGATATGTGATTTTCAGGGCCGATTATTATATCAAATAGACCGATAACCAAATATAGCGCATTTCAAAATAAAATTATTTTATCGGCAAATCGGTTTCGAAAATGTCCGATACCGATTACCATAAAAATGCTTAATATTGGCGCTGAAAATCGGTCGACCCCTAATAATAAATGCATGGTCATGTTTTGGAACAATTTTATTGGTATATAACGTTTTATTTATTTATTTTCAATGAAAATGTTTTAGAAAGTTAGAGACTGTCTTTTTTTGTTGTTGTTGTAACGTTTTTAAAATCATCTTATGATGTCATGCGTACAGTTCATACGGTCATTGATCGGAACAGGCTAATTTGTTGAATGCGGAGTTGGTTCGGATATGTAAATGTGGGCAGTCGTATGTTAATGAGCTCATGGACATGACATAGCATGACTAATGAAATTCATTCAATGCTCTGGGGACACTAGCGAGGGAGGTTTGATTTAAAAATGTTACGTACCTCACATAATACGTTGCTTCGGAAGAGCAGGAAAAATCCAGCTTTGCGTCAAATGAGCTGTTAAGGCCCTTGCACACCGAGTCGCATTTGTGATTGGGTGGCTCTAAATTGTCCAAACACCATTCAAACGGATGCGAAAACTCAGAAAATCGAACCCGATTAGATTTTTTTTTTTTACGTTTATGTTTTTATTTCTTAACGTGCGGAAATTTCGGATGTGAATTTAGTGCAAAGGCCTTTAGTGATGCGTTGCACTAATTGTACGAGGAGATTTGAGTTGTATAGAGCCCGACCGATAAAGGATTTTGAAGACTGATACAAATACTTTTGGGTTTTAAAATCCGATATTCCGATATATCGGCTGATATTTTATTTATTTATTTTTAACTGGACATGATAGTCACAAATTTAGTCATGCTTATTTGAGTTTAGAGAACTGACGGGGATGTTCTTTTAATTGTTATTCAAGCAATGTATGTATCGTGACCAACTCAACGAGTGTTGCCGACAGGAACGGTGTAGAGCGCCCTCTGGTGGACAAACTATACAACTCCAACACTTATGACATGATTCAAGCGGGTTTCGTCCGTTTTTATTTCATTTTTGAAATATTAATTTACTGGCCATTATAACTGCCGATACCGATAGTTTGGAAAATGCCTAATATCGGCCGATAATATCGCTCTGCCGATATATCGGCATAACTATTGTTTATAGGGGTGTAACGATACCCTCTTGTCACGATTCGATACACATCTGTATCGTGAACTCACGATACAATATTATTGCGATACTCCAAGATATATGGTAAAAGGTTAACCAAAAATTTACTATTAATTAAAATGCTAATTTCTTTAATATTACATTGTGGGTTTAAATGAATAGTCTTGGACTTGGTGCTTGTAACCCAAGGACAATGGTGACTACAGAATAACAATATTCATGATTCTGAAGCTGAAAATACAGAATAATTTTAGACGAATATGCTTGCACTCTGTCACTAACTAGATATTTTTAAAATAAATGTCAGGAAACATTTTGGCATTTGACAATTGGACCCACAAATATTCCCCCATTGCATTATTATACATTATATTCAATGTTATATAGTAGTTTAATGTAGTACTTACAGGTAAACTCTGAAAACTTGAATTTTTATTTAGGAGGAACTGTCCACGATACATATTGTCACTATCCACGATACGTATTGTTGCAATTTTGTATTGCGATATATTGTGGCATGATATATTGTTACACCCCTAATTGTTTAGCATTAATTTTGTTGGATGCGTCTCAGACGAGTGTTGTGTTGTCCGCAGGTGGATTGTGTGCAGCCGGTTCTGAAAGAGGAACACACTCCCACGACCAGGTTCCAGTCCATCGGGGTTCAGGTTGAAGACGGCAGGCCGTGAGTTTTGCACCCTTGAGCGCTGTGGAATTTGATACGGCAGCACTTCTCTCTGAGAGTGAGTGTGTGTGAGTCAGCTTTCTCAGCCATGTATGCTGCTGGAAACACTCACAAGTAACGATTGAGTGTAGACGGCAGGAGATAATGAGATTCTGCTCTATTTTCATATCTTTGCATCTCTTGTCTTTAAGTATGCTGTCTCCCACACACCAGCTGTCTGTCTTCCTCCCGGCCTACCTTCTCTCCTCTGCTCCTCCGGCTCCTTCTCTTTTCTTCCTAAGATGGTCAAATGTGATGAAGCACATCGAACAACTTGCTATTTTTTCTGCTTTATTAACATTTAATTGATTTTCATAGATTGATTTGAAGTTCTGTTTGTTCGGGTTTTGTTCGAAGCGATTGTATTAGAGAAGTAATGTTGAAGAACATGGCAGTATTTTGGAGGATTGTTAATTGGTTTGTTTTATTTTTCTTCCTTTCTCTCATGTGCTTTTCTTTATTTTTTTATTAAACATGACGGATTTGTTTCATATATATATTTATATATATTTATATATATATGAAGAGTTCAGATGCAAAAGCCTCTAAATGCCATTTGAAATTTTCTTCTAAAATGACCATTTTTATCAAGCTTGTATATTTAAGTTCAGTAATTTCACTTAAATGACAATTAATAGGTAATCTTCATTGTCATTTAAGTGAAATTGCTGAACTGAAATATACAAGCTTGATAAAAATGATCATTTTAGAAGAAAATTTCAAATGGCACTTAGAGGCTTTTGCATCTGAACTCTTCATATATATGTCTGTGTGTGCGTGCGTGTGTATATAATGATAAAATGAATTTATTGGTGTTGATAAAAGAGAAAAATTATAATATTGTTGATTTTCTTCTAATTCATTAAAATTAATTTTACATTTTTTGATTTTTATTTTATTATTATTATTTTTATATTCAATTTTTTAATTAAAAAATGCTGTAGTTAATATTTTATTTAGTCGATACTTTTGTGGAAATAACTTGGTTGATACTTTTGTGAAATCAGTAGTTAATATGGCACACCTTTTAATAATAATATCAATAAAATAAACTATACATATATATATATTAGATATTTATTATATATATATATTAGATATTATATTAGATATTAGATATTATTTAAAGGTGTGCCATATTAACTACTTACTGCACAAAACATGCATTTTTTGAAATTATTTATATATATATATATATATATACATTTTTTTTGCTTTTAATAATTTCAAAAAAATGCATGTTTTGTGCAGTCAGTGTAAATATATATATATATATATATATATATATATATATATATATATATATATATATGTATATATATAAAACGAATTTATTGGTAGTAAAAGAGAAAAAAAAATTATGAATTGTTTTTAATAATTTAGGAAAAATTCATGTTTTGTGAATATCAATACAATTAAAAAAACAAACAAAAAAAAAAATATATATATATACACACTTACACATACAATTATATGACTAAAAGGTTCTCATCAATCTATGTATATATATTAGGGCTGTGCAAAAGTTAATTGCTATTAATCGCATCCAAAATAAAAGTCTATGTTTACATAATATATTTGTGTGTGCTGTATATAATTATTTTGTATATATAAATACACACGTATGCATGTATATATTTAAGAATTATTTGCACTTAAATTCTGTAAATATATATAAATACATAATCTATATTATATAAATAATATTTTATATATGAATAACACATTTTCTTAAATATATACATGCATATGTGTGTATTTATATATACAAAATAATTATATACAGCACACACAAATATATTATGTAAAAACAAACTTTTATTTTGGATGCAATTAATCTCAATTAACTTTTGCACAGCCCTAATATATATATATATATTATCATTATTATTATTATTATTTTGTTTATTTTTTGCCCAAGTACTTTCAAGCAGTCTTCCAGCTTATCGATTTTCACATAATGGATTTATAATGTGAACTAATGTACATATCCAGCAGAGCGGCGTGTGGACCTGCTGTTGAACTGCTGCGGTGTTGCTCAGTGTCTCCTCTCTCTCGTGTGTGTCTAGACTCAGTCGCTTCACGAGCATGGCGTCGAGACAGGAGACGACGGAGACCGAATCCCAGGAGCAGAACGACGGTAAACCCTCGGAGTGTCAGACGGCCAGCCGGGCCGTGGAGAAGCTGGACCCGGCTCTGGACCCATCCTCCCTCCCCCCGCCGGACCCCTCTCTGCAGGCCGGGACGGGGAGCGTGAACGGGTCCGCGGAGCAGCCCGGGGGGTCGGCGGGCCTCAGGGACGGGCGCTGCTTCCAGAAGCTTCTCCAGGCCGAGACGGACCGCATGGAGGCCTGGTGTCGACAGATGGACCTCGAGACCAAAGACAAACAGCTGTCAGAGGAGGGTGAGATGCTCGCGCCACACATAAAGGGAGGATTCGTTAAAGGGAGAGTTCACCCAAAAGTTAAATTAGCCCATAATTTACTCACTCCGAAACCGTCCTAGGTCTATATGACCTTCTTTTAGACGAATACAATTGATGTTATATTAGAAAATGTCCTGTCTCTTCCAAGCTTTATAATGGCAGTGAATGGGTTTTTGGAAGTCCCTCAAAGTGCATCTATTCATGATAAAAGTGCTTGAAAATGCTCCGGCAGGGTTAATAAAGGCCTTCTGAAGTGAAGCGATGCGTTCCTGTAAGAAAAATATCCGTTTTTATAACTTTATCGACTAAAATAACTAATTTAGGACAAATGGAAATCATTTTTGGGTGAACTATCCCTTTAATCAAGCGATTCCTGATGGATAAAATCAGATTAAGTTAATTCACTTTGGTTGGGTTATTAGGGCCCGAGCAGCAGTGGTGTGACGACCCTATTGGAATTGCTCTGTTTATTTAAATAATGTAATTAATTTCAGGTAAATGTTTTTGTTAGTCAAAAATCTAATTACTCAACTTATTAATAATAAAAATGACTGACTTAATTTCATTATTCCAACCAATTCCTGGTGGATATAATCAATTAGTTAAGTATTTGAAATTAAACTGAAATTAATTAAGTTTCAGTTGAATTGTTCAGTTTAAAAAAAATCACTTACTTAAATAGTAATTGATAATAATTAACATTATTGATTGCAATAAATAATTAACATAATTTTATTATGTAATCAATACCTGATGGCTAATCCAGTTTTACCATATTTTCTTTTTAAATATTTCTAAAAGTAAATACATTAAAATAATAATTATAATTATTATTATTAATAATATTGTTTATTTTATTGCTCAGAAATAATTATAATATATTATACATATTATAATTATACACAACAATAAAATTGAAAATATATTATGGGTGAAATAAATGTGTAGTGTAATTGATTACTTTTACTTTTAGAATTGTGTGTTTGTGTTTGCATAAATAAATGATGTGTGTGTGTGTGTGTATATATATATATATATATATACATATACATACAAAATTTAGATTTATTTATTTATAAAATATAAATAATTGCAAACACACATAATTATATATATATATAATTTATTTATTTATTATATTAATAAATAAATAATTTATTATTTATTAATTATATATATATATATATATATATATATATATATATATATATATATATAATTTTGATTTATTTTTAAAAAGTAAAAAATAAGAATGTTTTTGGTATATATTTACACACACACACACGCTCAAAATTATAAATAAAACAAAATAACTAGAATTGCTTTGTTGGACACTGTCATTGCATTTAAGAAGAATGTCACCCTGACGTAACCAATGTGAATATGACCTTAAATGACCTTTTAGTCACCGTATTTAACTGAAGCTGATTTCAGATGTTCTCCCAGACTGTTAGAGTGTTGTCAGTGCCATTACTACTGATGTAAGTGTGCTGGACAGGACGCTGCTGGTAATCGCATCGATGTTCTCAGGCGCTTCCCTTTACAGACGCGCATCAAACGCCCTGCGCATCCGTGAAGAAAGGATGATATCACACTCTCTCTAAACGTACGGCCTCATTAATGAGCTTTAATCAGAAACGGCTCTCTGTTGCCTGCTAATTTTGGCTCCTCGAGCCTGTGATTAAAGTCATTAAGTTTGAACCTGGCATAGAGAGAGAGAGAGAGAGAGGGAAAATCAATGGCAGCTTCTGTGACATAATGCAGAAGTGATGGTGTGTTTCTCACTCCTCCACAGCCGGCAGATGCTAACGTAATGAATCAATGTTTCTGCTGTGTGTGTGTGCTTTGACTGACGGCACGCTGTCAACATGGAGATAGTAGGGCTCAGTATTGACTCCATTTCATGATTTGGTTCGATTTCAATTCACTAGCTTGCAGTTCGATTCGATATAGATTAATTTGTGTGTGTGTGTATGTGTGTGTATATATATATATATATATTAATCAGGTACATGGCAAATTTTCATGAGGAAAAAGATAAACTCTAAATTAACGCTGTAAAACTGATTTGTATAAATGTTATAATGCTAACTTTATAATGGCACAATTATGTTTCTACTTTAAAATTACTTTTGTCTTACGAAGAGTGTGTGTGTGTGTGTGTGTGTTCCTGTAGTGTTGGGAGAGGTCCGCAGTGCCGTCGGCTGCGCTCAGCTCTTGATGTCTCAGAAGTTCCAGCAGTTTCGGGGCCTTTGTGAGCAGAACCTGGTGAGTGTCCTGACAGTCTGACTGTCTTGAGTCTTAAAAGTGTTTTTCTTTTTTACGTTTTTTTTTTTTTTTTAATCACAATTATATCTCAAATTCCTGTAATTCCCTCACGTTTTAAAATTTATTTTTCTTCTCTAAATTAATTTTTTATTTAGGATTCCCCCCCCCCCCCCCCCCCCTCTAAATGATTTTGTGCAAAAGTTAATTGCGATCAGTCGCATCCAAAATAAAAGTCTGTGCTTACATGATTTATTTGTGTGTGCTGTATATAATTATTTTGTATATATAAATACTTATGCATGCATGTATATTTTTAAGAATTATTTGCACTTAAATTCTGTGTTTATATATATATATATATATATATATATATAAAAATACATAATCTATATAATATAAATATTTTATAGATGAATAACACATTTTCTTAAATATATACATGCATGTGTGTGTATTTATATATTCAAAATAATTATATACAGCACACACAAATATATTATGTAAACACAGACTTTTATTTTGGAGGCGATTAATCGCAATTAATTTTTGCACAGCCCTAATATGTATATATATATATATATATATATATATATATTACTGTAATTGAAGGATTAAAAAATGTTTCTACTTAAATTACATAGTTGTTGTGAAAATTTAACAATGCAAATCTTAATGGTCATGTGATCTTGTTTTTGTACTTTATTATTTAATGAGTTAATTTTTATTTTGAATTAATTATAAATTATATAACTTAACTTTTTTATTTTTATTAAATTTAATAATTACATTTTAAATCGAATAAATATTCATGTTATTTTGTTAAAGCATAAAGTGTGTATATATATATATAACTGTATCTTTTTATTTTCATGTTATTTTCACCTATATTATATAAATATATTATCATTATTTCACCTCTATTTATTCATTAAATGAATATTTAATGATTTTGTGTATGTGTGTGTGTGTATATATATATATATATATATATATATATATATATATATATATATATATATATGACGCATACACACACAGTATATGAAAGATTGATGAGAAGTGAAATGAACAGTACAAGTATATATGGACAGCGTTTGACTTTTGGGGACATTTGCAGTTAAATTAAAGGTAATAAATGGCAACATGAATCACAGTTTGTGTTACTGCAATACATAGCGCATCACAAAATGTTTAAAATAATATCTGATTGTGGCTTTATTATGCTGATGTAACAGGCTTGCTTAGTTGTCTTACTTCCAATCTGTTGGATCAAATCTAGTCCGCCGTTCTTCTCTCCTGCTTTATACTTTCTTTGACTTGGAAACACAGCAGGAGTGCTGATCATCGACTCAGAGCCGGTCATGTGACTCACAGAGCTGTAGAAGCGCCCTCTGCTGGCGGCTGTCCTCATCACCTCGGTTTATTCATATAACATCCAATGCAGATTCATATCGATGCTGTAGTGTTACACACAGGGTCTGGAATTAACTCTTTTCCCACCGGACAATTTGGCTACTTAATTTTTTGGTTACCGGACATTCAGATCTTCTACTAGCCCCCCACCGGATTAACTACATCACAATTAGGGCTGTCACTTCTATGAAAAATCCTTTTAATGGACAGATGTTGTCTTCTGTTAGTTGTAAGTATTTAAAAGTGCTGTCAAGCTACGAGTGTGTGATGTGTGTGTGTTTCCGTCAGGATGTGAACGCTCAGCCGCGACCCACCGCGCAGGATCTGGCCGGGTTCTGGGATCTCCTCCAGCTGTCCATCGAGGACATCAGCATGAAGTTCGACGAGCTCCACCTCCTCAGGTCCAACGACTGGAAGATGTCTGAGACCCAGGACAAAAAGGTCCAACTCATGTACCTTTCCAACATCCTAACGCTTCCTTTTGCTTGTTTAACCAATGTGAAGGTAGAATGAAGTTCTGGTTTCTGGTTCTACTTCAGTGTTTAGTTGGAGCCGCCCATCCTCGTTATAAGGTCATGTGATGAGAGTGATGATTCTTGTAAAAAACAGGCATAATTAGTAATATCTAGTGCAAATGGAGTAGGTGTAATAATGTATTTTATATGTTAAGAATTAGCATTCTCAGGTTAAATATTCAATTAATAATCATTGTAATCATTAGTTGATTTTATTATTTTATACATGTATTTAGTAAGGATTTGATAATGTTAATTCTTAACATATAAATACATTATTACACTTACTCCATTTGCTCTAGATATTTATATGTTTTAGATGTTAAGAATTAACATTGTCAAATAAATATTAAATTAATATGTAATCATTCGTTTTTATTATTATTAATTTATACATATTTTGTATACTGCACATTATTAATTTATTCCATTGTTTTTACTCTACATGTATTTTACTATTCTATATTTATTTTTTAAGTCGTTTAAAATGTAATGTTTATTTTATAAACGTATTTTATATGTGCTTTTTTAAGTAAATTAAATTTTTATTTTAACGTTGTAAGCTAGCATAGTGTATTTTGATATTTAAAATTAATGTTAATAATGAAATGTATTAACATTTACATATGTAATGAAATTTTTTAAATTCTTTATTAATAACGTCATTATCAATAATTCTTTGCTTAATATTTAATTTATATTCTTTTTTTTAATTATTAATTATTATTTTATAATTTATATTTTTTAATTTATAAATAAACAGTTAAATATTTAGTGTATATATGTATATATATATATATATGTAATATAATGTATATTTAAAAAAAATATATATATATATACATAAATGTAATATTTATAGAGTGTAGTGTATTTTAATAGTGCTAATATGAATAATTTAATACTTATTTATTATTTTTATTAATAAATAGGTAAAATTATAGGCTTACATATGACTGTTATTGCAAAACTCTGATCATATATATATATATATAGTATAAATAATAAATAATAATAATTTTTATAAATAAATATATTTTTTTTTTATTTTCCTGGTGTAACTGAGGTTGCAGGATAATATTTAATACTAATTATTATTTTTTTTATTTTATTATTTAATAAATATTGTATTTATTTATAATAAAATTATATTTTATTATTTAATAAATATTGGTTAAAAACTGTAATTTAAAAATATTAAAAAAATAAATAAATAAAAAAAGATAATCCTAAATAATAATCCTACTTGAATTGTTGAATGCTATCCTCAGGAGGAGAAGAAGCCAGCTCCAGCGCACACACCAAAGAAGACAGTAAAGATAAAGCCCAGCGGCGGGAAGGAGAAGAGCCTGGACTCTGTGGCCGATAAACAGCGTCAGGAGGCCAGAAAGCGTTTAATGGCGGCCAAACGCGCCGTTTCCGAGCGGCAGAACTCCGCCACCGAGAGCGCCGAAAGCATCGAGATCTACGTCCCCGAGGCTCAGACGCGACTCTAATGAACCACCAAACCATGAACTCCTCCACTCCTAGAGACGCTCATGGACACGCTTGCGGAGCCGGAGCGCGCCACGCCTGGATCTAAAGGTGAACGGCCGGAAACAACGAGCAAAAATAAATAATAAAACAATAAAAAGAGCGAGAAATCGAATTTGAACGCTTTCCGCGTCGCCGCTGCCACTGAAGAACCTCCCGTTGACCGTGTGTTTATATGGCTTCCCCTTGTTATAATTCTAAATGTTCTAAAAGTTAACTATCTCATGGAATATATCAAGACTTTGTCTGTAAATTGTGCTAATATCTCTGATGATGAAAAGAGCGCGTCAGATCTGACCCTTTACTCGCGTCACACGACCCGTCACATGACCCACGGACAGCATGCACTCAGGATCCTGCACGTGTGCACTTGTCTTTCATCAGCGCAGTCTTCCCGTTCTCACAAACACCTTTCTTTTCCACTTATTCCCGGCTCCGTGGAGCGCCGAGCACGGACACGTGACTGTCATCACTCGATGTGAATGTTCTGATGGTACCGCAGACGAATCAAGTCGTAGAATAGCACAGGAAGCAGATCTTAGCACTGTTTGGTTCACGTCACTTTTCACTCCAGTAAAATTGAATGCAGAAACGCATTTCAGCTTGATTTATTTTGCATTTTTTTATTTAATAGGCTCCAAATATGACCACTCGACTTGTCTTTTACGATGAATGTTTTGAGACGTCAACGATGACGATGTCCAGATTTGACTTGGACCAACTGCCTGTCTGTTTTGTATTAATATTAATATTATTTTAATTCATTCCATGTGTTCTTCGGCACGGTTTCCTGATGCTACGGTTCCGTACGACCGTGTCTGTGTGACCAATTAGAGCCCATCATTTGTGATCAGATGTTTTTTTTATTAGTAGTATTTTCTTTGACAGATATTAAAAACTTCCGTTACCCAAAACTCAGCTGATTTTTAGTTTGGAAAAGTTGTTTCGGTGTCAGATTTCCACACTGTGACTCAGTATTTACTCTTTTCAGTGTGTTGACCAACAGAAGGCTTACTAGGTTCATAATACACACTTCAGATCTGGGAGAATCACCGCCGGTTTGTTCATGTGCTGAATTACGTTAGGGCTGTGAAACGATTAATCGCATCCAAAATAAAAGTTTGTGTTTACATAATATATTTGTGTGTATAATTATTTTGTATTTATAATAGGGCTGTGAAAAAGTTAATTGCGATTAATCGCATCCAAAATAAAAGTCTGTGTTTAATATATTTGTGTGTGCTGTATATAATTATTTTGTAAATATAAATACCTATGCATGCATGTATATATTTAAGAATTATTTGTGCTTAAATTCTGTAAATATATATAATCTATATTATATGAATATAAACATTTTATATATGAATAACACATTTTCTTAAATATATACATGCATGTGTGTGTATTTATATATACAAAATAATTATACACAGCACAGACAAATATATTATGTAAACACAGACTTTTATTTTGGATGCGATTAATCGCAATTAATTTTTGCACAGCCCTAATTTATAAATACACACACATGCTTGTATACATTTAAGAAATATTTGCATGTATATACTTTATATATATTTATATAAAATAAATATTATGTATAAATATAAATATTTGATATATTAATAACACATTTTTCTTAAATATTATACATGCATATGTGTGTATTTAAATATACAAAATAATTATACACACATATATTATGTAAACACAAACTTTTATTTTGGATGCGATTAACCACGATTAATCGTTTCACAGCCCTAAATTACATTTAATCATAATATACACTTCCTGGCCAAAAGAGACACGCCTCTGTTTGTGTTTAAATAGGCAAATGCTGATAAGAGCCTGTGATTGGATCATTATTTTAGTGATTATGTTTCTATCATGTTGGCATCAGTTCTTATAACTCTAACTAATGGAGTGTATAGCTTTTCCTTTTTTAAATCACCCTCTATGAAAACACATTATACACATTATGACCAGACTCAAGGGTGACCATGTCAAGATTCAACAGGCTCAGATTGATGAATCTTGAGAATGGTTGTGAGGATCATGAAGAATCATTTACACACACGAGTCCAGTGAAAGTCTTCGGGATGTGCTAGACTCTTGCATTGGCAATACAAGATCTGGACCACAAAATGAATGGAAATAAATATGATGTCATACTGAAATATGGAATATGTTTTCATATATGGTTGTTAAAGAAATTAAGAGCTACGTACTCCTTTACATTATGGTTGGAAGAACTGTTGCCGAACATATAACATGATATGATCCAATCAGACTTGAGTGAGTATTTCATATAACATCATATTTTGAGTTTCTGATGATTAAATCAATCTCCTTCATTGTATTAACTCAATTTTTTCCATTTCAATGAACTTAAAATTCTAAGGCAACCAGGTTACTTCATTTTTTTAAGTTAAACCAACAATATTTTATTTTACAGTGTGGTTGAGTTGGGTGGGGTGAGTGTGTGTTCATGCAAGAGATTAGATGGCACTATTATTAATAATAATTCATACATTTTTCAGAGTTTGTATTCCATTATAAGTGTTTTTAATTTCACCAAAAAGCGACAAATCTACTTGGCTTGCTATAAAGTTCTGACCGAGGCGATCCCAGTGTTTCAGGAGCTTGATTCTCATGGTTTGAGTGGTGTGTGTGTGAAGTTCAGACTTGCTTCAGTTGAAGAACGTGAGTCATGTTCATCGAATCTTTTCTTTGTTCACATGATGATTCAGTGGATTTTAGCAGCCCCTCCTGTCCTTATAACTATATAGTGAGTCACTGTGAAACTCTTCCATTCGAAAGTTTGGGGGTAAATAAGGTTTTTAAAAAGACTTGAAGTGGTAGTAAAATAATTTATGATGTTACAGAATAATTCTATTTCCAAATAAATACTGTTACTCTGAAATTTCCATTCCTAAAAGAATCCTTAAAAAATGTATTATTGCAAAATATATATATATTACGGTTTTATCAAGCAGAAAAAAATGGCAACATATTGATAATAGTGCGAAATATTTCTTGAGCATCAAATCATATAGACCCCTTCAATGTTTGTACACATCGGAATCCTCTGTTGGGTGCGCGCGCAGCATGGGGTCAGAAAAATGGCACGGCAAATAGACCGGCATGATATTGTGTCAAGTTATGCACTGTCTTTACCACCACAGGAACGGGAACGTTACCATAACAAACTTGTTTTAGTTAATGGCGATTGTCTCCCTGATCCCGAGCTCATAACAGAATGGGTAGACAACGTCAGTAAGTGGCCAGATATTCACTGGCCCGCCATATAACTCAGCTATGGACAAGCCGAGTGTTTACACACGTGAAAAACTCAAAGCCTACAAATCGCTGGAAGCGTATAATTACGTGCGGCTAATTAACGATTCCAACAGCTGGCTAGTGGAGCATGACATTAACAAACTATTAACCTGCATGGTTTAACGTTATATATGGTACAGAAAATTCATGCAGTCTTTTGTTTCGAGTTTAATCTAAATTTAATTGAAAGGGATGATGAAGGATGATTTTAACTTACCTGATATGAAGTGAGCGCAACAAACAAGAGCCTCTTTGATCATCGCATTGTCCCAGTCTGCCCGTTCTAAAACGCTTAACGTGAAAAACGCTTAACGTGGCTTACTGTACAAAGACAGTGATATTAAAAGACCAAATTCGTTACACATCATATTAATAAACCATACTATGTATAAAAAATAAGATGAGTCCGGAAAATCAACGCAACGCGATTAATAACACGTTAAGCATTTTCTTCCCATAGAAAACCGTTATATGTGAAAACGCTTAACGTGGCTTACTGTACTAAGACAGTGATTTTAAAAGACCAAATTCGCTACACATCATATTAATAAACCATACTATGTATAAAAAAAATAAGATGAGTCCAGATATCAACGCAACGCGATTAATAACACGTTAAACTATGGTTACAGCACGATGGAATGAACTTTTCTGACCCCGACATGCGCACTGCGCACCGCAAATTTTTCTGTGACGTCAACCGTGAAGGGGTCTATTAGAGGGATTTCTGAAGGATCATGTGACACTGAAGATTGAAAATAGGCTTTATGCACAACTTACTTCCGCATTCTCTGTAAAACAGGTCTCATCGCTTCCGGTCCAGATCTTTTGTATGTGCTTCATGAAATTGTTTGCGGTTTTACTCAAGATAACTTAAAAGGAGCGAGCAAAGATTAACATAACCAATATCCCTCACATGGGAAGATTGATATTTAAACGTTTTACATTTTTTATTCTTCACAGTAACGTTTAGATATTTAAATGAAATAAAACGCCAATAACAAAGTGAACTAGGTAGGTTAGCTGATTACCTTACAAATCCATAGATATCGTAGTCAGTTCTTACGGCCGTTAACACTTTCTCTGACAAGCGGATGCGATGAGACCCGGTTTCCGGTTTGGTCACGTGACGCGCGAGCTTTGATCATGGGAATACATTACATTAACATACAAACATCTATTTTAATAATAATTCACAGTTATACCCTTTTCCCTGTAATTGTTTGACCACTTAATGCAGTCTTGGCGAGTAAAAGAGGCACGAGGGTGAGTAAAAGATGACTGTTTTATGGGAATGTTTACATGCACTGATATTCCTCAAACCGAATCAATACAATGCAATTTTACATTCTGAAAGTTGTTTAAATAAACGTTGCAGTCCGTTTCCAGCATTATTTGTTTAATGACTTACGCTGCCTTCACACTGGCAGATGAAATCAGCTCCGTAATACGCAATACGTTCCCAACGGACGTCGTACTACACAGTGAAAAGCGTCGGACGCGAGTGCAACAAAAATGGCGGAGAGATTAAAGTTTTATTCTGACAGTTTTGTATGATCTCTCTGATGAGAGGGTTATGCTGCGTAAGGAAAGTTGCTGAGGACGTTAACATGTCAGGTCGGCTAAAAATGTGATATAGTGGTCAATAGTTTAATATCTACTTTCAATTTAATTGTATTAACTGCCCTTATAAACGTTAGAAAGTCATGAAAATAAAAAAATGACATGACAATTTATCAATATAAAATCATTTTTTATTTTATTAAAAGTTAATAATTCGGGTTTGTTTATCAGTACCATAGCAACGCTCAACTTCCGCTGGAATTGTCGGATAGGAACCGTCCGTAGATTTTCGCAAGAGTTCAAATTTTTGAACGCATGCGGATGACCAACGGACACGATTTTCTTCGCACCGCACTCGGTCGGACCCGTTTCGGACCCTTTCGCATGCGGTCTGCGAATCTCCATAGGAAATGAATGACTTCCGGTCGTTTCGCAGCCGCATCGGAGCTGATTTCAACTGCCAGTGTGAAGGCAGCGTTAATGAGGACACATAAATATTAAAATGCTGTATGCAACTTGACTGCTATTATCATTTCTGTTATATTTAACAATGTTAACTCGTCTTTCAAACGCGTCTACCACTATCCACGCATTACTTACTATCAAATCAACATTCAAACAATTCAGTGAGACATAAAGGCACGTCAAGACGAAATATTTAACAATTATTACTACGATTTTGACGTTTAGAACATACCTTTCTCAGTTCTGACAGTTTATTCTTATCAGAGATCTCATGACGTCGTGTTCATTGACATCCGGGCAAGTGCGGACAGTCTTTCACGCCAAGAACGACAACTCTAAAGTTAACGATATAGTAAAAAAAAAAAAAAATATATATATATATATATATATATATATATATATATATATATATATATATATATATATATATATATATATATATATATATATTTACGGCACTATATTATATATATATATATATATATATATATATATATATATATATATATATATATATATATAACGGTAACGGCACTGAGAATGATATATCGCTGGAATGACTTTCAGATTCAGACCGATTTTTTCCCGCTAATGAACGTTAAAACATTCACAGCCAATCAGAATCCATCCTGCTTGAAAGCGCACGAGGATTTAAAGTGACAGGCGTATAATAAACAACGATATCATGCATTAGTATGGACACAATATAGTTATTGTTCTTTGTGTGAACAAACTTTTAGTTTAATGATCTACAACAAAACAGTTATAATTTCTACAATAGTAATTTCTTGTTAGAAATTACGTCAAAAGTGGAAAAAGTTGGTCAAAAACGTACATTTACTCAACTTTCATTTTCAGACGAGACATTTTTTTTAATCTCTGCACTGTTGTATAAAAACAGTAGGCTTCATGTTTGTAATAGTGCTGATATTCTGGTGTGTGTGTTTGTGTGAGGCGTGATGGCGGGGGAACCGTTTCAAGTCAAACAGGTGAAACATAGCAAATATTATGTTTGAACATTAGCGATATTGTTTAACATAATATTTGTGAGGAGTAGTTGAATCATTCACATTCAGGTTGCATATTGACTTTTTATTATCTGACCACAGTTGTTTTTCTAAGCATGACATTTGATGACGGATAGGAATGATTGTCTTAATGAACTTCTGGACCAATCACAGCTCAGAATGCTCGGATTCATCAAACGTTTTACCCAATCGACTCGAGCAATAAAGTAGCATCTTATGTTACTGTTTGTTATAGATGAGAAGTGTTCAGTCGTGTGAACGGTGACATTTTCAGTCTGTTCTTGTTCGACTTGTCAAGTTTCCTGACCTGCTTTTCCAACAGATACTGAAACTCAGCACAAATTTCTGAACTCTGCAAGTCGGCAATATCAGAGTCTTCGAACCTTTGTTTTCTGGTGGAAGGATTGATTACCGGATTGAATATCAATGAACTCCGATACATTGAATCTTAATAGGGCTAAACAGGACTGAACACACTTATGGACTTTCAGTGGACATCTCGCTTGCCTTTGTACATTTTATTTATTCTTTTTTCTTTTTCTTTACATGTGATGCCTCAGATTTTATTGGAAGGATATTGTTGAACTATATATATATATATATATACACACTCACGTGTGTTGGTGTGTCAGATGCTAATGGACACACATCAAATGTACTTCACATTGTCATGTTTTTATGCCAACTTTGGAGAGAAATAATGTAGACGTAGAGGGCCGATACTGACGCTTTCGTGCACAACATCTTGTATTTGTTCAATCCATCAGGTTGTTTCTCGCACTTTTGTTTGTGTGTGTATAGTGAAACCCAGGGTTAAATGAACCGTTTTAGTGGTAATTGGCACTTTCCATTAATAGGCGGCGGCAAATTTGTGTTTGTCACTTAATTTCAAAATACAGCATTCAATATAGATCATTTAAATTTTAATTAATGTTTTTAAAATTAGCAGTGTAACCTAAACTATTTCACGATCTTCCCCCAAATGACAAAATGTAAATATTCTATAAAATTGAGACACACAGGAAATTACATCATACCATATACAGTATGTATATACCATACCGTATATATATATATATATATATACACACACACACACACACACATATTTACAAATGAGATTAATCGATTTGACAGCACTAATACATTTTATATATATATATATATATATATACATACACACACACACACACTTATACACTTAAAAATGCTGGGTTTTAACCCAATTTTGAGTCAAATATGGACAAACTCAGCCATTGGGTTAATTTTTTTTTTAGTATATTTTTACATTTTTTGTGTTTGTCTATAATTAACCCAAAGTTGGGTTACAACAACCCAGCATTTTTAGAGAGAGTGTGTGTGTGTGTATATATATATAAATATATATATATATATATATATATATATATATTAGGGCTGGGCAACGATTAATCGCATCCAATATAAAAGTTTTTTTACATAATTATGTGTTTGTACTCTGTATAATTATTTTGTATATATAAATACACACATATGCATGTATATTTAAGAAATATTTGCATGTACTGTATATGTATACATAATTTATATTATATATAAATATTTACATTTTATATATAAATAACACATTTTTCTTAAGTATGTACATGCATGTGTTTGCATTTATATATATTTATACACAAATAGGCTACATATATATATACACACACACATAAACTGTATTTATAAACATTTATATTAGATGCGTTTAATCATTTCGAAAGGACAAATATAAAATAGATTTCATACATTTTATAGAAAGAATATAAAATTGCGGTTTGTCATTCTGAGGTCATAAGCTCCTCCTGTCACTGAACATTCAGACCAAATGACTTTATTAAAGAGTTTTAAGCTTTTACCCTTTTTGTGGAAAGTGCCAAAACATGATTAACTGGTTTAACACTGATGAAGTTCTCTGTGTGGTTTGGGTTTTTGAGAAACCAATATATTAATGAACACATGAAATCTGATCTTGGATCAGTGAATTCAATATGCATACAGGCCCAAATCTCATCCTTGCGTCTCCAGAGTCCAGAGAAAGAGAGATTAACTATAGATATCTATCATTGATGGTTATTATTTTTCAGAACTGACAAGTAATATAGATATACAATGTTACACTCTGTAGATTGTAGGATTGTTGTGGGAATATTTCTTTTACCATCAAAATAAAGTTTTATTTAACAAGAACAGCAGAACGACGGATGGTGTTTGTTCTTCGAGCCATATTGAGTGGCATTGCTTTTATTTTGCTCATGTTCATTTATTATTGTATGTATATATCGGTTATCGGGTTTCAAGTATAAAGAATTATCGGTTTCAGTTAAAATTAGATTTAGATTTATCGGCCAATATATCGGTTATCGGTTTTCAAGTATAAAGAATTATCGGTTTCAGCCAAAATTAGATTTAGATTTATCGGCCAATATATCGGTTATTCGTTTTCAAGTATAAAGAATTATCGGTTTCAGCCAAAATTAGATTTAGATTTATCAGCCGATATATCGGTTATCGGTTTTCAAGTATAAAGAATTATCGGTTTCAGTCAAAATTAGATTTAGATATATCGGCCAATATATCGGTTTTCAAGTATAAAGAATTATCGGTTTCAGCCAAAATTAGATTTAGATTTATCGGCCAATATATCGGTTATCGGTTTTCAAGTATAAAGAATTATCGGTTTCACCCAAAATTAGATTTAGATATATCGCCCAATATATCGGTTTTCAAGTATAAAGAATTATCGGTTTCAGCCAAAATTAGATTTAGATTTATCGGCCAATATATCGGTTATTGTTTTTTTAAGTATAATGAATTATCGGTTTCAGCCAAAATTAGATTTAGATTTATCGGCCAATATATCGGTTATCGGTTTTCAAGTATAAAGAATTATCGGTTTCAGCCAAAATTAGATTTAGATTTATCGGCCAATATATCGGTTATCGCTTTTCAAGTACAAAGAATTATCAGTTTCAGCCAAAATTTTCAAATCAGTGCATCCCTATTGATAATTCTCATTTTATTATGCAATATTGCAGCATTTATTATAATAAAACATTCATCCATATTTTCACTTCAAACATGCACTTCTCATGTATTATGCAAATCATTCATGTAAGGGATTAGTATACACAGAATATGTTGCTAAATGAATGTGGCTGCTGGTTTTTACATGTCGTCCTTGTCTTTTGCGCCGTGTTTGAGGATGCGAGTGAACTCGATGTAGTTGAAGTTCCCTTTCTTGTCGATCGGCGCCTCTCGGAAGAGCTCGTCCACTTCTTCATCTGTGAAGCGGTCACCCATGGTGGTAAGCAGCTCTCGGAGATGATCCTCGTGGATGAACCCTATCACACACACACACATCACAGGCTGACTGGCTGCTTTATGTCAAGATCACAACCACTTCAGGGTCAGTCGACTAAACACAAAAAGCCATAATTAAAAAAAAAAAGAAAGAAGTTGTTGAAAAAGTGACATTTTATGGTTTTAGATAGTTAACTAAAATAATCATGTTTAGGTTTTAGGAATAATGTATGTATGGTTTTAGTCATATCTAAGCCTAAAATCAAAAGAAAAATATTTATGTAAAAAAATATATATATTATGCATTTTTGCTTATTTCTTAGACTTATGCCTTTTAACCTATGCTGTACATTTTAATATGAGCTATTCAAGAAGCTGTTGAACTTTATGAGGGGATAATTACAGCCCAGCATATATTCAAATGCATTAATTTAGCTTGAGATGGTGCAATGCAGTTTATTAACACTTGAACACGTTATTTGTCTGGCAGATTAAAGTCCTCGCTGTACCAGAAGCGTCTTCATCGAAGCATGTGAAGGCGTTTCGGATGACGTCCTCAGGGTCGGTCCCGTTCAGACGTTCTCCAAACATGGTGAGGAACATGGTGAAGTTGATGGGACCTGGAGCTTCACTCATCATTCCCTCCAGGTACTCGTCAGATGGGTTCTTCCCTGGGTCACACACACACACACACACACACGCATCAACTTCACTGTCCTGACTCCTGCTCTAAGTGGTAAAATCATTCCAGTGTGGTTGATGACAACTGGTTGATATTTTGTATGTTATTTGGCCTGACAAAAGACAATAGTAGAGGAATGCTAAAAAAGAGTCATCTCAAAAGAAGATTTGTTCATTTTGATAAACAAGTTCGAACAGGAGAGTCACGAACGTGCGTCACAGAACAGAGCAAGGCGAGCATTTGAGCTTATAAAACTTAAACATTGTTATTTATTTTTTAAATGAGCGCTCGTTTCGCTAGATAAGACCCTTATTCATCGTCTGGAATCGTTTAAATCCCTTTGAACAGATTGCAGTTTGCACTGAAACTCTCTTTTGGACTTTGAACCGTTTGGTCCCCATTGAAGTCCATTATATGGAGAAAATGCTGGAATGTTTTCATCAAAAACCATTTCTTTTCGACTGAAGAAAGAAAGACGTGGACATCTTGGATGACATGGGGGCGAGTAAATTATCAGCAAAAGTTTTTTTTTTTTTTTTTTTTAAAGTGAACTACTCCTTTAATAAAAGTGTGTAGCTTTAGGTTTTTGTATATAATCATAATAGGTAAAAAGATGTACCTCAAACCGCATGTTATATATATATATATATGTATATTACCAAGAGAGGCCAACATGTCGTGCAGATCCTCCTTATCGATGAAGCCGTCTCTGTTCTGATCGATCATATTGAAGGCCTCCTTGAACTCCTGGATCTGTGATTGGTCGAACATGGCGAAGACGTTGGAGGTGGCCCTCTGCGGGCGCTTCTTCGTGGTCTTTCCTTTGGCACGCTTGGCTGCGGACATTATGACGACTGGGTTTGGCTCTGCAGAAGGAAGAGATGCGAGATTACAGCCATTACAGTCGGCTTATCGCAGTCTGGAGGGAAATGCAAGGCAATAGAGCAATGCCGTCGACTCGGAAGATGGATGAAGAGGTAACACTTTTTCAAATTTGTGTTAAAACAACCCAGTGGATTCATCTAAAACTTCATTTTTTGTACTGCATGGAATATTTTAGTGAAAACAATGTACTTATAAAACCGCAAGGCCAACTAAATCAAGCCAGTAGAGACTGAAAATAGTGACACTTTACAAAACTTTTGATTTCACTTATACAATCTAAACAATGCTGGGTTGTTTTAACCCAAATGTTGGGTCAAAAAATGTAATTTCAAATTTTAACCCAACTTCAACTCTCACTTTCAACTGTATTTTTTTTTTAACCCAACATTTGGGTTTGTCCATATTTGACCCAAATTTGGGTTAAAACAACCCAGCATTTTCAGAGTGTACAGTATAAGTATATTTGGGTTACACTTTATTTTAAGGTATCAGTATAAGTACAGTGTAAATACATTTACGTACTAATATATAACTACATGTACTTACTATACACTCTAAACAATGCTGGGTTGTTTGAACCCAAATTTGGGTAAAATATGGGCAAACCCAAATTTTGGGTTAAAAATGCAATTTAAAAAAAAAATTACAGTTGAAAGTGACAGTTAAAGTTGGGTTAAAATTTGAAATTACATTTTTAACCCAACATCTGTGCTTGTCCATATTTGACCCAAATTTGGGTTGAAACAACCCAGCATTTTCACAGTGTACAGTATATGTATATTTGGGTTACAATT
The DNA here is from genome assembly GCA_038021265.1 of Cyprinella venusta. NCBI lineage: Eukaryota > Metazoa > Chordata > Actinopteri > Cypriniformes > Leuciscidae > Cyprinella > Cyprinella venusta. Next base: position 26,854,202 of record CM075883.1, on the reverse strand, counting down.
TATTTTAAGGTGTCAGTATTACAGTGTAAATACATATAACCACATCTACTTACTATACACTCTAAACAATGCTGGGTTGTTTGAACCCAAATTTGGGTAAAATATGGGCAAACCCAAATATTGGGTTAAAAATGCAATTTAAAAAAATTACAGTTGAAAGTGACAGTTGAAGTTGGGTTAAAATTTTAAATTACATTTTTAGCCCAACATTTGGGTTTGTCCATATTTGACCCAAATTTGGGTTCAAACAACCCAGCATTTTTTAGAGTGTATGCTTAGGGTTAATTGCATGTAATTATGCATAACTTATAGTTATTATGTAACAGTAAAATAAAGTGTCACCTATATTTAGACCCAAAATCTTGATGTTTATTAAAACAGCAGAACCCCATTTCAAGTGTACAAAATCATATTGAATCATGTTCTCTGCCAGCAATGTTTAGCCTGAAACTGCGTTATATCTGTTAACCATTAACAAAAGCAACAACGATTGACAGTTCTTAGAGTAAGTGTACCTGGTTTAGCTGTTGAAGACGGGAGAGAACGCCGGGTGTGTGTTGGATCTGTTCCTCTTTGAGCTAAAGGGAAGTTTGTTTGGTTTTTCAGGCTTTTCTCCACACCTCCCTGTTCCTGAGCGGCCAATGAGGTCAGCCTCCCGTCTGGAGCCTTTAGCCATACAAGGCAAAGGAATCCGAGAGCCGCAGACCTCGCATATCCTGAGAAACAGCAGAACGTTTTCACAATGGCTCGGCTCTGGCCAGAACGAGGCCTTATTTAGCAAATAAATGACTGAGTGTTGCAGGACAAAAGAAACATTTCATTTGGCAGCCAGTGCAGATGAAGACCAGCGCAGGCCGGCTTTCTAAAGTCATTTCAGGCCCTGCTCAGGGATTTGCATTGGAGGGAAAAAATATGCAAATTTATGAGCTGCTGGCTTTGGTAACAGAGATATATCTTCGTTATCTTCTCAAATATTTATATACACAAATGAATGGAGAGCTATATAAATGTTCCTGCTGCCTGCAGTTGTCTATTGTTTTAAAAACTAGGCAATAATACCAAAAAAAGCCAATGTCAATGTAAGTCTATACACCAATGTTCAGCTAAACAATGACACTAGGCTATTGTCTTTTTAGAGCTGCTTTATGACAGAATTGAACTCTGTTTGCATCATTGAATCATTATTTTCCTGTTTATCCCTGCAAAGCTGCTTAGAAACAATCTGTATAGTATAAAGCACTATAGAAATAAAGGAGACTTGACAATGTCCAGTTATATTAGACTAAACAACATTCACCACGCCTAACCCTTATGAAAACTAACCTAAAAACCTAACTAATGTTTTTACTACAAATAAAACCAAAAAGCATGGTTATTATTATTGTAGGCCAGGCCTAGTTAAACAACCATGGTAATCACAAATTAACCATGGCTTTGCTAATTATTGTTACCATTTGTAGCAAAACTGTCAATCATTCAATCCGCCAAAAAACAAACAAAAAAAACATGGCTTCTACACTTTTACTAAAATAAAAATCACAGTTAATTTTCGTAAGGGAATGTTTTAGATGTTTTAATTTAATAGAATGTTGTTTATTAAAAGTGTAACCAATAGGATTCCCGCAATAAACCCCGCCCCCCGCATCTTCATCGCAGTGATTGGTTCGGAAGTTGAGCGGCAAATCTTACTGGCTTATCATCCTACAGAGGGCGCTTTACGGCTCACCGGTCTAAAGCCATGAATAATATAATAATAATATATGAATGAATGATGCTCATCTTATTTAATCCTCTTTACTAGAGACAAATATATATAAACAAATATAAATACATGTCTGACCGTTGGAACAAACCAAAAAACAAGAAAAATCGCATTCATGATGATTTAATTTCCGTTAGACCTGTGTCTACCCCTGTTTCAAGATGGCGGCTCTATTGACGCATTCATTCCAATGAACTACCGTAGCCAAGGTGAGGTCAACGAGTCAGCGCTAGCAGCTAGGTGCATTGTGGGTAATTTTTTATTGAGCGTTGATTTATGTGTTTTTGCAGTAAGAACTTAAAGTTTTTGTGATGGTAAAGATATTGTGTTAATGTTCAAGTTAGATCAGATGTTCTTAGTTCGTTTACTGCTAAATTAAAAATGTGTCTCTCACCGTCATGGAGAGAGATGTGGAAAGCAATAGGGTCTTGCCTGTCTACTCTTCAAGCGTCCGATTACGTCCCATTGATTTCTTAAACCAGTCCACCTTATGATAACACTCTGGGTCGTGCGGTGTATGGGACGAGAGTGTTCTGATCTCATGTTAGGAAGTAGTTTATGACGCGTTCCAGGCAACCTTTAACTCGTGTTTTCCAACCTTATTCCCGTGAAAGTGCACTGGAACGGCCGTCAAACCCGTGACTTACCGCCCGTGAACTCGTACTATGAACGTCCCGCGAACGTCCCCTGCGACGTCCTAAGAACGTTTAAAGAACCCTACACGAAGACGTTCAGGGGACGTTCGCAGTGGACTTTCAGGGGACGTGTTTTTGTTAGCTACTAGGAAGTAACTAGGTAACGCTGCTGTCTGGCTCTACTTCGAATTCATTGATGGGGGCGGACTTTTGTGCAGCGTATGATGTTCACGGATGAAATCTGAACTAGGAAGAATGTTTAAAAAAAATTCTTTCTGGAATCAATGATAAATACATGTCTGACCATTGGAACAAACGAAAAAAAACCAAGAAAAATCGTATTCTTGATGATTTATGGTGATTTTATTTCCATTAAACGTGTCTACTACATTAAAGTGGAGGGGCTCCCCTGTTTCAAGATGGCGGCTCTATTGACGCATTCGTTCCAATGAACTGCCGTAGACAAGGTGAGGTCTAGTGTATATGTCTATGGCCATTCTCAACTACAAAAGCGTCATCCAGTTAATCAGCGCTGAGAAAAGTAACATGTATCACGAGACAATGTTTTTTTCCTCAGAGATGTTTTGGACATTTTTTTACACCTGAATAATGATACTTGGACACATTAATAGTGTCAAGTCGTAAAAAAAACGCAATGAAAAGTAAAGATAAAATAATTATTATTTACACCCATCGCGCCTGACCAATCACAGACTAGATTTGTGCCGCTAACCCCGCCCGTTCTGTCACTTCTATGCTAACCAGCGTTCTAGCATTTATTCTTTGCTTATTTTCCCTGGGCGGATCCAGCAGACACATACACTTCCTGAGTCGCAGCGGTCACATCAAACCTTCTCTTTCCAGAGCTCTTAAAGGATTTATTTTTTATATTTTTCTTAGCTGAATTTAAATTGAAAAATGTGCCCTGCGTTTGAGTCCTCTCCGATTCAGGTTTAGTAAATGCTAAGTTTTGATTTTTAATAACTCTCGGAGACTAGTAAAGCAGCAGATGTGGAATGAGACGAGGCCATTAATGCTCTTGAGTTGCGTGATACCTGCGCAGGTGGGCTGACCTCTACTGACCTCTGAACACCTGTGCTGACCCTCACACCTGCATATCAAAGTCATGGACAGTTCAAATGATAGCAAGAAGGCGGAGCCCAGAGTCAACGAGAAGAAATGCTGTGAGTTATTATTGTTATTTGTGCTAATTCTAGTACCCGTGTCTTCATAAAATGCTCAATGGTGAATCAACCTTTGTGGGGATTCAAACTGTAACCTTTTGGTCACTAGTACTACCCAATTATTTGATGTTAAGGTATAGGCTATGCCTTTTTATTTGCTGTTTCGAGTGCATTGATTGATGTGGTGGTTGGATGTATTTTTCTGTAAAAACATAATTTATATCCTTGTAGAGAGCTCTCTAATTCAATTCGTACTAGTAATAGAATGCAATTACAGAGCTCTCTAATTGAATTTTTACTAGTAAAAATAAAGATATGTATAATTGCAGAGCTCTATAATTGAATTAAAGAGTTCACACCCAAGCGATTTTCGCTGACGATGTTCCGAGTGAACATGCAAATTCATTTCCTGACATTAGATGGCGCCCATTTGCTCTGCAATACCACTCCATAACACAGACATCCCAACCTAGAACCAAGAATTAATTTATTTTAACTAATTTGTGGGCATCAGGGAGACGCTTTCAATTTGCGGGAGACTTGGGATGTCTGATAACAGTTCTCTTTTATCAAGATTTTTGTATTTGCTGTCACGTTTGTCATATAGTTATTTATGTTCCAATACCAGTGAGACCAGCAGCTCTACATTCATCTTGCTTTGCATCTTCCTCGTCTTATTTCTTCCCGGCAGTGTAGACGCTACGTGGCGTATATCTTATTCGCCGTTACGCATGTGTGCTCTGCAAGACCGTTTTGTTTTTGAGCGCCCCCAAGTTGTGTTTTACTGTAACTTCAGGAGCTCCTTTTGCGTCAAACTAAAAAAAAAAACAACAACAACAACAAAAAACGATGGCGTTTTTTAATTATGACGCTTTTACACATGGCGTTTTCCGCGTCGGTGTGCACACTCACATTGGCTCCCTTTGTTTAGTCACGAGGCGTAAAACAATGGCGAATATCACGCGCTAAATTCGTCCCGGTGTGAACAGGCCTTTACTAGTAAGAATTGAATTTGAGAGCTCTCGAATTGTAATTGCTACTAGAACGAATTGAATTGTAAAGCTCTCTAATTTAATTCTTTCTAGTATAATGAGTAAGGCTGGGTACAATTTAAGCAACATGACATCATGACTTTTGCGTAAACATTTAAAGTCAAGTGGCGTGTTATCTATACGCATTTTCAGCTATCCGCGTGTATTCGTGTATATCTACGCCGTTAAATGTCCGAGCGAAACAAAGCAAAAGATCTACATCTGGGGAGCGATATTTTTTTCCTAGGATGGTAGGGGAAGACTCATAAATGGTATTAACCCCAGTGATTTAGCGACGGGGTTGGGGTAGGTCATGTATACAGTAATGTAACGTTAAGTCAACGGCGTTCATACACACGCTGAAAAGCGATTATGCGTGTTGATAGCACGCCAAAAATGGAAATTCGAATTGGCCTCTCATACATATGCCATTTCATGAGATCAATCTGATTTAAGCTAAAACGTCAATAACTGGAGTGCCTTCGGTCCTGGTGAAATCCTCACTCTCTCATTTCCACCAGCAGAGGAACTCGGAAACCGCGGAGATGTGTGCGACTGTTATAGTAAAATATGGTGGTATCTGATCATGTCATTATACTGGTGGCAGGAACACTGTTGGCAGTGAATCGTGTGTGTTTCTTCTGTTCCATAGCATGGGCATCATACATGACCAACTCGCCCACCGTGATCGTATTGATCGGCCTTCCCGCCAGAGGAAAGACTTACATATCTAAGAAGCTGACGCGCTACCTCAACTGGATCGGGGTTCCCACGAAAGGTGTGTGTGTGTGTGTGACTTTACAGACCTGACCGTTTTTCAGTGGTACTTCTGTTCTGGTTCTGATAAATATGATTATTCCTGTGGTTTGATGCACCAAAATCATTTCTTTAGTTGAACAAGAAAGTAATTAAAATACATACATTTGGAATTTATGATTATTACAGGATTCCAACTGTCATGTAAAACTATGAAAAAACATAACAGGGAATTTTAACATTTTTCCCAACCCGATCTCACGAGAATTCGTACGAATTTTACGAGGTGGCCAATTCGTAACAATTCGTACGACCTCACTTGTAAACTGCTAAATCGTACATATTTTACGAATTGGCCTATTCGTATGAATTCGTACGAATGACCTACCCCTGACCCCGCCCCTAAACCTACCCATCACGTGGGTTTGGACAAATTATGCGAATTCGTACGAGTGAGGTCGTGTGAATTAGCACGAGTTAGCCACTTTTTAAACACTCGTACGAATTGGTCTTGAGATAGTGTAGTTTTTCCCAGCTGAGCTCTACAATATTCATACAGCTTGTTATGACTCCTAATCCAGAAATAATGACATCACGTGTTGTTCAAAAGATGTGGGAAACATTCGTACTGCTATTAAATATTACACTAGCTTTATGGCCTGTTCTCACCAGGGACGATAATTATGATGATAAAGATACAGTTTTACACAAAGCGTTCTATATGTAGTCCAGACCTGTAACGATGACATCACAGAGGAACTGGAATCACTTTCAAAATGATGTTTGAACAATAAAAACATTAACAGTCAATCAGAATCCATCCTGCTGTAACCAGCTCGAGCATTTAAAGTGACAGACGACAAACCCATGCTTAGGAAAAAACGATTATAGCAATTATCCTATCGTGTGAACGGTCTTTACGGTGAAGTTTCCCAAAAGACTGTTGTGTGTTCGTAACTGTTTTGTGTTTCTGTCAGTGTTTAACCTGGGCGTTTACAGACGCGAGGCGGTACAGTCCTACAAGTCCTTCGACTTCTTCCGTCATGACAATGAAGAGGCCATGAAAATAAGGAAGTAAGTGTTTCCCGGCTTTCTGTGTACGGTTTAAACACAAGAGGATGTTTCTACAGCAGAATGATAAGCGTTTTGAGTCAGATTTTTATTGAAATGTTTACATCAAATTATGTTTGTGGACCTATTATGCCCTATACAAAGTCTTGGTTTTGTTTTTAGGTTGCGCTAGAATCGGGTTTCATGCTTGTTTTTTAACAGTTTTTCCCCCATATATTTGACTGGGCCCTATGAAATCCGTTTTATAATTTTCAAATTCCGTTTGAATTTTTCTGGATTCCATTTTTTTTTTTTTTTTTTTTTTTTTTTTTTTTTTTTTTTTACATATTAATGGTCAAAATGAAATATTTAATAATCAGAAAGCATGTTCTTGAAAACATGAAACTTGTACAATTCAACAATAATTGATTAAAAGATTTACATGATTTACAAAAATTACATTGTTCGGGCCATATGAAATATTTTTTTTGCTCATATTCCACCCAAATTCTGTTTTCTGGATTCCATTTATAATGCTTTATTTACATTTTTATTAAATATTAAAATTAAAAAAAAAAATGAAAACATTTAAAAACTACTGGGAGTTCAGAAACGCTGACACTGATATAACGTTAGAGAACGAGTTTGTAACTGTGCAGAGATACTTCAATATCAAACAGCACAATATGTGAAAAAGCAGTGCACAATAGATCCTCTTTAAATGATGGCAAACACTGGTTGTGGTCTGATGGTGTGTGTGTGTGTGTGTGTGTGTCTCAGACAGTGTGCCATCGTGGCTCTAAAGGATGTGAAGTGTTACCTGAACGAGGAGGGAGGGCAGATCGCTGTGAGTTCTGCTCTTTACACATCCAATCTTTGGACTTTACGCACTTTACGTGTTATTTGTTGCATAAATATGCAGTTGTTTCACAGTTTATAGTACGATCAGTCTTGTTATTGTTAATTTCAAATAAAACTATATAAAATAACGTCAACACCCTTTATATAATGCATTCTAAAAGTGTTATTAATGCATTAATTATGCACCTTATAATATATTGTATGCCTTTGGTCTTATGAATAACTGTAACCACAGTTATAATACATCTAAGTATTGAACACACCTTTAGATAGTATAATGCATTCAAACGCATGACAAATGATCAGTTTCAGCATCTGAAAATATTTTGGTTACAATTATTTATAAAAAGACAAAGCATTATATATAATGTGAGTGTGTGTGTATATATATATATATATATATATATATATATATACTATATATATATATACACTATATATATATATATATATATATTAACTCTGTATATATAATGTACACTATGAATTCCTTTTTAATGTATTAAATGTATGATTAATATATGCAACATTAGTATAGAAATAATACTAAAATGATTAACATCATTAAATCATCAACATGATTTAATCATCATTTTTGCTCTGTTTTTCTTAATTAATGACTTGATTATCTCAAAAACTCAGAAATTCAGATTAACAGAGCAAAACTTTTTTTCCATGAAAAATGATCTCGTAATTCTGAGATAATGAACTCGTTAATTCAATTCAGAAAAACAGAGTAAAGTTTGTTTCCTCAAGTGAATGGAATACGTTTCCGTGCAGTTGTATCATAAACGAATAGCTATAATATTTCCAGTATGATTGCTGATTTATTTATTTAAAATCCCTGCAGGTTTTTGATGCCACAAACACAACGAGAGAGAGACGAAACCTCATCCTGGGTTTTGCGCAGGAGAACGCGTATAAGGTGCACATCAGTCGCTCGCTGAAATATGATGAGTTGTTTGGAACATGCAGAGATCACTAAAGCTCCTGGTTTGCTCTTTATAAATCTGTGTGGTTATTTTTGCTTTTGCTTCCAGGTGTTTTTTGTCGAGTCGCTCTGTGACGACCCAGAAGTCATTGCTGCCAACATACTGGTGAGTGTTAAAATATCCATATTCTGCATCTGCTTTTCAATGCTGATATATCATATGATGTTGTTGAAGGGTTAGTTCACCTAAAAAATGAAATAAATAAAAAATAAAATACAAAAAATGAAACCGAGGGTGAGTCATTAATGGCATCATTTTCATTTTAGGGTGAACTAACGCTTTAATGGTAGATGGCATGAAATGTCTTATTATAATTATGCAACTTTTATGTGCTTGACTTAATTGAGCACTGTAAAAAAATATGGTTGGTTTAACTTAAGTATGGTTGGTTTAACTTAAAAAATATGGTTGGTTTAACTTAAAAAGTAAGTAATCTGGTTGCCTTAAACTTTTAAGTTGATTGAACTGGAAAAAGTGAGTTAATACAATGAAAGAGATCAATTTAATTATCAGAAACTCAAAATAATAAGTTATCTCAACTAAATATTTTTTTAAGTTGATTTGACAAACGAAAAAATGTTGTGATAACAAATCTTAAAAAATATTTTTTTACAGTTTATATGGAAATATTTGTACATTTAAAAAAAAACTTTATTTATCACTCTGAAAGATTATTTCAAATTATTGTTATTGATTTTAAAAATTAAAAGTAACACGTAACCATTCCACTATTTATTTATGTAATTATACATGAGCTATTATCTTGATGGTGATAAAAGTTAATATCAGTGCAATCTGGGATCAGGATGTGAAGGTTTCCAGTCCGGATTACCCTGAGAGACACAGAGAGAGCGTGATGGAGGACTTCCTGAAGAGAATCGAGTGCTACAAAGTCACATATCAGCCGTTAGATCCTGATGAACATGACAAGTAACATTACACTTATCTTTACAAGTATCTTTCAATGCATTTATTAAAGGGATACTCCATTTTTTTTGGAAATAGGCTCATTTTACAACTCCCCCAGAGTAAAACGGTTGGGTTTGACCGTTTTCAAATCCATTCAGCTGATTTTCTGATATGTAGAAGAATATCAGTAACCAAACAGTTTCTGGTCCCATTGACTTCCATAGTAGGAAAACCCTTCTTTTCTGTAGTTATGTCAGAAAGCCTCCAGCAGAGAGCAGTACAGATTCAGGACAGTTTGCTGTTCATTTGTAAGCATGTGGTTTTGTTTAATGATCGTAATAAGATACCTGTAAATACCTTCTATCTAGTAGATTAGGTGACATTGAAATTATGTGGCTTTTCAAATATCAACTTACAATCTTTGAAAAGCTTGTAAGGATTGTTTGGAGAGTCGAGAGCATTTCTGCAATTCCTCTGGCGTAGCTTTTGGCTTCATTGGGAGATTATCTTGCTGGAAAAATACAAGCTCTTTATAGTGCTTCCAGACAGAGCCTTGGCCGATTATCTTTTATTCTCTGCTGTAAAAGTGCTTAAAGGGACAGGTCACCCAAAAATGTTCTCATCCTCAAGTTGTTCCAAACCTGTATTTTTGTTTTATACCATAGAATTTAATGGGTCCCTTCAACTGTTTGATTACTCATGTTCTCCGAAATATCTTCTTTTGTGTTTGGCAGAAGAAATAAATGAATGCAGGTTTAGAACAACTTGAATGTGAGTAAATGATGACAGCATTTTCATTTTTGGGTGAACCATCACTTTAAATCCAGCATCTTGAAAACTGTTAAATTCAACTTACAACGAACATACAGCCATTTATTCCAGACATTTGTTTGTTATATTTAACTATTGCAAGCTACTTTCTTTAAATATATATATATATATATATTAGGGCTGTCAAACGATTAATCGCGATTAATTGCATCCAAAATAAAAGTTTGTTTTTATATAATATATGTGGGTGCACTGTGTATAATTATTTTGTGTATATATATATAAATACACACAAATGCATGAATATTTAAGAAAAAAATATTATTTATATATAAAATATTTGTATTTACATATCATATAAATTATATATTAATCTTTATAGAGTATATACATGAAAATATTTCTTAAATATATACAAGCACATGTGTGTATTTATATTTATAAAATTAATATACACAGTGCACCCACATATATTATGTAAACACAAACTTTTATTTTGGATGCGATTAATCACGATTAATCATTTGACAGCTCTAATATATGTACAAACTGTAGCCATTTTATGTTTATGTATAAATCAATGTTGACATATTTGCATATTTGTCTTTACATGCAGAGAAACGGGACCATAATAAAAATACTTTTTATAATATAATTTTATAAATAACTTTCTTTTATAATTTTATATAATATAATTTTATAAATAACTTTCTTTAAATTTATAAATAAATTTATAATAACTTTCTTTCTGTGTTTTTCCCTAAATAATTAGGCCACAAACAACCACATATTTACCAGTTCGCAGATATAACTGGGTGATCTTTCTCTGGCTGTTTCAGGGACCTGTCCTTCATCCAGGTGATTAACGTCGGTCAGCGTTTCCTGGTGAACAGGGTCCAGGATTATATCCAGAGTAAGATCGTCTACTACCTGATGAATATTCACGTTCAGAAACACTCCATCTACCTCTGCCGGCACGGCGAGAGCCAACACAACGTGCAGCGCTGCATCGGCGGGGACTCTGAGCTCTCCTCCAGAGGGAAAGAGGTACTCCAATCACTACATGATGGATAATATACTGCTCTTTTAAAGCATGATTGTTTTGTTGTCCATCAAACTTGAGTTATTTACAAAGTGTGCATTTAATAATTACTGTATTCCTACGGGTCATTTAAAAAGCCTTAAAATTAAAATATACCATTTAAGAGGTTAAAAATTTGGGAATTGAAAATCAGGAGTGATATGGCGAATGATGAGGATTGAATTAAATACATGAGCAGTGCATGTTTGAAGTGAAAATATGGCCGATAATATATAAAGTACCGATAACCGATATATTGGCTGATAAATCTAATTTTGGCTGAAACCGATAATTCTTTACACTTGAAAACCGATAACCGATATATTGGCCGATAAATCTAAATCTAATTTTGGCTGAAACCGATAATTCTTTATACTTGAAAACCGATAACTGATATATTGGCCGATAAATCTAATTTTGGCTGAAACCGATAATTCTTTATACTTGAAAACCGATAACTGATATATTGGCCGATAAATCTAAATCTAATTTTGGCTGAAACCGATAATTCTTTAAATTTAAAAGCCGATAACCGATATATTGGCCGATAAATCTAAATCTAATTTTGGCTGAAACCGATAATTCTTTATACCTGAAAACCCATAACTAAAATATTGGCCGATAAATCTAAGTCTAATTTTGGCTGAAACCGATAATTCTTTAAATTTAAAAGCCGATTACCAATAAATCTAAATCTAATTTTGGCTGAAACCGATAATTCTTTAAATTTAAAAGCCGATAACCGATAAATCAAAATCTAATTTTGACTGAAACCGATAATTCTTTAAATTTAAAAGCCGATAACCGATAAATCTAAATCTAATTTTGACTGAAACCGATAATTCTTTAAATTTAAAAGCCGATTACCGATAAATCTAAATCTAATTTTGGCTGAAACCGATAATTCTTTAAATTTAAAAGCCGATAACCGATAAATCTAAATCTAATTTTGGCTGAAACCGATAATTCTTTAAATTTAAAAGCCTATAACCGATATATTGGCCGATAAATCTAATTTTGGCTGAAACCGATAATGCTTTATACTTGAAAAGCGATAACCGATATATTGGCCGATAAATCTAAATCTAATTTTGGCTGAAACCGATAATTCTTTATACTTGAAAAGCGATAACCGATATATTGGCCGATAAATCTAAATCTAATTTTGGCTGAAACCGATAATTCTTTATACTTGAAAACCGATAACCGATATAGTGGTCGATAAATCTAAGTCTAATTTTGGCTGAAACCGATAATTCTTTATACTTGAAAACCGATATATTGGCCGATAAATCTAATTTTGGCTGAAACCGATAATCCTTTGTTCTTGAAAGCCGATAACCGATATATTCGCTGATAAATCTGAAACACTGACACTGATATAGATAACTTTGTAACTTTGCAGAGCTTTTTCAAGCTCAAACTGCAACATTACACACTAAAGAAAGATGAACATGTCGGAAAGCACAATATGCCCCTTCAAATGTGAATGAAAAAAAAATCTGCAAAAACCCTGTAGTCACCCTGTGTCGATTCCCAGCATGCTCTGGTTCAGTTCTTTACCACAAACAGGTGAGAAATGTTTGGAGGCTTGTTCACGTGTTTCCCGCTCTGTGTTAGTTTTCTAAAGCCCTGCGTGTGTTCCTGGAAAACCAGAAGATCCCAGACCTGAAGGTGTGGACCAGCCAGCTCAGACGCACCATCCAGACGGCGGAGGAGTTGGGCGTCCCGTACGAGCAGTGGAAAATACTCAACGAGATCGACGCCGTGAGTATTAGAGCAGTTTTATGACCTTTTATGGCAGCTGGGCTGTTGTTTATTATCAACCCTGATAAAACACAGAGGTTTCCTGTTAACATGCAATTAGTCAATTTGAGTCAGATGTATCATATTTAACTCATTCACCACACCAGAACTAATTCAGCTATATAATCCTGTGTCACACACTCCAACGCAACACACACCCCAACACAAACTCCACATAAATATAAAAAACAAAACTTTATCTGCCGAAGCTCTGTTTCCATTAAAAATATAAAGCAATTAAAATGACTATTTGGCCAGTGGAAAAGATTGAGAAAAACTTCTCTGAAATAGTATCAAGGCGAGGCGAGAATTGGCTACTAAATGATTTTCAGCGATGTCATGTGACATCCGCATCTCAAATTTTCCTAATGTCGTGTACCGTTAAACAAGTGGATGAAGATGTAAGTGATATTCAGATGAGGATATGCATAGTAAAACCAGGTATTGTAATCTGCTTATATGGTCATTTCGGGCGAGGAGTCGCATATGCACATTTATTAAGGTTCTGGCGTACGCATTATAAATCTGATTAATTTTTTATATTTTTTCACCGTTTTATAAATCTGAATTTTTTTTATATTTTTTTTACCGTTTTATAAATCTGAATTTTTTTTTATATTTTTTTACCGTTTTATAAATCTGAATATTTTTTTAATATTTTTTTACCCTTTTATAAATCTGAATATTTTTTTATATTTTTTTACCCTTTTATATATCTGAATATTTTTTATATATTTTTACCGTTTTATAAATCTGAATATTTTTTTTAATATTTTTTTACCGTTTTATAAATCTGAATATTTTTTTTATTTTTTTTTACCGTTTTATAAATCTGAATATTTTTTTTATATTTTTTTACCGTTTTATAAATCTGAATATTTTTTTATATTTTTTTACCGTTTTATAAATCTGAATATTTTTTTTTATATTTTTTTAACGTTTTATAAATCTGAATTTTTTTTTATATTTTTTTACCGTTTTATAAATCTGAATATTTTTTTATATTTTTTACCGTTTTATAAATCTGAATATTTTTTTATATTTTTTTTTACCGTTTTATAAATCTAAATATTTTTCTATATTTTTTTACCGTTTTATAAATCTCAATATTTTTTTAATATTTTTTTTACCGTTTTATAAATCTGAATATTTTTTTATATATTTTTTACCGTTTTATAAATCTCAATATTTTTTATATTTTTTTTACCGTTTTATTTTTTGGCTTTCGGCTCCACATACACTTTTAGTCAGGACACAACACAGTTTTTAATTGCAAAAGTAAATTATTGCAACAGTTTGGTGTTGACGAAGGAGAAATTTTTGTGCTGTTTGTTAAATGTTTTTTTTTTTTTTTCTGTATCAGGGCATTTGTGAGGAAATGACATATGAGAAGATACAAGAAACATACCCGGATGAATATTCTCTCAGAGACCAGGACAAGTACCATTACAGATACCCAGGAGGAGAGGTATGTACAATGGGTTTTGAAGGTCTTTTTCAGCCTTTCTACTTAAACGTTTAATTTTCTTTATTATTAGTGAAATTTACTCGCAATTTCTGTGGGTATACACTTTTCCCCCCAGTGTACCATTATGATGCCAGTTTTTTTGCATGACTTTTCCAGTTATTTGTCATTATTACTGGATAAGGTTTTTTTTAAAGATTAAAGGGATACTCCACTTTTTTTGGAAATAGGCTCATTTTACAACTCCCAGAGTAAAACATTTGGGTTTTACCGTTTTCGAATCCATTCAGACGATTTTCTGATATTTTGTCCCTCTTCTCTTGCCGTAGTCCTATCAGGACCTGGTACAGCGCCTGGAGCCGGTTATCATGGAGCTGGAGAGACAAGGCAATGTTCTGGTCATCTGCCACCAGGCCGTCATGCGCTGCCTCCTCGCCTACTTCCTGGACAAGAGCGCGGGTGCGTCTCACACACACACACACACACACTCAAATCATAGCAGGCCTCTTGTGACTTCAATCAGATAACGAGAGACACAAGTATGTCGGTTTCTGACTGCTGGTGTTCAAGCGTCAACACAAATGATCCTGTGACAAACACTGCGGGATTAAAGTTAATGAGCAAAACTCTTCATTCATGACATGTTTGACTTAATTATGTGTTTAGACTCAGCAGGTCTTCTCATATTTTAATGTGCTTGTATTGTACAGATGATTTGCCGTATCTGAAGTGCCCCCTCCATGCGGTCATGAAACTGACACCAGTGGCTTACGGTATGTGTTGATTTTTATTCACAAAAAAAGTGTTTTATATATATTATATAAAATATTCATACATTATTTATATTTCAAATAAATTGCTTCCTTATTAAAATAAATATTAAAAAAATTAACAATTAGTTTAAAATAAATTATCTAAGAATTAATAATTAAAAAATGTATGTGTATATATTTGTGTCTAAATATTTATTCTTATTTATTTGAATATGTTTTAATTTAAATTATAAATAAAATTAAATTTTAAATTATTAAAAAAAAATATATATATATACACTGTATATGTGTGTGTTTATTTTTGTGTTTATTTATTTAAATACTTTTAAATGCTATTAAGTTATTATTTATTTTATTTAAAATAATTAAATAACAATTAATTCAATAACAATTAATTAAATATGAATTGCAACATTGTTAAAAATTGGCATGTTTATATTAGGGCTGTGCAAAAGTTAATTGCGATTAATCACATCCAAAATAAAAGTCTGTGTTTACATAATATATTTGTGTGTGCTGTATATAATTATTTTGTATATATAAATACCTATGCATGCATGTATATATTTAAGAAATATTTGCACTTAAATTCTGTGTATATATATATATATATATATATAAATACATAATCTATATTATATAAATATGAATAACACATTTTCTTAAATATATACATGCATTTGTGTGTATTTATATATACAAAATAATTAGATACAGCACACACAAATATATTATATAAACATAGACTTTTATTTTGGATGCGATTAATCGCAATTAACTTTTGCACAGCCCTAGTTTATATATAATGTTTTTTTTTGTATTTTTCTATTTATTTAAGTGAGATATAAACACTGTAGAAAAATTCTGATAATTTTTAATATTGTTTTTTTCTGTTTTTCTGTTACAGGCTGTAAAGTTGACAAGTTTGACCTGAAAGTAGAAGCTGTAAACACACACCGGGACAGACCACTCGTGAGCAAATATAACATTTACCAGATTTTTTGGGGAGTTTGCCAAAGCAGCATCACTGTTGTACAGCAACCATTTACTAACACACTGTGCCTCATCTTCAGGGAAATTTAGTTTTATTTTGTGGTCATTGTTTGGTTTTTACCATAAGTTCATATGCATTTTGTTTTTGTGTGGTGAATGATTCTGCATGCTTACTTTGCAGTGATATTTTTAGAGTCACATGCATCTGTGATCGAGCGGTCTATCCAACACAAACACAGCTTCTGTAAATCAGCAGCTGAAAGGAGCCCTCAAACAAGTATAACCTCTTGAACTCTTCATGTTTCTCTAACGGAAAACTAAAGGCTGACTGTTCTGTCCACAGAGTTTGCTCGTAAAGTCTGTCTGTTTTTGCAGTGTAAGTCTGTAGGTGTGAGTTTGCCTCTGAAAAACAGACCTCAGGTCTGCGGTGAGAGAGTTATAACAGCGCTGAGATTCTCTCGGTATTTCTGGCTTGTTTTTGTTCTTTATTGGGTTGTGGGTGACAGCATGGGATTATGGGCGGCAGTGTCCGGTACAGACGAGTTTTCTCAGTCTGAGCTTTAATTTGATTGGATTTTAAAGGGCACATATAATGAAAAACTTTAGACCTCAAAGAGTTGGATGTAATATGTTGACATACTGTGACATTCTCCGCAGAGGATTTATAGTCAAGAAGAAAATCATTCTGTTTTTAAGGGGAGACACCCCAGGTGAATTGGAAAAAAAAACATATATCAGCATTAAACTTCCCCAGTTGATTACTGACATTAAGAAAAATATATTTTGTATTACAAGTTATTAGAATATTTAGTTTAGATATGCAAATTAGTTATTATCTCATTAAATATGTGCTGATTTGCATATATTTCCAGAAGAGAAATCTCTAAACCATAGATAAAGCCAGATTCAAAACTCATGTTTTATTTTGTTGACATTAGAGTTTTTACTTAGGGGATTTTGGATATCTCTTTTTAGCACTCCATTAATCAGAAAAAAAATGTTATCAGCCATAAAAAAATCCATTTTCGTTCCGTTTTTAGGTATAAAATGTTGTATAAATCAGAATCTGAATGATATATGAACAAATCCCTCTGTAAAAACCTTAAGAATATAGATAGGAATATAACTGGAAAGTTTGGTGTATGGAAGTGCTGCTGAAGTGGAGATTTCAGGCATATCGTATCATATCATGTTGTCAGATATTGACATCAGCCAATGAGATTTCGCTTTTAGAGTTAAATGCCCTATTTTAATTTCATGATTGGTTGCTGATTAAAAAAGGAAATTACCATATTTGGATCCGTAACATTGTAAAGGAGAGAGCTTTCCAATGGTATATATGATGACAGAGTGCAGACTTTTGTTGAATTTAGATTTTTGTTGAATATAGGAGAAATCTACAGATGCAATTAGACTAAGTGTAGTAAAATAAAGACCTAAATGTGTATTTTGGACTTTTTTTTCACCACAAGTCTGAAAGAAGACATGTAATTGAAGACAAATTGCCCAAAATCTCAAAATTGACCAGTGAAAAAAACAAAAAAAACAATGTTTTTGCGTGCCGTGTCTTTAGGTTCAATAGCAGAAACAGCCTGTTTAATTCTAAGGATCAAATGTGGGTGCAAGAAGCCTTGACTCATTCTAGCCCTTTATCAACATGCCTTTGTCACAGTGTCAACCACATAATGTACGTAATTCCCACTTTGTGTGTTATCAGGGAAGCACAAGAAAAGAATTGCCGCCCACTCTGCTGAGGAGAAACAGCTTTACGCCACTGTCTAGTCAGGATCAAGTCAAACGACCTCGTCTCTTCAGCGTCGGCAACCCGCCCCGGATAAGCGGCATTCCTGCCGTTCCCTCCACACGACTCCCTCAGGCACAGGAGAACGAGGAACTGAACGAGAGCCAGGTTTAATTATATGTTAAATGTGATTTATTCCTGCGATCAAAGCTGATTTTTCAGGATCATTCCTCCAGTCTTCAGTCATGTGATCCTTCAGAAATCACTAACATGATGATTTTCTGATCAAGAAAAAATTCTGATTTATATCAGTGTTGAAAACAGGTGTGCTGCTTCATATTTTTGTGGAAACTGTAATATACTTCTATTTGACAGTAAGACTCAATATTTGTATTCAGCAAGGTATTAAATTGACCAAAAGTGACAGCAAAGACGTATAATGTTATAAAATATTCTATTTCAAATAAATGCTGTTCTTTTGACGTTTTTATTCATAAAGAATCCTGAAAAATAAAAGTTTTTTTTTTCAAAAAAAAAAAAAAACAGTTGTGGAAACTGATAAATAAATCATATAAATCTCTCGAAATCAGTTGAGCTGTCTACTGTCAAATTGTAGCCATTTATATATATATATATATATATACATGCACTGACGTTGCCTATCCCTGCAATAAAAAATACATATTTTTTGCCAATTTTTAATATATATATATATATATATATATATATTAGGGGTGTAACAATATATCATGCCACAATATATCGCAATAAAAAACTGTGTGTGTGTGTATATATATATATATATATATATATATATACATGCACTGAAGTTGCCCATCCCTGCAATAAAAAATACATATTTTTTGCCAATTTTTAATATATATATATATATATATATATATTAGGGGTGTAACAATATATCATGCCACAATATATCGCAATACAAAACTGCAGCAATACTTATCATGGATAGTGACAATATGTATTGTGGATAGTCCCACTTAAATAAAAATTACTGTGTGAGGAAAAAAAATCAAATTTTCAGAGTTTTAGTGTCAGTATACATTAAACCACTATATATAATGTTGGTTATAATGTATAATAATGCAATGGGGTAATATTTGTGGGTCCATAATGCCAAATGTCTGCTGTAACCAGTAAAAAGTGTCTGACATTATTTTAAATATATCTAGTGAAAGTGGAAGCATATTTGTCTAAAATAATTCTGTATTTTCAGCTTCAGAATCATGAATATTGTTATTCTGATGTCCGTATTGTCCTTGGTTTACAAGCCTGTTCATTTAAACCCACAATGCAATATTTTAATTAACAGTACATTTTTTGGAGTATCGCAATAATATCGTATCGTGAAATGTATCGAATTGTGACATGAGGGTATTGTTACACCCCTAATATATATATATATATAACTCACACACACCATAATTACAAATAGGAATATGTATATGTGTTTGTGTTTTTCAGTCAGAAGTGGTTGTCGACAGTCTCAAGCTTTATTTATGCGTTGACATCAACAAAGTAACCTGTGTCTTCTGTCTTACAGGAAGTACTGAACTGCTTCAGACCGGCAGACTCCATCCAAGAGTGACAACACAAACCACAGGTTGTGTGACGCCCCTCACCAATTAAACCAATTTAAACGCTTCCTCCAGACATGATTCAACTGTTTCTGACGCCCACTCAAAATCAGCAGCATAAACACTGCGTTTGCGTTATGTAACGCACGTGATGAGTGACATCCATCCATCCGTCCTTCTCAACCTTCATCCGTCGAGCGTTTGGAAGTACGGTAAATCAAATCATTGGGTGAAATACTAATGTATTTAATAGATTGGCAGCTTTTGGCACCAATTAAAGCACAGTTGAGCTGATTGAGTGGGCGTGTCTTGTCTCCAGGATCAGAATTCTTAAAGACACGGTGCACTTTCTGAAACTGATCTAAAAGCGAATGTTCAAGCACTCTTTTTGTTGTCTTGTGCCGTCGTCTTAATAATGCCTTAGCTATATGACTGATTGAGGCCGAATTGGACTGGATAATTCTGTAAATATTTCTCATGATTTTAGCTGTTAATTGTTTGTGATGTTCTTGCTTTCGTTATTTCCTCATTTAGACTCATTCTGCTTTTTGACGTTGTGCGGAATGTTTTATTGCATATAATGAATGTGAAACGAGGAAGGGTTTGTGAAATTTATTATGTTTTTTTTCTCTCCAATGAAGCTTTGGAAAGGATCACGGTGGTGATTTTAATAGAAAAGCAGATTGTTTTAGTTGTCATAACTTATATGCAAGGAAAACTTGCATACTCGTTTAGTCAGTCTTGAACAAATGTGTCCTTTCATAAGCACAGAATCAGTAAATGAGTTTTTAGTTTTACAAATGTATCTGTAAGAACACTTAAACTACTGAGATCATGGCGTGTTATTTTAGTTTTCATGTTTAATGTCATTTAGATGATCATTTGTTATGAACTGATATTTATAAACGCTGATATTTCGAAAGGATATTCTTAAAATTTAGTGTAAAATATCGTATAACTTTGAGTTCATGTGGTCTGATTTTTTTCATGCACAAAGTATGTTCTTAAAGTGCTTAATATGTGTTGAATGTTATGACAACATTGTATGAAATGTCATACTAAGTTGCATTGTAGTTGCATCTTGCAGCTTATTCATTTTTCATGATTAGATTCGCAAGTGCCTTTGCTTCGCAAACCAAAGTGTATCTAATCCAAGTGAACCGATCCCTGAGACAGACTGAAGATTCTTAGACCCCAAAATACACATTTACCCTAAAGCCGAGTCCTTTATTTTAATGTGATGTTACAGAAAATGTAACGTCATACTCATCCATTGATAAAACTTGTGATTTAATAAACCAGTCTGTGAATCAAGGAAAGTTTTTGTCAGTTAAATTTTTAAGCAATCAACATTTATTAAAGTCATTACTATGACTTTACATTTATTAAAGTCAACATTTATTAAATCATATACGCATTATCTATTTTACTTGCTCTGTATTACATATTTTTTCTTAACCCTCTGGGGTTCTTCGTTTAACAGTCACACTCGGGGCCTTTTAAAGGACGGGATTCATATTTAAAAAAGAAAATCATATTTTTTTTAACTTGTTTTTTATATTTTTTCTTTTCTTTTATCGTATTTTGAGAAAATTTCAAAAATAAAAAAAATTATAATTAGTATTAATGCAATAATTATGACCAAATTTTCCCCCATTGAATATAATAGAAAAAAAATATATAAAAAAAGAAATTATTATTTTTTTTAAAGCTGTATTTCATTTTGGAGTCAAGCCTAGGCCTCATAAAAGCAATTTTTGAAATTAGATGGATGCCATCTGGTGGACAAACTGAGCTTTTTAAAAATGCAAAACGCATGTATAATCTGAATTTTTTGGTGTGTTTGTGTATAAAGGGGTGTGTGTGTGGATGTTTTGCACTCTTGATGTTTTATAGATTTTATAGATTTTTTCAAGATCGTTGCTGATTTGTAGATTGTACGCACAAAAAAACTCCGTATTTTCACATTTTTGCCAATTTCCCATTCATTTCCTATGCGGGTCATTTTTGACCCGAAGGCCCTGAGTGACTATTTTTTTAAGACCACTTAGACTTTTCAAATCCTGTCCCCATTTTTTTTGGGTGTTCATATACAAAGTACCATTAAAGTCACCAAGTTTCGGACCATTCCGATGAAGCTACGATTTTTAACATTTTTTTATTTAAACGCTTCAGGTCATTATTGACCCGAAGAACCCCAGAGGGTTAAATATATTTTAAAAATTGCTCCAAATTAGCTGTCAATCATATATGCCATTTAAAATCAAAATGTGCAATATTGCCACAATCATACATCCATGCTTTGTCAAGTCACCATTTTTTCTATTGTGCTTAATACAATACAGATTGTTTTAAAGTAGCTTTACAGTGATCACAGAAATTGATGATTAAATGACGCAGATAAATTCTTTAAAGCAGCTTTAAAAAGACAATATTGTTTTTGTCCAGCTCACATTAGTGATTCATTTTGGTTAAATAATTGTAAAGTGAATCAATAATCAATTACCATCAAGTGTTCGATATTATTCTAGTTTACTACGTACGGAGGATTTGACCCAATAATTAACAGAATTTAGTTGTAGGAAAGTACTAATCTTCAATTGTTATATCAAATATGCATTCTGTTTTTGTGAATTGGTAGGTTTCGTCAAGCTGCAAAGAAATGTAGGGCTATCTATCATCAGCACTAGTGTGAGACCTATAGGTTTTCTTATGTTATCTCCCAAGGGTGAAAAGCAACGGTCCCAGTACTGAGCCTTGAGGCACTCCTGATGGATAAGACATCTCTTCATTTACTGATGAATTGATGACGGTCAGATAAGTATTAGAAACATGCCAATGCAATTCCACTAATTCTAACATGATGGCAATCATAATTTTTCTTTCATCTAAATATAATAAATTGTGTAATGTTACAGTAATCCTAAAAATATTCTATAAAATCGTCTTTTTGCTCTGCTCTGGTTATTGGTTGATTGAATTTCTGGAATGATTTATGTTTAATTTCCTTCGTAGTGTCCACATTCGCACAAACAGCTGTGGTTTAGACTGGTCTGCCATGTGGAAAAGGCTGGGTCGTTTGTGTCATAGCCTTGAGCATGGTTACAACATTGGAAAAATGTGTTCCCAAGCTCTGGAATAAACATAATGCTGTCCTTTTTTTTAGGGAATGTTTGTAGCTTGTCCTGAAATAACATCAAGCAAGTGATGCATTAATATTGTTAAAAATAATATTTAAGATTATGATAAGTGGTCAAATAAACAGTGTTATTTTTTTTCTTCCTACAGTGATTAGAGGACGTTGAATTCTTGGGAAAATGGTTCCAGTTTGTTATTTCCTGGAATTTTGTTCTAATCACGTTATAGGCAAAACAAGGTGGCATTTGCCAAACACATCAAAGTTAAAACTGCATATTTTGTCTCCACAGTGATTTCATAAAAACCCTGAAGATGAAAAAGTGCCATCAGGGTTGGACAACCGAAACTGTGATATCACCACCAACCATGTATTAAAGCTGTGCCCCACCCACAATAGATGAGTATGTCTTTCTAAAGGTGAGGTGTCGGTTATGTGTAAGACCTGCTTGAATGTTTATTCATGAATCCTTTTCTAACCTTTGTTTTACCAGCCTCACCTCAACCCTTCAGCTTGTTTTACTGGATCTCTTAACTATTGCAGAGGCTTGAATAATAATAACATCCATATCAATGTTTAGCATGTCAAACATATCAGATGATGTTATGCCTCTGTTAGGATTGGTCGGTCAAGGATGACACTAATAAGCAATCTAGCCTATCACAGAGATATTTCTGAATCCAAAAGTTCTCAAGGACTACGAAAGATAACCATGAATGTTTAGGCTGTTGAACCTGCAAGTGAAGTAAACTGTTTTGAGAATAGTTTTCTCTAAATCTGCCAACCATCTTGTCCATGGAGATACAATATAATTTATGACGCAGTGGTAATTCTGTAGGTGAAAAATCCTACAGACATTAAAAGCGCATGTATGGACTTGTTGTAATGATATCTTGCAAAACTTACCAGAGATGAACCGCAGTAGCTATTGCCATCAAAGAAAAACAAAAAGCATTTAATAAGATTAAAACTAAATGAGATTACAGCAGATGAAAGTACTGCAGTAACATTAGTAGAATACATGGGGACACTATGTCTCCTACTCTATAATGCAGTATAACGTGAATTCACAGTGTATTGTTAAAATTTACTATTTTACATTTTTTCCTTCATTTACAAATTTGTTTACATATTATTTTGTTCATTAGTGTATTTGTATGTGATTGAATACGAAAAATGAATCTTGGTTTTACAATAAAACAAACCATGGTTTAACTATAGTAACCATGTTTATTTTTAATTTAGTTGTTGTAAATCCATGTTTAATTTTAGTTGGAAAAAAAACATGGTTACATACACTTTTACAAAAAATTTCAATTGGTCACTGCAAGCCTACCTTTTCATCACTTATATTAATAGTTCTCGTTGATTTGCTAGGCTAGTCACTCCTGTTCAGAAAGGAAAACAGAAAAAGTAAGGTAGTAATAGAATATGCCTATTAGTATTCCAGTAGCGAATTGTAGTTACAATTATATATTTATTAATATAGCCTAATACTAGAGTAACTAAAAAGTATCTAAAATAAGTATAACTGATAGCTTAATGTTTGCCACCACAGAGGATCAAAACCACGACCTAGCCTTCTGTTCAATTCAGATACGCGACTTTTTTCTAGTTTATTCTTGAAATTTTGATATTATTTGAATGAGTTGGTCGTTTATTGTTGTTTTACAAGAACTAAACCGAATAGAAGTGTGTGTATATATATCTCGAGGGCAGGGTTTGATTTCGTCATCGTCACGACAGCGGGCGTATGTTATAAGCAAAGGACTGTAATGAACACATTATGTTTTCTTCAGACAGACTCCTCTTCTTCTACAGAAATCCGTGAATATGGCGACTGTTTGGGGGATTATACTCATACTTGTGTTTGCGCATTTTGTAGGTGAGTACATTAAATGTCTAAGCGTCGCGACAAAACAAGTTCCCGTCGTTAAAATCAACAGCTTTAAAGCCGTTAATGTGGCACGCGCGTCATCACTTGACGTTTCTATTGACACAGTGCGCCGCTATCCCAACCACTTTATTATATATGTTTTTCACGTATTATGTGTGAGATTATGTCTATTCAGATTAAGAGCAATGTATTAACCTGATTTGACTCGTAGGCCATGTGATGGACACCTGTAAGAATAATAAGCTGCTGGCTCAGCTGATAAAAAAAACAAAACAATATGTAAACAGACTGTTCAAGGCAAAATTCAAGGCTGTTGGAAGATTTGTGGTTTCATAAATCGACTTAATCATAAACTTAAAGTTAAACATAGGTCATATACGCTGCAGCAATAAGTTTAGTAACTGGAGTTATTTTATTGTGCATACCTTAATTATTTTTTTCCCAAAATGTTTAAAATAGATTTGCTGCCATCTAGAGTCATGAATTGCATAATATCTTCCAGTTTCAGGTTATTTTCTCGGTCAAGAGGGCACCAAATTCAAAAATTATTTGACATTATATGATCCACTTTCAATAAAGATTAATGTTGTAAGTAAGTTCTTTACAACATTTACACTCAAAACACGTTGCTCAGACTATCAGTAGCCTATTACGTCACATTAATGATTAAGTTGCAATGTTATTTTAAGTATGGTTGTCAAAATGCATAATTTATAGTTGTCTAATCATGTGAAAAGCATTTTTTTATATATATACTTTTTGTGCTTTTCAGTGTCTATTTCAACGTTTCAAAAAGGCAATGACTGTGGTGAACCAACCAAATATCCGGACAAGCATCTGGACACTAAATATCTTAAAAAAGCAGTGTTCAAAGACCAGGAAAAAGTGACTTATCAATGTCTCCGGGGTTATTCACTATCAGACGGAAGTCGATTATCACAGTGTAGGAATGGACTGTGGACAGCCTTGACCATGAAATGCGAAAGTAAGATGAATCCCTTTATCTAAGTCTCTAAAATATATCTCATTCATTTATTGCACCCCGCCTTTTCATATTTTCTCATTTATTCCCACAGAGAAAAAGTGCAATGCGCTGGGTGACATAGAGAATGGCCAATACATTCGAGATGGACGGTCATACGGTGATATAGCCATTGCTATGTGCAATACAGGGTACTGAAAGCTTATTTTGATTCTTTATGTCTGAAGTGCATAGGAAAACATGGTAATATGAGAATAAATAGAGCAAGTGAAGAGTCAATAAGTTTTGATGTGGTTAAGCATCATATTTTTTTTTTTTTTTTTATTTATTTATTAATGACCGTTTGGTCTGTTAAATACTCAACTGTGTTCTAGGTCTCCCTCTATGCTCTATGAAATGGTTTATTTTCAAAGCAGGCTGTTATTATTATTAATATACTTGTTTTCTCATGCAGATATGTTTTGAGAGGAGAAAGAGTCCGTACGTGTCTGGAAAAAGGTTGGAATGGGACAGACCCCATCTGTGAAGGTGCTTTTAACCCTTTGTCATGTTAAAATCACCCCAACCCTTCAATTTATATTACATCAATTACAATACTCTATACACACACTCATAAAAAGCATGATGCAGTCGCGTTTCGCCAGACCTCTACAGTGCATTAGGTGTAAGAGGATTGTATTGCAGTAAATCTGCTTTGGTGGGTTTACATGTTAATTGTTTTCCCTAGATTTGAAGCAGGAATTAATTCTTTTTTTTCTACCCAAATAAAATCACTGCGTCTTAATTGGCCACAACCCTGGGAAAAAAACAGTTCCTGCTACGCCCCTGCCTGGTTTAGAGTCAAAGATCATCTGTTCACCACCTGTTGTGGCAAACCGACGGATTTATCCCAGCGAGAGGACACAGTTCACACCCCAGGACACTGTAACCATCACCTGCAGTGAGGGATATGCTCTGATTGGCTCATCAGCAGTCACATGTGGGCCGGATGGCCAATGGCTGACCTTGCCGGAGTGTCGCCCTAAAGGTAATTACGTCTGTTTTCACAATTGGGCAGCATCCAAAATCACGTACTTCATTACTGTATAGAAGTCATGTGACAAAATAATCCAAAAAAGATTGTGAAGTGTGCTTACGATGGACACTTTACTATCCCATGAGGCCACGGGAGAGCAGGTGAATGGCTTTAAAGGGACGCAACCGTCACTGGTAGGTCACATGATAATGACAACATGGTTGATGTGGTACGTTCGGATTAATTTCATAATATATAACGTGAAGTAATTCGTTATTCAAAATTAGTAGCTACTCATGTATGTGATTTCAGATGCAGGCCTGATTTGAATATTTGATCTGAAACTCCACCTACTTCCTCAAATATTTCATTTCATGTGATACGAAGAATGCAATGATGCTCACTAAAGCTGGTTTTTTTACTCTAAACTCAATTTAACATCAGAAAGATGTCAGCCTCCAACATTAGATAGACATTGAATTTTGGTTGGAAATTAAAATCCACTTGAGATCATCTTATAGTCTTGGTGAATTTTTTTATTTCAAATTTTTTATGTCCAAAACAATGTTTTAATGACTATTTCTGTCGGGTTTTTGTTTTTATTTGACGCTGCTCCTTTAAGAAATCCCCGTTCACATGTAAAATGAGCACTGAAATGGTTTTGCAATTTTAATAAATGCTCTTTTATTCCTGTTATATTTAGGAACATTTTGATTTGACCTCTTTAAATGTGTTGCATAAATAAGATTCACTTCACTTCCTTGTTTTTCCTTCATCTCAAAAGGTCCGTTCTCAAGAGTTGTTGATCTCAAAACATGTCCCACTCCTGAAATGGGAAAAAGTGGTTCAGTGAAAGAGCTGAAGTCTGCATACATGCCGGGAGAGTCCATATCCGTCACCTGCAATGAGGGCTTTGATCTGATCGGCTCAGCACAGGTTACATGTGGGCCAGCCGGCCAATGGCAGGGCTTGCCTGAGTGTCTCCCTAAAAGGATTGCCGCTTCTGGTAAGAACACAGTAATATGTTGAAACCATAAAAAAGTTATTAACAGTAGTATGCTTTGTAGTCACATGACCTCAACACCTCAAAAGTGACTTGTATCACACCTTCAGGGTTTATTACGACTGGATTTACGGCTACTTTCCACATGAGTTGATAATAAGACATAATATGAATTTAAATTGAATATTTTATTAGCTCATTAAATGCGAGGAAGAACAGTTTCTCAGTTCCGCTTTGAGCCTTAGAAGACAAGTTCAAACAAGAAGGACGTTTAGGCTAAGGGATCATTTATCATTATGCGGTGTTGCAATCTTGGAATAACTGACCTTGGAATGTTGCGACTGACTGATATTAGACTTTTTTTTCAGGATTCTTTGATGAATAGAAGGTAAAAAAAACAGCATTTATTTAAAATAAAACATTTTGTATCATTAGACGGTATTTTTGTATCATACTGTCACGTTTGTTAAATGAATGCTACCTTGCTAAAAGTATGAAACTGTAACAGTTGAAGCAAATGTGCCGTATTACGTCTCCATGGTGACACCTAGTGGTCAGAACAGTGTAAATGCAATAAAAACCCAGGTCAAACATTCATAAAACATGTTTTATTGAAAGTAAAATCTTTAAAATGCAATTATCAATCATTTAATAAGATGATCAAGTGTCTATATGTCATTTTATCAATTGTCTGGGTTTGCTTTGTTTGTTCTATGAATGGCTCAGCTAAACAGACCAATAAGAGCATATTACTACCATTATTCATTTTAATGATACTAATGTCTAATTAAAACTAGAGCCCGACCGATAAAGGATTTTGAAGGCCGATACCGATAAAAATATTTGTTGGCTTTAAAATCCGATATTCCGATATATCGGCCGATATATATATTTTTTTCAAAACGCGCAACAAAAAATGAACAAATTTTCCTAACATTAGTTATTTGTAGTTTTTTATGAGTTTTAACAAAAATAATATGATAAAGAAACTTGTATTTTATAAAGAAACTTGTTTCTTTTATTGTCACAACAGAACAGACTGATGACTGAGTGCCCTCTGGTGGACAAACTATACAACTCCAACACTCATGACATGGTTCAAACGTGTTTCGTCCGTTTTTATTTGATTTTTGAAATATTAATTTATCGGCCATTATAACTGCCGATACCGATAATTTGGAAAATGCCTAATATCGGACGATAATATCGGCCTACCGGTATATCGGTCTGGCTCTAATTAAAATGTCAAAAAAAAAATTATAAAACTGATCAGAGATCAGGTAAAACCCACAGACTCATGTTCATTGGTTCTTAGTAACTCAGAGATCACCGCCAGTGATGGTGAACCATTGAAATTTCGAAACAGTTATGACGTAATGAAGCCTCGTTTACTGAAGTCATGTGACTCTGGTAGTTTGATACACACTCTGAACCATTGATTCGAAACAATAGATCCGTAAAGCTTCACAAAGCAGTGTTTTGAAAATGCCATCACTAGCTAAAAGATCTGAAGGATCATGTGACTAAATTTCCCAACTGGAAATTATATTATAGATTATATTAAAATATAGAAAGCAATATTTTTTAACTTGAAATAATACTCCAGTAGGATGTTCTCTTGGATCAACTGGTACAATAACGATAAGATTCAGTGGTTCAACTCCTCTCCCACAGGTAAATGTGGTCCAGCCCCGTCACACCCCAACCTGGAGCTCAGAGACGGGTCGTCCACGCTGGAAGAGTACCCGTCTGGCGCTCGCATTCGTTACAGGTGCGGTGTGGGATACCGGCGGGTCAAAGGGAGCGACAGTATACACTGTCAAGCTGGCCAGTGGACGAAGCTGTGGATCCAGTGTGAACGTATGTTGCAGGACCTTTAACTGCGTGTGTGTGAATCTGCTTTCATTAAATGACATTTTTGGATTCCAGACTGAATTCACATTCTTGTTGTTTGAACAATCTAACAGTATGTTTATATCTAAAGGGAAAAGATGCGGATCTGCCGGAGAGATTGCTTATGGCCGCTTTGAGTACACAGGAGTGTTATTCGGACATTCAGCTAAAGCCATCTGCCAAGAAGGGTGATTATAAAGCTTATAAACTAATCTAAATCAAGGACTCTGCTGAAATAAGCTGGATTTTATGGTACGTAAAGAGGTAGGGTCTATTATACCTTATTTTGGGCACATTTGCATGTGTCCATTGTGGAGAAGACAATCCCACAATGCACTGCAGTGACTTGGGTGAAATGAAATAATTATAATCCATCAAAATTGTGGAGCTATGCAAAAGAATTGTTGATTATATTTTGAATTTTATTCAATATCAGAAAGCAAAACAAATCTATGAAGAGTGTTCATGCTATTGTGAGCCAAACACATGTAGGGGCCGTTCACAACATGTCACATCTTTTGATAGAGATGCACAATAGAGTTTTTTCCAGGCGAGATTGAAAAAGTCCCATTTTCAATCAGCTTCACCCTTTCCGTAAGATTGTGTTTTTCCTCGTCTCCATTAATAACGCTATATGCAGAGCTATTGCAAGGTATTTTGGGTGCTGGAAAATCCATTTACTGAAACTTTTCCACACGTTTTTAGATGAAAAACAACTGTGAGTCCAATATCTACTGCAGTGTGTAGAGCATTTCAGATAATTTAGAGAAGGCAGAAAAATAAAGCTTCTTTATTGGCTTTGATAATTCCATTAACCCCTTAACTGTGACTTGCCCGTATACGGGCAATCTAAATTTACTATGTTACTATTAAATCCTAATCTTGTCATGACAAGCTATATATCGTTGGAAAGGTCTAAGACTCCTAAATAGATATGTTAGTGCTGTTTTTTTTCTTACAAATTTTGAATGAACAGTAATATATGAATTTATGACAAGAGTCCGCCTCAAAAAATCGACGTCATTACAGGAGTTTCTGACCTTTGTCACAAAAAGTCGACGCACCCTCTTTTAATAATTGAAACTTTGGTTTTTAGTGCTAAAATTTCTTAATAAAACATAATTAGTATTTGTTAATAAAAAAAGATGAAATTATAATTATTAAAAAAGATAAGTAAGGTAAGAAGTCCTCTAAAAAGTATAATATGTTATACATATAAATATATTTTTTATATTTTTATATATATATTAAAAAAAATTATATATATATTTTATATATTTAGATATTTTTTATATATTTTATATTTATTATTATTATTATTTTTATTATTTTATTTTTATTATTATTATTACATCACATATTTTAGTAGTTATCATAAATTAGGTATCATTTGAAAGCTTACAAACTCAGAATTCATCCTGTGAAAACCGTTTTGAAATTGGACGTTGTGTTACCATAGAAACGGTACTTTTTTTATTAGGCCCATCCCCTTTTGGGCACCATCTTTCATAATTTATAATGAAAACCTTTTCTAATCTTGACAAAACACATATTGTCAGAAAGGTCTGAGTCTCAAGGTTCCATATTTAGTGACAGAAATTAAATGTATTACTTTGTTATGGCAGAATGCATACAATTAAATTCAATGGAATTCAAACCTTCCACAAAAGGTTCTTTAAATCGTTAAAATGTTCTTCACGCTTTAAAGGAAATGGTTCTTTTTGGAATCCAAAATGGTTTTTCTATTAACTTTCATTTTCTTTTCTTTTCTCTGGTCGCTCTCTGTAGGTATGAACTGATTGGCCCACAGAAGCGGACCTGCCGGGATGGAGGCTGGGACGGAAGGGTGCCTGTGTGCGAGCGTATGATGCTTTTCTGACAGTTTTCATTTTTCAATTCTATTCTTGATTTTAAATATCGAAATCCCAATGCTTTACCTAATTGCAAACTAAAAAACGCCATTTTCTTTACATTAAAACGGGGTCAGGAATACAATAAAAGATTACAGTCATTTTTACACAGTAGATGAAGTCAGACATTGAGTAGTGTAACATCTAGTTCAACATACTAAAAACAATAATCTACACTAATTAATGTGTTTATTCCTGTTGAGAGCTTTTTGATTATTTTGAATGATTTTGAACCATGGAAATAATGAAACTGAACCTGGTACTGACGTATGCATAATTACATATGACGTATTTATGACTCTTTTTTTTTTTTTTATTAAGCTGTAGCTGTAATATGTTGGATAAAATTCTGTAACACATTTGTCGTGTCCGAATTCCTCGCTTCGTTTCGTTCACTCCTTGCTGATATAGTGCACTCAACTGCCAGGGAACGAGTAAACAAGTGAGCGATTCAGACACAAACAAGTCAACGAGGGTCGATTCCTTTGGGCTATCCATAGTCTAGGATTGTATTGTTTCCCATCTCTGATGACAGTGTGTGTATGTGTGTTTTGCAGCCGTTCACTGTCCTCCACCCCCAGAGGTCCAGGGTGCCGAGATCTCCAACCACATGAATGATTATGTTCCCTTCGGTCACGTGGTGTCCTATCACTGCCGTTCTGGCACTCTGATTGGTGAGAGAGAGATTTACTGCACACAGAAGGGCACGTGGAGTGCCCCGCCTCCTCAGTGTCAAGGTAAATGTTAAAAGGTCACTAACACTATGCATGAAGCTGTGTATTTGTGATATTTTAGGGTTTCAGGTTGGGTAAGTTGAACCAACCAAAGTTTATACTGTGCACGATGATATTTTTGGACATATATTCAGGAAGAGTCCCTGTTTTAAAGATTCTTAGATTTCTTTTGGAGTCTCATAGAACAGGTTTAATCCTGAAATTTGGCAGTGATAATTAATCCTCAGGGGTTGTTCGGCCCAAATGGACCCGAATAATTTAAATTAAAAAAAATTAAAAATCACAGCTTCCTCAGAATGGTCCGAAGTTTGGTGACTTTGTTGGTATTTGGTATATGAACACCCAAAAAAATAGGGACAGGATGTGAATAGTCTAAGTGGTTGTAAAAAAATAGTCACTCTTGGGGTGTTGGGGTCCAAAAATGACCCGCATGGAAAATGAATGAGAAATTGGCAAAAGTGTGAAAATATTGAGTTTTTTTGTGCGTACGATCTACAAATCAGCCACGATCTTGAAAAAAGCACACAACAGTGAAGGGGTGAATCTATAAAACATCAAGAGTGCAAAACAGACACACACACACATGCACAAACACACTTTTATACACAAACACACCAAAAAATTCAGATTATACATGTTTTGCATTTTTAAAATGCTCAGTTTATTCACCAGATGGCATCCATCTCATTTCAAAAATTGCTTTTTTGAGGCCTTGACTTGACTCTAAAATGAAATACATTATATTAAATAATTTTTCTATTATGTTCACATGTTCATTCAGGGGAAATTTTGTCATAATTATTGCATTACTACTAATTATAAATTTTTATTATTTTTGAAATTTTCTCAAAACACCAAAAACGAAAAGAAAAAATATTATAAAAAAACGAGTAAAAAAAAAAAATCATGATTTTGTTTTTTTAAATATGAATCCCCGACCCGAACACCCCGAGTGTGACTCTGAAATGAACAACCCCAGAGGGTTAATATATTACAGGTATTTATGCTGCAACAAGACAGTAACTTCCATTTATCGTGGATTTTGCTGAACACATATTTGTGAAATATTTCTGTGGCCCCTTTATTTGAATAGATGAATTAACAGACTTGTTCCTGTGCCTTTCAGACATCGTCTGTCCTCATCCACATGTGCCACGTGGATCAAGAATGAGGGGTTTCAGGTCTGTGTATAAATTCGGGAACACAGTGACGATCGTCTGCAATCCTGGTTTGAGGCTGATTGGGGAGAGTTTCGTCACCTGTGGCGCGGACGGGAAGTGGAAACCAAGACTTCCAGATTGTGAGCGACAGAACAGACAAAGATTTTATTGAAAGTCACATTTAATACAGCTGTCCGTCTCAGTCATAATGAGTCACTGTATTTCATTAAAATGAGCAGAACACTATTTAATATTTACTTCGAGTATTGATTGTAACACCTTTTAGAATTCATTACTTTTTATATATGAGTTATGTTAACCATCTGCATTATGGATACTATTTTTATAGCTTGTTTTCTTTTTTTTTTTATTCAGTAAATAAAATGAGAAAACCCTACATTTCTTAAAATCCAAACGTTTGGTTATTTAATCTGCACAATTTTCTCTTTTATTAATTTTCTCTCGCGCGGTTACGAAAAAAAATTCGACGTTGTCTGTTGATACATCGAAATTGTTTTCCGTTGTATATCTAAATATGTTTAGATCTTCACAGTGAAGGGTTACGCTTCCGAAATCACTCTAAAAAATGCTGGGTTGTTTTAACCCAGTTTTGGGTAAAATATGGACAAACCCAGTCATTGGGTTAAAAATGTCATTTTAAAATTCAACCCAATGCCTGGGTTTGTCCATATTTTACCCAAAATTGGCTTAAAACAACCCAGCATTTTTTAGAGTGTGCGCGGGAGATCACTTCCTGCACTTGAAGTGATCTCCCGCATCACTTCCTGCACAAAACCCAACTGTTTAACCCTGGGGGAGTTGTAAAATGAGCCTATTTCCCCCAAAAAAGTGGAGTATCCCTTTAATTAAAGAGTAAAATAGTTTTTAACACTTGATATAGAGTACAACGGTTGAGTTCAGCAAGTAACAACTTTTAATGATAACGTATACACTTTTGAAGACGGACCAACTCTGAGGTCTGAGGTTGTTAATCGATGATGTATGCTCTTAGCCTGATATCATCATCATCATTCTCAGATTTTAGCCAGAATGTGTTTGATGCTGTTTATTGGGTTGTGATTATGGGGTGTGTTTCAACCGAACCAGGAAAGAAAATGCCTCTGCACTCAATTGGATAGACCTACAACCAATCAGAGCAAGGGGTAAGTGACAAACATCTTTCCGATCAACAAATGGTTGGTTGGTTGGTTGGTTTGGATCTTTGATTATAATAAGTTTAAAAACACTTTTAAAATCTCTATGGGAAAAATGAATGGAAAAAATGCTTTTGTAACCAACGCCACAGGAAAAGTGTGCAGGCACTAATAAACTCTATAAAGGCTAACCCTGGAAAAGCACAAAAACGAACAGTATTTCCTCGTGATCCTCGGATGGGAGGAAGATCTCCGGGACCACGATCAAAATCTTGCGTTTGTGTGGAGGGTTGGGTTTCCAGGATAGTTGGGGGACTCTATGTATCCGATGAACTCGCCTATTTCACCCCCACATTCCCGATCTGAACACATCAACAAATAAACAAAAAGATCACGTTACGGTAAATTTCTCATTAAGAACATTTACATGACTTTAATAGACTTGGTTTTTATTAGAGATAAACTGATATGAACACTTTGGCTGATACTGATAATTCTATATTTGAAATCCAGTAACCGATATATTGAGTGATAAATCTAAATCTAAATTTTTATATAATTTTTGAGAACCTGATTACAAAACTATAAGTCTCACCATTGCACCCAAGCACACAATTATTATGTTCTTTTTATATATTTTTTTTTCGCCTAGGTATATCACAGACTTGTGCTGCACTATGGCGGTTCTACCATCCGCCAACACCTAAAAATCAACAAATCAACAAATAAATATCATATTTTGGCTCATTTATGTTGCCTCCCACTAATCACTGAAGAGTTTTCAGTCTGACTATTCATATTCCTTTAATTCAAACATGTTTGTACAAGTTTCATTACCAGTATTGATATTAATTTATTCAGAAATGAATGATAATAAACCACGTTGATTTATGTTGTCTGTGACCCAGAACATATATGCAAAAAATGGATGCACAACTAACTTAGTTATCGGGTAAAGCATTAAATCGGGCATAAAAAAAATCCGTATTTAAAGAAAGAAAATGGTGAAAATGCATTCCTGTAGCCCTTCAAACACAAAGGTCATGGGCTCGATTTACAGTAAAGGAGAGCATTTATAGTGATAAAAATTAATGCAAAAGTTTTTGGATAAAAGCATCTGTGACATACATAAATGGAAAAGTAAAATGAATAAAAGCTGAATAGGTAAAACAGCAACTCAGCAAGCGTTGTATGCAAATTAAAATCCAGCTTTTTTAATTTTTTTTTTTTTTTTTTTTTTTTTTTTTCATGAGACAAGCCTACTATGAACTTTCCACAAGGCGGCGCATTGAGGCTCATAAAGCCGAATCCTCAGAAACGTTCCCGTACTAGTCATGAATCAGTTTTGACTAGTCATAATTCCAGTTCCAGATATCTCTTCTGCAATTTTGACTTGTCGTAATTGCAATTAAGATATCTACAATGTGATTCTGACTAGTCATAATATGCATTGAAGATATCTGCAATGTTAATTTGACTAGTCATAATATACATTACAGATATCTACAATACTTTTATGACTAGTCATATTCTTTCATTGACTTCAGTTGGAAAATATTTTCAGATATCTACAAATGAGTTTTGACTAGTAGAAATTGTAAAAAAACATATCTGTAAAAAAATTATTACTGCTGGATTTCTAATTAGAGATATCTCAAATTATAATTTGCTCTAGAGGCAATTCAATTAGAGATATCTCTAATTTAATCGTCACTAGTGCAAATTATAATTTGAGATACCTCTAACTGGGTTTTGTCTAGTCATAATCAAATTGGAGATATCAATAATTCGTCGTTTTTAAAGATATCCAAAAATACATATGTAGATATCTTTAAGTAATTTATTACTAGTCAATTTACAGTTGTAGATATCTTGAAATGTATTTATGACTAGGCAAAACTTAATTAGAGATATCTTGAATTGGAACTCGTCCTAGTCAAAACTCATTTGAAGATATATTCAATTTAATTATAGATATCTCAGTCTATCTGAGATTCAATCAATTCAGATCATATCATCAATAATATCAATTCAGATATCTTAAAATATAATTGTGACTATTCAAAATCGAATTAGAGATATCTCTAATTACCTTTGCGGATAAACGACGCGTCTTTTAAAGATATCAATGACATCATTACAGATATCTTAAAATGAGTTTTGACTAGTCAAAATATATTACAGATATCTCAAATCGGATTGCTTACTAGTGCAATTATAATTGCAGATATCTCTAATTGTCATTCTGACTAGGCGAATTAAAATTATCACTCGTCAGAAAAATGGTTTAAATGCTAAAACGGCTTGCCATAATGGTGCTTCTTTGGCGCTGGACAATGAATTAAAAGCGAATTATGATACTGAAAAGGTATAGCTATTAGATTAAATACAAAGCAGCTATTTTACCTAAAGGAATTGTGTTTTAACTAACCCCGCCCATCGTATCACTCACCCCCGTCAGTTTCACGCAAACTTCCATCTATCCAACTTTGATTTCTACTGTTTTCCACGCCCTGTGACGTCACCATCGCGCATGCGCAGTGGAGTCTGTCAGTCCAGCGCTTCCTAAACACGAACGGATTCAAACTCTTGCGGGTAACGTTTCCATTTATACATTATTATTTGAATTGCGCATTTTTCTCGACATACGCACGTATTTATCGCTGTTTTTATCGTATTTAATGAAGTCAATTTGGGCGAAGCGTAAACATTGAGCGATAAACCTCAAAACATATTTAATCCGTTAGTTCAAGCCTATGAACAGGATTTTTATAATTAATCATTGATAATAAATGCAATTACCGATTACACTAACAAACTATACCATGGTATTGACATTTAGCATCATGTTTTTATCACTCATTTGACATACAAATGTAGAAATCATTACGGAATGTTTACTACAATTACTATACCATAGTATTCAAATGAGTTGTTATATGCTTTATATGAAAGTATTATAGTTAAACCATAACTTCTCCACGATTCTAATTAAAAAGGCCATTTTCCTTCCCACACCCATCAGATGCTGATTGACAGCTGTCAGATGCTGATGACCTCATGGCCTCGTCCTCTGAGGTGAACGTCCACATGGAGGAGGTGGTGGTGGTCACGACCCCTGACACCGCGGGTCAGACTTCATCTGGCGATGAGGAGAAGAATATTCTGGTGGCTTCTGACCCCGAACAGTCTGAGTGAGCGTTTCATTCTGTTTTGACTCCCATCATGCACCTCTTTCAATCTCTCACTTCAGCTTTTGTCTTGTCCTGCACAGGGAAAACATCATGGAGCAACCCGTGGAGTCCGAGGCCGAGTCCAGCACCACTCTCTCTCTGCCCAAGGACACTGTGCTGGGTATGAAATTAGTTTTAAATTTTAAATAGTCTATAGTTTTTATTAATGTGCCCCTATTTTATTTTTTTAAGGTTCCTAGATTTTTCCTACAACAGGTTTGCATGTATCAAAGCAAAGGTCAAAAATACTTTTAATAATAGCAATAATTTTCTAATAAGATACATTGCACATCACCTCACTTCTCAAAGAGTCTGAAAACAGTCTCTAAACCCCGCCTTTCTACTAGACTACACTACTCTGATTGGTCAGACGGCTCAGTCTGTTGTGATTGGTCGACCGTTTACAGTACATGTCGGAAACCAAGCAACCATTACCTGAATCAATTCGAGTGTGAATCAAAGTATCGCATGAAGACCATATGATGTCATTATGGAAATTTGTTACATTGTTACGTAGGTTTGAAACAGGAAGTGAGGTTGGATTTACCGACGACTCGTTTCAGCAGTTCAGTTTTTAGCAAACAATTTTATTTGTCATGCACTTTGCAGAACTTTTACATCCACCAACAGCTGTGTTACACACTGCATGAAAGGTAAAACATGAAAAAGCATAAGAATTTGTTTTAACTTAAAACGAAAAATGTTAATTTTATTTCAAGGAATAGAGGTGTTTTTAAATGTTTTTTCGTTAACAATGTTATAACCCTGCACAATATATCATATTTTATTTGGCGTAACTATAGACATGCCATGTTCATATTTACACAGTGAAGATATCTGACGATACAGACGTGGAGGGTGATATTCTCTACCCGATAACCTGTGGAGACAGCAAAGCCAACCTGGTGTGGAAGAAGTTTGTGTGTCCCGGGATCAACATCAAATGTGTGCAGGTAAAGACATGATGATGCGGTCTATTTTAAAACACTTCAAACTTACGTTTCTCATTATCTTTAGGCCTATGCTTAGCTGGGGATGTCTATCGATTCAGATAATTAAACACTATTAGTCATATATATTTTTCTGTTTTTAATAGGGCTGTCAAAACGATTAATCGCGATTAATCGGATCCAAAATAAAAGTTTGTGTTTACATAATATATGTGGGGGCACTGTGTATAATTATTTTGTATATATATAAAAACACACATGCATATATATTTAAGAAAAAAAATATTATTTATATATAAAATATTTATATATAATATAAATTATATATAAATCTATAAACAGAATATACATGAAAATATTTCTTAAAAATATACAAGCATGTGTGTGTTTTTATGTATCTAAAATAATCATACACAGTGCACCCACATATATTATGTAAACACAAACTTTTATTTTGGATTCGATTAATCGTTTTGACAGCCCTAGTTTTTAGCTAATGCATACATTTCCTTCAAAAATTTAAAAAAGAAAATAATGCTATTGCCATGTTTAAATTATCACTATTATTTTGTTTGCAGTGCTAGTCAGTCTGGGCTATAAAATAAAATAAATAAAAACATATTTTATTTCAGCTAGTAGTTGCCAAGGCAAGATTTCTTATTTCCATTTTGCTTATTTTTATGTTCTAAAACTAATAAAAATGACTGAGAACTATAATGACATATTTTGAGCAATAAAAATAATAGTCTATAATATACTGCAAAATTGCTAAAACTTTAAAGGAGTAGTTCACTTTAAAAAAACTTTTGCTGATAATTTACTCACCCCCATGTCATCCAAGATGTCCATGTCTTTGTTTCTTCAGTCGAAAAGAAATGAAGGTTTTTGATGAAAACATTCCAGGATTTTTCTACATATAATGGACTTCAATGGGGACCAAACGGTTCAAGACGATGAATAAGGGTCTTATCAAGCTTTTTTGAGTCATTTCGTTCCTTTAGTTCGCTGAATCAGCCGAATGACTCGAAAAAAGATTTGTTCATTTGATGAACGAGTTCGAACAGGAGAGTCACGAACGCTCATCACAGAACAGAGCAAGTCGAGCATTTGTGCTTATAAAACAATTTTTTTTATTTATTTTTGAAATGAGCGATCGTTTCGCTTGATAAGACCCTTATTCACCGTCTGGTGTCGTTTAAAGTCCTTTGAAGCTGCACTGAAACTCTCATTTGGACCTTGAGACATTTGGACCCCATTGAAGTCCATTATATGGAGAAAATCCTGGAATATTTTCATCAAAAACCTTAATTAATTTTCGACTAAAGAAAGAAAGATGTGGACATCTTGGATGATATGGGGGTGAGTAAATTATCAGCAAAAGGCTTTTTTAAAGCTAAAGTCTTTAATTGAATCTGTAGACACCCTGATAGACATTTCACATATGCTCGATTTGATATATAACTGTCTGTGCTGAACGGCTCGCTGTGCTCCAGCTGGACGAGCATCTCATCAGTCCGAAGGAGTTCGTCTATATAGCGGGAAAATCCACGCTGAAGGACTGGAAGAGAGCCATTCGCCTCAATGGGACCATGTTAAGGTTCGTGGCACTGAGTGGGCAGAAAAAGAAAAGGGATGCCCAAACTTTTTCCTATGAAGGGCCAAAAATCAAACTTGATTGTGGGCCGTGGGCCAAAAGTAAATTTTGAATCATAAATCAAATGGTATTACATTGAAGTTGCTTTGGGTTTATTTATTTTATAATATTTAAAATAAATATAAAACAACTTCAATCTTATTAACTAATGCAGTTTTATTTGTAAAGTTTTGCATTTTAAAGAAATCCCCTCTCCCCGGACGGTATGGCGGGCCAAATCAAAGGGTACCATGGGCCAACTTTGGCCCGCGGGCCCTAGTTTGGGCATCTCTGTCATACATTCCAGCTCTGGATGTTTTGATATTAGTATATGGTGAAATATAAAACACAAACACTTTTCGTCTGCCCACTTTTCTTATTTTCTTTTTCTATCTCTGCAAGGATGTGTTAAATTAATCAAAAGTGAGTGACAGTAAAGATTTTTTACATTGAGGAACTGTTTGCAATAAGATGAGTTACGCGATTTAAAGGGATACTCCACTTTTTTTTTTGGAAATAGGCTCATTTTACCACTCCCCCAGAGTTAGACAGTTGGGTTTTACCGTTTTCGAATCCATTCAGCCGATTCTCTGATATTTCGAAGAATATCAGTAACCAGACAGTTTCTGGTCTCATTGACTTCCATAGTAGGAAAAAAATATACTATGGAAGTCAATGAGACCAGAAACTCGACTTTAACTCTGGGGGAGTGGTAAAATGAGCCTATTTCCAAAAAAAAGTGGAGTATCCCTTTAAAGCGGTAAATGGTGACATTGTGTTTTTAAGTTCCAGTCTTCCTGATATTGTTGAAGATGAAGGAAGTGTTATTCAGCTGGTTGTTCTTACAGGAAGATCATGGATTCAGGAGAGCTGGACTTTTATCAGCACTCCAGACTGTGTTCGAACACCTGCCGCAGTACCAAGATTGACCTGGTGGGGTCACGAGTGTCTCTCAGCAGCCAGCAGTCCACCGACACGGCTCCTGCGACCCCCGCCTCAGTGGACGGTACCAACACAGTCAAGTTTGATAGTTTATGTGGAGACTTTCACAAATGTAGTGCCATTAATTGTTTGAGCCGGGATAATGTGTAACACGTTCATTTGGTTTGATTAATTATAGAAAAAACAACACATTAAAATGATTAATGATATAACGCCCCCACCTCAGACCTGTACTTTAGTTACGAATAGGGATATAATTTTTTTTTATAATATTGGCTGATAAATCAGAATCCAAATTTGTATATTTTTGTTTTAAAAAAAAGTTATTTTCTACTTTTTGTAATGCATATTCAATGTATTTTTCATCAAACACAAAAAATGGCTTTGAAAGATCTTTTTCTCGCAAATTAATTGATCTATCATCATGTGATTAATTTGAATAATATTGTTAATTGCTTGACGTTTCTATTGGTGTTTCAGTGAATGGATGTTCAGCTTCGTTCTCCGCAGACGCTGACGACAGCACTGAATGGGTCACGGCGATAGGAGGTGAGGGTGTCTGACGTTTGAGACGATCTGTGTATTTCACTGGTTTAACTCTTTCACCGGCCGTTCTTTCCATGTCAGAGGACACCATGACCTTCTGGAGAGGACTGAGGGATGCTGGGCTGTTGGAGGAAGTCATGGAGGACCTGGAGAGACAGATCCAGGAGATCCTCAAGGGCCTCGAGGAGCGAATCCAAGACCCGCCACTGCAGGTCAAAGGTCAGAGCTACGCCACTAAACCTGTTCATGCTAATCAGTTCATCAGTTTGAGCCCGTTTACATTCATTTCCCATGTGTGCACCACTGGTCAAAAGTTTCGACACACTAGACTGAATTTATTTTTCATGATCTTATAATACTTTTATTATACATGCATATATATTAGGGCTGGGAAACGATTAATCGTTTAATCGTTTAATATATATATATATATTAATCGGCTGGGAAACGATTAATTAATCTCGATTAATCGTTTCCCAACCCTAATATATATATATATATATATATATATATATATATATATATATATATATATAAAATAAATTAATCACATTATTAATATGAAATGTCACATTAATAACGATATGTTCAAATTGTATAATAATTAAATAATCTACATAATAGTTATCATTAGTTTAATAATTCATTATTATCATATCATTAGTTTAAATATAAGTATATATTTTCAATCTTTCAGAATGTATTGCATCAGATTATGCCAATAAAGCAGAAGATTTTAATTCTTTCTTTCTTTTATTAATTTACATAGCACTATTAAAACACAACCATGGTTGAACCAAAGTGCTTTACGGATAAAACCATTAAAAAATAAATGCAAGAACACACGTAAATCAATAAATAGACAGCGTGTTAAACATCACATCTAGTTTTAATTCTAGTTAAATATTTTGGCATTTTGTTGTGTGTTTTTGTCATAGTTTTTTGTGTCTAAATAGCATTTTATTAAGATTTAGTTTATTATTTAAAATGAGAAACTAGCTGAAATAAGTCAAGTGTAATACAAATATAAATATTTTTTAAGTTATATAATATAAATGTTTCATAGTTAAGTTAATGATAACTGTGATCCCATTATATGTATATATATATATATATATATATTATAAGTAAAAGAATAGATTACATATGAGCAGGACATGTATGTAAATATATCCCATGTCTGTTTATTTTGTGATTCAGAATGCTGTAGATGACACATTTGTTCTGTTAGACTTCAGACTGATTGGATATTGTTCATTATATGAATCTGCCAATAGATGCCGCTCTGCTCAACAATATCGTCCAGAACTTTGGGATGTTGGACCTGGTGAAGAAAGTTCTGTCCAGTCACAAGAGCCAGATGGACCGCTGTAGGGAGCAGTACACACGCAGCTTAGTGGGTCAGTACCTGTGTGTGTGTGTGTGTGTTTCCATATCCAACCACACATTTTGGGATTATTTTGTGCATACAAGCAGTGTGGTGGCAGCATCGGGTTTTTAAAGAGGAAAACATTAATAAGCACTAGGGCTGCATGAATAATATGAAATTGAATCGAATATGATTATTAAATTGCAACGGTTGAATGAATAAATGAATGAATGAATGAATGAGTAAAAATATAAATTTCAAACTTAAGAAACAAATTAAACAAATGAGTATTAAAAGGAAATGTACACTCAATGCAATGTACATAACACTCAACCCATTTGAAAAGGGAACTTAAATAAATATATAAATGAAATAAATACATGCACTGTTATGCGAATCTTCCCAAACTTTAAGAAGAAGCTTTTGGGCTCCCTGCGGTGTTGTCAAAAATAAAAAGTAATTTATTTAATTAAAGTAAAAAAAAGGCAGTCATAAATATTATTATAATGTAATTTTACAGTTGAAATGTAAAATAATATTCTTAAATGCTGGAATTTTTTTACAGTGAAAAGTTTTACTAGTACAGTAATATTTCTTATTTAGTAATAATAATTAAAGTAATCATTATAATGACTATAATTATTATTATATAGCTACTAGAGCT
Source organism: Cyprinella venusta (assembly GCA_038021265.1). Taxonomy (NCBI): domain Eukaryota; kingdom Metazoa; phylum Chordata; class Actinopteri; order Cypriniformes; family Leuciscidae; genus Cyprinella; species Cyprinella venusta. The sequence goes on along the minus strand of CM075883.1, from coordinate 26,810,573 downwards.
GTGCAAAGATTAATTGTGATTAATCGCATCCAAAATAAAAGTTTGTGTTTTACATAATATATTTGTGTGTGGTGTGTAAATTTAAGAAAATCTTTTATTCATAAATAAAATATTTATATTTATATATAATAGGTTATGTATATACATATATACATTATTTATGTGCAAATAATTCTTTAATATATACATGCATGCATATGTATTTATAAGGGCTGTCAAAACGATTAATCGCATCCAAAATAAAAGTTTGTGTTTACATAATATATGTGGGTGCACTGTGTATAATTATTTTAGATATATAAAAACACACACATGCTTGTATATTTTTAAGAAATATTTTCATGTATATTCTGTATATAGATTTATATTGATTTATATTATATATAAATATAAATATCTTATATATAAATAATATTTTTTTTCCTTAAATATACATGCATGTGTGTTTATATATATATATATATATATATATATATATATAATAATTATACACAGTGCACCCATATATTTTGTAAACACAAACTTTTATTTTGGATGTGATTAATCGCGATTAATCGTTTTGACAGCCCTAGTATTCATATATACAAAATAATTATACATAGCACACTCACATATATTATGTAAACACAAACTTATTAACTTATTTTGAATGCGATTAATCTTTGCACAGCCCTAATAGCTACACAAAATTGTGGAGCCCTATAAACAAGCACAGCAAATTTGGATATATTTTTTTAAATCACAAAAATCCCCAACTCTTTGCATTTCCAGCCCTAGAGCAACAGTGTGACGAGCATCGCAAACGCGCCAAAGAGCTGAAGAGCAAATCTCAGCACCTCAACAACGTCCTGATGACCTTGACCCCCGTGACCTCGCCTCCCACTGCCAAACGCCCCCGCCTGACCCGTGCCGTTTCGGGCCCCGCCACCGTGGCCCCTACCCCCGCCCAGTCCACGCACTTCACCCTGCCCATCACCCAGCTCACCGGCATCCCCCTGTCGGCTAATCAGTCTCCGCTAATCGGCGGATACACGGTGCTGACGTCACCCGGGGGGGCCGAACTGCATCCCGACGGCTCCAACCTGACCGTGCTGAGCGCTGCCGGCGTCCCACAGGGCTCCGCGGGACACACGTTTGTCAAAGTGGTCAGTCCGTTTCAGCTGGTCACGTTGCCCACAATGGGAGGAGGAGCCACGCTGCAGAACCTGGGAGCACCGGTAGGGGGCGCTGCCGGCAACACTGTAGTCGCTGTGCCCGTTAGTACTGTCAGTAGCATAAACACTGCCGTCGTCGAGACCGTCGGGCCGCAAGCGGACGCGGCGACAGAACAGAGGGATGACCAGAAGGAGTGAAATTCTCCTGAAAGGTGTTTTTTTTTTTTTTTTTGCACGTAACGTCAATGTATCATATAATTTGAAAACGGAGGATGAATTTTTTTGCTTTTTAATGAGGATTTTGCAACGTTTTTTTTTGCAAAAGCATCCATGGTTTGGTAATGAAAGTCTTGAAAGATTGCAATGCATTGCATTTTGATTTCATTCAATGTGGTGAAATTCAGAGTAAACTGTTTAAGGACATTTTAAATGCTAATCCTTAAAGTTCTGAGTTTGACCGGTGTGTCTGATTTGTAGTTATGTGTTTTTGATGTAATGCTCACTTCGATATTTATATACTGTACACATCATTTTTTCCATATTGATGTTTCATAATTAGGATTTATGAGAGTAGTTCAGTATGATGGTATATCTGTACCTGACTTTTCATTGATTATTTAAAATTGATTAACCATCTTGTCTTTCAAAATAAATATACATTGATTGTACAATACAGCAAATTAACCTTATAATCAACAACGTGATAGCAAGGATCAAATTCTACATAGGCAATTGATATAAAATAAGCTGAATATTCCACGGTGGACTGTTTTGCAGTCTTTTAACCACTTACCATAGTAAAACAAAGTGTTTTAGTGGTTTCACAGCTCGGTGGTGCTTTTTTGTGAGTGTTTCTTCACAGTGCTAAATGACTTTTCAAGCGTTGTATTTAACTTGTACTTTTGACCAACAGGTGGTGCTGTTTATCTAAACATTCTGCACCGTGAGATTTGACTTTAAAGGGTTAGTTCACCCATATATATTTTTTTCATTTACTCACCCTCATGTTGTTTAAAACTTATACGAGTTTCTTTCTTCTGTTGAAAACAAAATAAGATATTTTGTAGAATGTTGGTAACTAAACAGTTGTACGGCACCAATTGACTTCCATAGTTGGAAAAAAAATAGGGTCAATAAACTTTCTGATTATCAACATTCTTCAAAATATCTTCATTTGTGTTCAACTGAACAAAGAAACTCTTAAGTTTTAAACAACATGAGGGTGAGTAGGCTAAATGACAGAATTTTCATTTATGAGTGAACTATCCCTTTAAGATGGAGAATTCCTGAAAGATAAGCAATCTTTTTAGTTTTTATTGTAATAAAAAGGGGTTAAACTTTAGTAAATCGTATAGTAACATAATGCAATTTCATGTTTAATTTATTGTAATGTGCTCGAAAAAATTAAATTGGAGGGAAAAAAAGTCACACAAAACATTACCCGAACAATGTTAGCAGGTAATGGTCTCGCCCTTTATTGGTCACCTTAAACAAGCATTATTTGCAGTAGCTATTGATTGCTTACATGGGTTATAAAGTTCACTGGAAACAACAAGTGGTCGGTCACTGAAACGTCCTGAGGGCAATATTGACAAGTTGATAATGGATGATTGATAGCGTCCAGAAGTCTGCAGCCATTTTGGGGGGGTGGGCAATGCGTAGGCAAAATGAGTTTTGATTGAGTTATATATGATACAACAGCCTATAAAGCATAGTCCTCGTGTGATGAGGGCTCTTCGTCAGAGCGCACGGAGATTTTAAAATGGCGCCGTAAAAAACCGCCATATCGCTTTTGGTTGTCCCATCTCAACTTCGGGCGAATTCTTCGCATAAAACCACCGTATCGCTTCTGTAACACTTGCCGGCTGGTGTTGTCCACCAAGTCGCTTCTTTTAGGGCCGAATTTGCGAAGAAACCCACCGTAGCGTTTGACTTCATTCAAAGGAACTTCGTTGTCGTAAAGTCCCGTTTCGTTTTCGGCCGTAATATCGTCGCCCTCGTCGTCTTCCGTGAACGACGGGACGTCTCGCTCGCTTAGTTTCGAGAGGGATTCTCCGTATTTCTTCAAGAACAATCCTTTTAAAATGGCGTTCTCCTTCCAGGGTGAGGCGAAAATTTTATTTTTATTCTTGTCGATCCTCTTGATGAATCCCCCGTATCGTTTGACCAGGTTGTATGGCTTTTCTTGGAGATCCTCTGCGTTTAGCGCACTTCGCTCGCCGTCGTCGTCTGGGTCGAGGTCCGCTAATTCATCCGAGAGCTCCCTTAACGCTTTCTCACATCTGTCTAGTGTACCAGAGGATGGGACCGCTCCTTCACATTCTAAAGTACAAGTCTGCAAAAAGAAAAGTGGGACATACTTGACTCTGTCCACTCTTGAGAATAAAAGTTCCGTAATAGAACCTAAAGGGTTTACAATCTTCCAAAAAGAACATTTTATTTCTTTTCTTTTTTTTAAACATCACAACTCAGAAACCAATACACACGGTCTGTAAACCAAAGAACCTTACAGAAACAGAACCATAGATCAGATTAGAAACAATTTGGGTTTGATGCTGACACTTTTCATTTAGCCTATTTGTTTTTGGCGAATTGATTACAATTTGTATTACCAGTTTTACTACAAATACAATGGTTAAACTATGGTTAGTGTAGCAAACTCTAAATGACCACTAAATGTTAACTAAATGACCATTTTATTTTAGTAAAAAACATGGTTCATTTTCGTAAGGTATTAACAGAAACTATAGGCTATGCATAAATTGTTTTAATTGCGCAACCTATCCTTTCTGTACTATAGATTTTCTATAGATTATAGATTTTCTGTAAAATCTATAATTTTTTCATCATATGAAGGTTTTCTCACGATCGTTCATAATCTAGCGCGCGTATTGTCGCGCTCTCCGTGGTGCTGAATGCGCGCGCCCCAGTGAGTTTAATTGACAAAAGAGTCGAGAAAAAGAAAAAGAATCGAGAATTTTCAATTTTGAAATGTTTCTATTACAGATAGACATTTCTATTTGTTAATTTACAAACGCGTATTATTTATTTGATTTTGTTTAAAACTCATTATATCAAATTTTACCATTAAACTGCCATTTTTGCTTTAATTTTCTATAAGTTTATGTTTAATGCTACATACTATCTGCACTTCTGATTAGATGCTTACTTTGTCTTTCTGTACAGTACAAGTACAGAGCCAATAACGAATTTAATCAATTTCTATCGGGTTTTTCCTGCTCTTGGATCACATTTATCACAAAATTAAGCGCATGCAAACTATATCTGGTCATAAGTGGTTCAAAATGAGGAGAACTGAGGGCGATCTTACCAAGCGGTTGACTGCAGTGTCCAGGTCGGGGATCTGTTGCGCGCATCTCAGGCATTGCGCTGAACAATCTGCCTGACTCAAGGTTGGCAAGCTCAGCATCAACACCAAAACATACCACTCCATCATTTACTGGGATTCCTGTGGTGCGAGAGAAGAAAACATAAAACAAGTGACACTATCTTCCTCACATTTTCCACTTTATCTTCTTTTCAGGGACTTTTTTTTTTGAAAAAGAAGAATTCACTGATGTTTGATGTTATTTAGTCTCTTTCTTACCAGTTCCATATCCAAAACCTTTTGTATACTGTTATCGGCACGTGTGCCAACACTAAATCTTCTGCGTTACCTTGAGTACCTGCAGTGCTTCTTGTTGTCCAAGTGTCAAGGCGATCACTTGGTGAAGCTGGATGAAACTTCTTTGTTCTGTCCTTCAATAGTCACTCTTTATCCATCCACGGCTCTTATTTGGACTCAACCCAGTCCCCATACTTTTATTCACGCAGCCCACACAGCCCTCCGTATGAATGTTTATCTGACCAATGGGAACAACGAGCCAGTTGATTGACAGGTCCAACCCACACGGTGATGACGTCACATCAACAATAGCTTGGCTGGTACAAATAATGGGCTATGATAAAGAAATTACTATGAAGTGCAAAACTGCTATGAATGGTTTTTATCACGGATATTCCTTGTGCTTTTTTAATTATTCACTTCAGAGTATTTAAGGGTAAACTAGGCTATAGTCTTTCAGAGAATTACAAATACACCCACTTTTGAGGAGAAGGATGGGTAACTTGTTGAGTTGAATTAGTTCAAGGCTGCAGGCTTGTGTTCTCTTATCAAAGACTGCAGCTCCTGGTCTGAATTACCTTGCAAGTCTGTTGCTAAACATTTGTAGTGCCAGAAATCACACTTTCGGCAATATAATATACCAGGAAAGGACCAGATATCAATCTTTGTCCCCCATTAACCTGACAAACCATTCTGTTCCTGGGCGTTTTTGTGATACACTTGTGATATGCAAGAAAGTCTATAATATTTTGATAGATAATGGCATGCATCAATGTTTTTTGCTGTATGGTCCCGTCATGACGCAAAGTAGCCTACTTTTGCGAGCTTATGTAGCTCCGCCCCTTTCTAGCGCTGCGCTCGTTGTGTTCTCTCTTCCGGTTTGTATTTTCACAACATGAAGTAGGATGTATGGATTAATGATTGAAGCGCTCATTTTATAATCTTCCCAGTCTGATGACATTTGTTATGACATCCGCTTCCAACATTACAACACTGATGATAACTTTCGTGAACTCTACAATAAGTAAACCAACTTCACTAGCAAGTTACTCTTCGACAGCGAATGGTTTGTCTCAACCCGCCCACATCCGGTGCTGAGTCAGAAGCCGTTTTTGCATTAGGTTGAAGGTAGTGGCAAATTAAACTTGCTGTTTTCAATATATTTCAAGCTACATCGACAACTTTGAGGGTGAGTATCAGTCTTTTTTTCAGACACCTGGGTTTGTTGTGTTTGACGTCACCGCGGCGCCATTTTGAGGTATCGCTACTGACTGTGAGCATTGAAGAGATATGAGAGTAGAGATAGCAAGTAAATTACTCACAAAACTGCAGAAGCACAAGAAAATGGAGAAAATGCCACAATAAACTCGATAAATATGGCAGGTACTGTTATTTGGAGAAATTGTCATCCATTATTCAGAACATAGATCCATACCTATATGAGCTCATGTGACTAAGTTGAAGTGCTGATTCCACATTGCTTTCTCATCCTCATACTTGGGCATTGCCAACTATCTTGTTTATGGTATAAGCGCATATAATGTTACCAGTGAACAATTTAAAAACTATACATCTCTTAAAGCCCGCGAAACATTTCACCTTGTTACTGTATCCTTTGGTAGGATTGTAAATAAATCCTGTAAAGTTAGTAACAGCAAAGTTAGGTTTGCTGTATTGATGATGATGATGGTTATAGTGTCATGTTAAGGATGGTTTAGTTTGAAAAACAAAACAATTCTCCAACAACAGGATACCCCAGCATAGATACTTTACAAATGGTGGCTACGCCCAAAATACAATTCGTGAATCACGAGTGTGACGTCACCTAACAAAGACCAATTCTCTCATATCGTGTGAAATCCAACTTGCGAATCATTTTCTAAAATCGCTGTCTCCGTTTCTGAGAAAATTAATTTATTACGTTGTACCCACATTGGACCAGCGGTTTGGGAAATAGATGGATGGATGATTCAGCTCAGACTGTCACAGTGCATTATGGGTATTGTCTAGTCGTAGAGCAAACATCGGATGTACACTCATTTTTGCAGTGCATTATAGGATTGAACAAGTGTCCTCGATAACGTCCACTATGGTTTCAGATACCACCACAAATGGCTATACTATTAAATAGTGCCCAATTTAAGGGTATATGTGGCAATTTTGCATTTAAAAAATGATGAGTAGTGCCGTAAACTGACGCACAAATGTTCGTGACAGCATTTTTTTTCAGTGAAAACTCTTGAAAACTTGCGTTCAAACATCAGCTCAGATCTGTATACCTGTGTAAGAACTAGAGCTATGTGAAGTGGTGTGTCGTAGTACAGTGAGAGACACTGTTGGCAGTGACGCTCGACAAGTAAATGGCAGTTTCTAAGCAACCTCACCTAACGGTATAATGTGTGTTAGTCTCCTGAGCTCATTTGGACATGTTGATCTTTCTGCTTGTTGCCAAAGAACCAAAGAAAAAATATTAATTTAGGTCGTCACGGAGGACGCACAGATTTATCTTCTCTCCTCCCAGGAGAAGTTCAGTGATGTGTGTATGAGCCAAAAGAAATGAAATCCTTATGTCTTCACAAACACTACACATGAGGTTTTGATAATAATAATAATAATAAACAGTGATATGTGGAACTGGAGTTGAAAGCACTGAATAAAAAGATGCTGTTCACAAAGACAATGTGACAACATGCCCCTATGGTTGTCACACTTGAAACCTGCTGGGGTTTTTTTTTTTTTTTTTTTTATATAGGTTATGTTTAATGCACTTATTTTGACAGGTAATACCCGAGACTGAAAGCTGGAACATTCTTCCACACGATCCTGAAGGAGGCGGTCCGGACAGAAGTGTGTCGTGCACCAGCTCTGTTGTAAGTCCTGAATAAATCATTAATCTAATGCTGGGGCCTGTTCAAACACAATACTCAATTATCCATGTGGGCCCATCAGCGAACACAGTTTTATATACTCTACTGTTCTACTGTCGGTGTTTATCCTTCCCAGTAACCTGGAAACAAAAGCACGTCAATCCTGAGTCATTACAAACGGAAACATCCTCTTTCACAGCTGAAACTGACTTATGAAAATGCTTTTAAACATTGTGTACTTGAGATTTGAACAGCGGTCAAAAATTAGCCTCGATGACGTGAAATACGTTTTAAGATTAGTATGTTAATGGCCCTGTTACAAACCCAGAGTCTGCGATGTTCAGGACGCAATCGAAAACATTTTTTCGTTTTGCTAATGTTTCCATTAAGTTATGGAAATGTTATTTCTGAACATTCAAAATGTCCAGTTCTTTTAAAAGCTTTGTTAATCAAAAATTAAGGGAACATTTAATTTTTTTTCAACATTTGCAAACATATGAATGTTACTAGCATGTTCTTTAAGCATTCTGAAACCAGTAAAAAAAAACAGACAAATCAGTAAAATATATTTTTTAAAATGGTCCATGAACAATGTATAAATAATGTTTTTTTTGTGCTAACATTGTACAAAGAACACAAACATCCTATTAACATTATTGGAAGAACGATTGTTAACAACTTTGAGAGTACTTTGCCAGAGTGTTTTAAGAACATTCCCTAGTTAGACATGATTTTGGAACAATTATTGCATTTATAATTTGGCAGATGCATCTTGTCATTGAAAGTAATTAAATCAGATGTCATTTAGGCAATGTCTCCTCTGTAAAAGAGGAGTTGCGTTATCACTTTTTTAGTGTTTAGACGAGCATTATGGACGGGAAATCCGCCCTAACGGTCAAAATAATTAATTGGTTTGAGTAGGACAAACTTAAATTCAACAAATTAGCTCAGTCGAATTAATTTTTATGAGTATTTAGCACTTTCTTTTTCTTTCAAGTTCACAGAACTGATATATTTTAAGTAAACTGAACTGTTTCATTGTTTTGAGTTTTATGAAATTATTTATTTTAATTTAGACAAACTTAAGTTTAACTGAAACGGCTGGGATATCTATTTCCCATCATGCTTTGCCGATGGCACTCGAAAGAGAGTGTAAATGCTAAAATTAAGTGCAATATAATCTTTTTTTTGTGTGTGTGTAAGATTAATGTTAAGTGTGTGATTTAGTAGTGATTAATGTTTAGTTATGCTAATTTAGAAGAATTTCTGTTAATGTTGGCTTTAGGATAGTTACCATCATGTTGACAAGTGGTGCATTCAACTTGATTTGAGAGCAAATTATCCCTTTATATATAATTATGCTCATACAGCAAGTGCTTCTGTGCTTGTAAGGGCTTATAACATTTTGTTTCTAATATGTTAGAAATTACTACGTCAGCAGATTAGCTTTTAAAGCTAACTAAGTTTATGTTATTAGAAGTGATTTGAGTTCTCCAAACTTATTCGTGTTTACAGTGTACTTTATAGATTTAAGTTATAGTAACTAATTAGTACTATTAACTGTATTTACCCAAGTTATCTTAACAATAAGTTATTGAGTTACTTGTAGGGTTGAGTATCGAGAATCGAGTATCGATTGGAACCAGGACTAACTTTTCGTTTTTCCCGGAATCGTTCAAAAGTTAAAATTTCGATTCCTAATTTCGATATTCACAGTCTGCCGACCAGAAGAAGAAACCGCTGAACAACACCAATGAAGAAGCGTCTACCGGAAGTGTTGGCATAACCGCGCGAGTCGAACATGAGTAGCTTACGTCGGCGGTCCAAAGTGTGGCTTCACTTTTCTAAAAATATCAAAATCTCGGCAAACTGCAGAGTATTTCCCTTTAGAAAGGAGTATTTCCTTCAGAAAGACCGTTGGTTAGCAAGGTTAGCTAAACTTTTTTGACCCTGCCTCTTAAAAGAATCGGAATCGAGAATCGTTGGAAAACGGATTCGAAACAAGGAATCGGAATCGGAATCAGAATCGTTCAAATTCAAACGATACACAACCCTACTAATTAGTACTATTAACTTTATTTACCTAAGTTATCTTAACAATAACTTATTGAGTTACTTGGAAAGAAATCAAATATTTTTTATGCTTAAATTGTTTAAGTTAATAAACTTAAATGATTTAAGGCAATCGATTTCCTCAAACGGTTTGAGTTGAACTAACTCATCAGGTGACGCAAACGTGTAATTCGATGTAGTATGCACTTCAAACGGCTAGGTGGCGATGTGAAGCGCTGCCACACAACAACACCAATATCTGAGAATATTTTGTACAACTGCTGTTGTAAAAGACTGTTGTATGTTTATCATTCATTTTGGTGGCACTAACAAATAACTTTACATCTGATGTGTTTAAAGACTCCATTTGTCCATTGTTATTTCTAAAGAAACACAACAATGTATAAAAGGCTCCTTTACCTTGTATCTTACGTTATGGCCCCGTAGAAGCAGTTTTTTTAAAAAATAGGCTAACGATTCCGTCATAACACGTGACTCTCTGTCGCACAGTAGAGAAATTACCGTAAAGAGAAGTTTGTCAATCGCGACGGGGGGACGTGGAGGCATAAAGTCAAGGGAGAAGCCCATATAACATGAGTTTTGAAAATCAGCAAGTGGATGACGTAAAGACAGTGAGAAACCTTTATCAGATTGAATTGCAGCTGCGTGTGGTGTGAACGTAACCATAGCAGCAGAGACAATTGTGTTGTTGCCATAAATAATTACTGTGGGAGTTGCAACTTTTAACTTCTCATTACATCCCATAACCCCCGAATCGACACTTCTGGAGAAGCAGGTAAAATGAGAAGACGCACTTCACAGCTTGGTCAATGGAAAGACGGCATGGTGTGACGTATAGGCTATTAGGTAAATTCAGTGTTTTTCACGAGCTCAGAGATGTGATGACAATGTTTGCAATGATTCATTTTGATAAAAATACATCTCAGAGAAGGACTTGAAACATAAAAGCTGCTGCAAACACCTAATGCCTTGATAAATGAGTGTGCTCTGCTTTTGAATTCGCAAATAAACGGAGCTATTTTAACCATACTTCATGTCTTATGTGCTTAATATGCTTTTTTTTGGCATCAAATACACAAGAAATATGGTGAAGTGCTTACACCATATATGAGTTCTGTATGCAAGAAATATTAAGATCAGTGTATACCGTTTTAAGTTTGTAATAAAAATAAACACACACCCCCTTAAACCCTGATTTAATAACTATAACTATAAATACATGCAACTTACCCCAAAGCCAAACCCTAAGTACATGTAGTTATTAAATATTACTCAGTACTTAAAGGGACACTCCACCCATTAAACCCAGTTATACTATTGAATGGTCGTGCAACACTCTCATTTTCCCCTGAGACGTGAGAAAGCTGCTATTTACCTTTCACTTCCTCCTACAATGATGCAAAAATCATAATTTTATGTCACTGCAGGAGGAAGTGTAAGAGGGGGGATTTCTGTAAAGACTACAAGCACTAGATCCCACCCTTTCAAACCCGCCCATAAGGGGTTGGGTCTAATGCGGTAGTGTTTACATGAACGCTAAACAAGTAAACGGTTGATGTGCGTTTTAATGTTGCTAAGAAAAATCCCGCTCCTCCGTGAGAGATACGAGACCTCGCGCCGTTCTCCCGCGGCCCTCTCTCATCCCGCTCGCCACAGTAAACATGACGAATGGCGACTAGAGAACGCAAAAGCCGAATCCCGGAGATTTTGGGCGCTCTCGAAACACATTTTTGGGCAGACTCATCACGGAGACTCACTAGTAGCCTAGACTTGTTGTTTCACGACTGTGCTCTGTTACCGGTAGGCGTGGCCTCCTAGGGCAGCGAAGCAAGTGCATTCTGGGAGTTGTTGTCTTTCATCCACATAAGCCAAAAATACATTTTCTGGCTTTTCTCAGTCTAGAAAGCTCCAAATTCAAAAGTAATTTCACTTTTCTTTTACATGAATGACCCATTTTAAGTACACATTCGTCTTTCCAGAGGTGGAGTGACCCTTTAAACGTAGAATTACACTGTAAACATTATTTACGGTAAAAAAATCAATCAAAATCAAGCTCCGCCTTACTTTTGATCTTGTTCGGCTAGCGTTTCACTTGGGCAACACAACAGAAAAGACTATCGCAACTTAACTTCTCGACAGCAATAGAGATGCTGCAAGCAAAGCTGTATTTGCAGAATAAAATATGCCGACGTTATCACAGCTGATGTGCACTGAGGTAATAAGCGAAAAGACACACTTTAGCTCCTGATAAACGTGCTGACAGCTTTATCGGCTATCGTGTCTTTCAGTGAGCGTGTCCATGCAGTTGTTTGACGTGTTTCTGTGAGCGAGAGTCTGAATAGCTCTTATTTTCACACTTGGAATTAGTACGAAATGACCTTGGTCTCCAAAGATACGGCAGGAAAAAAAAATCAAGCGTGTTGGTGACTAAGACGGATTGACTTCCGAGTCATCTAATCAGAACTTTAAACAGATCCAAAGCCTCTGCTTCCGACGGATCTGCTTGCTTTTACTGTGTCATTCAGTGCAGGAGGAAATATGGGGCTTCTTATTCAATAGGCTTGACCTACTTTAGAAACTCGGTTGTTGAACATTTTTGTAAAATATGTGCATGGGCAGAAACAACGATAAACAGCAGAATTTTGCTTTTCGCGTTAAATTAAAAAAAAAAAAGTAAACTAGATGATTGAATCATCTGTGAGTTGTCTTTTTTGTGCATTATGTAGGGTAAGTTTAAGCAGTTTTTACCATTGTTGTTCAAGCCGTGCTTGATAAAGGATGTATTAATTAATTCCACGTACTCAATCTTTGTGATTTGGCTAAATTATTTTTAATGTCGTGCAAATAGGTCCGTTTTGCAGCCCGTATCTTCTCTCCTTTGCACGTTTATTAACGTTTTAAAGATAACAAAGGCATCCCATTTCTTTTAAATAATGATGTGCACGGATAAATAATGTAAAATAAATACTTAAATATTCCGTAAAAAACATGAGTTGTCAATGTTGGTTTCATAACGACTTTGCATCGAAACAGGAGCTGTTTCCTTTCTGTTTGTTTGATTGCTAAGAAATAATTCAGATAAGTGTCCACTGCGTCCTGGCCTGAGATCAGTTTCTGAGATTCCCGTTGATATGCTACACACAGCGGCTGTGATCTCAGAACAGGGCTTAGAACGGGCAGAGCACCGTGTGTCTCGTGAGCAGCGGGAAGCTCTTGTACACGCGCGGAGCCTGAAAGCTTTCCGGCGTTTCCGGACGCTCAGACACAGCAGGTGTGTGTGTGTGTGTGTGTGTGTGTGTGTGTGTGTGTGTGCGTTCGCGTTCGCGCCGCAGTTCAGCAGAACAGGGCAGGGGACAATGCACAGACATCTGTTGGTTTAGCCTATATTTCTGAGAATTGGAAATGAAATGAACCCAGGTGTAGGGTAAATGCAGTCCCGTGAGGTTTTGAAACGGTTGGACCTGATTGTATCGATGTCGCTGAGTGAATCTGCTAAAACAAATGGGTGTTTTGGAATCAATGCATGCATTGAATAACCATTTTTGGGATCCTCAAAGAACATTTCAGTCAACAGTTCTCTAAAATAACCATTTTCCTTTTGTCCTTTTGTGTGCTGATGAAGATGAACCTTTTAAAAAAGGTTTTTTTTTCCACTTTAGAAACTTTTGTGGAATGGAAAGGTTCCATGAATGTTAATGGAACCATCGATCCCAATAGAGAACCTTTATTTTTATGAGTGTAGCCTATGATCGTTGATCCTATCCTATTGCGCTGATTAAACGCATAAATGCAAAGAAAAGCTAGGAATTACTGCAGTAATTAGAGGAATAGTTCATGAAAAAACATGAGTGTGTGTGCCTATGCGTGTGTGAGAGAAACATTAGATAAATCGGTTTGTCTGGGTATTTTACAAATCTGAACCAATTTTGACTTGCAAAACTAAGCATATAGCCTACGTTCATGATAATTGTTCATTTCACAAACGTTTGATGATTAATTAGCCTACATTTTATAAATGTTTTATTTTAGATTTGACCGCCGCCTCTTCAAATGGCATGGCACACAATGATTGACAAGCGAAACGCGTTTCTGATTGGCTAATGAAGTGTGGCTTTGTTTTCATATTAATTTTTGTTGTTTAGGCAGGACTAGACGAAAAATCTATGACACCTCAAGATGCGTTTTTTCAATTGTAGACACTTAAAAAACGGACATTCCCAGAAATTCCCGTGTGACAGTTCATATTTCAAAGTATTTTGTTTAAACAATGATGTTTTCTTAATAGATTTGTTATATGCTACGTTATGCATATTTGAGTTAATGTATCATCTTGTTAAATGGATGTTTAGTTAGTGCCATGTGTGTTTCAGGGTGGTGTTTTCTGTTTGCGGGAAAGACTTATATAATTCATCTTATGGAAATGCTAATAACTTCTTAGTGATTCTTCACGTGACTTCCTCTTTTTCTGTAAGTTTGTCCTTCCAATTCTGCATTTTTTTACAGAATTATATTAGCCACAGCTGCCAGAATTGTTTTGTAAAAAACAGCGGGATTTTAAAGTGTATCCTATCTATCTGTCAGGCATCATGGGCACCTTATTAAAAGATCGTGAACACGCATTTTATAGGCCTATTAAACTCCAGAGCTGAATAAAAAACACGCTTTCCGTGCCATGCAAAAACAGTTGTGCAACCTTGAACACACATAGCCTACTCTAAATGTTTTTCTTTTTCGATTAGAAAGAGAAGCTCTGGATATAGACACTGGTGTGAAAAAATAAAGATTTGACGTCAGCGCTTTTCTATAGAGTTGTCTTTCCACATCCACACGGTCTGCACATCATCGCATGCGGAAGCTGTCGTTCATCTCAAGGGGGCGCCAGAAACCAGTCACAGTCACTCAGATGTTCCGCCTCCCAAAATACTGCCAGGACACAACGCATGTACTCCTGCATGTCAATTAGGTTTTATTCTTATTAAAATGCAATCAAAACTACAGGACCGCCCACACAGCCGGATAATCATATCAAATAGGCTATGTAAATTAACTTGGAATTTAATCTGGAATTGTATTAATTGCCTGTTAGATTTATAATCACCTTTATTAATGTAGACCTACAGATTTTTGTTTGAAACCATACGCAGGTGTTACATGATAATCCTTTACTAGTTTGTATTTTTGTATTTAATGACTTTCCACTTCTTCTTTCTCTTCATTCACTTCTAGTTCTGTTATGAAAAAATAGAGAGGTGTAAATAGACTCTCCTAATGAAAAAAAAACTAATTCTAATAGCTTTTTAAATAAAAATGGTTACTCTAAAATATAATTAGATACATTTCGTGCAAACTTACAAATGCACATAATTTGATCTCTTTCTCTTTTCATCCACTTCTGCTGTTCAAGGTCTTCAAAGCAGTACAAAATAAAATATTCTCATAATTCCAAAAAATCATAGGCGTACTGTAGCCTACGCTTTTCAATGTTAATCTTAAAAAAAACTATACTTGCAATGCAAATGCACATTTATTTATTTCTATTGGGACATGCAATCCATTACTTAGCTAACTGATGGGAACTGGGTTTATTAGTAGCATTTACACAAAACCATTTTCAACTAAAAACAGAAACATTTTTATGCGCTTTGGCCGTTCATGCACAACAGCGGCATTTTGCGACGCAATTGGGTTTCAAAGTGCAACATTTTTTAAAACGATAGCATCATCGTCTCTGTGCAAACTACAAAAACACAAATTTGTGAAACAGTGCTATCATATTCAGTCTTTAGTGTTTCTTTACAAAGTCACATCGCCACCTACCGGCCTGGCAGCAGAAAACAGTCGATTTTGCGGATCCACGTGAATGGGAATGTTTTGACAACGTCACATGAAAAACATTTCCCTTTTAGTACATCGTTGACATAAATGTACCCTTGAAATATTAAAAAACCTCCAGAATGCGAGTAGAAATGAGTGATTGCTTGTGAAAGCATGATTTGAGCAGGCGGTGTTATTATATTAATGATCTTAATGTATTTCAGAGCGTGTGTGGATACTGAGAGAGTGATTTGACGTTTATAAAAGGAGATTTTTCCTCTTCTCTCTTCTGAATCCACTTGGCTAGAGTTTGAAGAAGAAGAGCTGCCTCTTCATTTGAAGGTCTTTGCTCTTTGCTTTCCTCAAGCCTCATCTCAAGGGTTTTCCATCTGTACTCTGTCCTTCAACACTCCTTCCTTACAAGAGGCTCTGCTCAAACAACTTTTATGTCACGTCACACTTTCATGAGCCTGTCCAGCTCCAGCTGAGGGGGATGTAAATATGTATATCTCCCTCATTTTGTTTAATATTAGTTTGTAATGGTTATGTTCGGTTTGTGGACTCTTACGTTGTTTTCCTGTTCCTATTGTCCCTGTTGTGGTTTGTTTTTATAATGGCTACTCATTGATTAATT